>CAJHNH020000988.1:0-210309 GCA_905116865.2 Candidula unifasciata | reverse complement strand
AGACGAATGGAGGTAAATGTATCTGCAACAATGAACCCAAGAGTACAAAAAGCCAATGATTACATTTGTGAGCATTAGGGGTAGAATCCCCTCGTATTTAAAAAAAAAAAACTCAAAACACAGTAAAGTTACTGGTATTTTTACAAAACATTGCAGAACTCCAGATTTTTGGCTGTTGGGGTTTTTAAATAAGAAAATTTTTACATTTAATAGTTTGCCATGTTTTGCTGAACGGTCACCCTTTGGGTATGCTGTAGGAACCAACGCATGACACAAATGGTCCACAGCTTGGATCGAACCTGGCACCCGGGCATTACAAAGCGCATTAACAACGCCTAAACCACAGACACCGACACTTGCACGAAAAGCACAAAATGCTTCTCTGAGTAGGATCTAACTTGATCTTTTTTTCTTAACTTCCTTTTTTACAGTTTCAGGGGTCCTGCCTCAGGATCTACACCTCTCTCTTCTTTTTTTGTTGTATGGGATATATCTACTCTTGGAAAAAACAAAGCACTTGACTAACACATTTCACTGACTGACGCGACGCACACAACCAAAAACTGTCTACAAAATTAATGTATTAGTACAACATGCATAAAATGCAAACTAGTCAAAATATGAGACCAAGACAATAGAGAACTAGACTTAAGGACAGGTAAAACCCCCTAATTGAATTTTATTAAATCTGTTAGAAACAATGCTTTCTGTAGGTACATACTAGTTAAAGATTGAAGTAAAAATTAATTTTGGGGGCTAAAATCAACATGTTTTCCTGGATATTGATAGAAAATGTAACATTTTATGCAGAAAAATAGCAAAATTTGTACTCAACATTTGCTAATGTATTTCACAAACTAATAAAGATGGCTTAAAAAAGCTGGGCAAATTTTACTTATTACAAATAGTTCAGACTGGAGAAACAGGCTTATAATACTGTGTTTCCCTAAAAATAGGACAGGTTCTTATATTAATTTTTACCTAGAAAAATGCACCAGGGCTTATTTTCGGCGGATGTCCTTTTTTTTTTTTTTCAGATATAAAAAATGTACTTTAACTCAAACTCTCAAAATCCTGAAATCAGGTCTAAATTTCTTGTGACTAGATTTCCTTTAGAACTATAAGCCCTAGTCTCTCATGTGCAGCAAATAAATAATTTTCTTAAATTAGCATTTCTTGTCCATGTAGCCTGCTGGTTCTTCATTGGTAAGACAGCTGTCAGTGGTTTGATCCCATGAATTCCTCACGATCTTAACGGGGGCTTATTTTTGGGGTAAGGCTTTTATGATCAGCATCCTGAAAAATCACAATGTGGCTTACTTTTGAGGTAGGTCTTATCTTCGCAGAAACACGGTACATTCAGTCCATTACTGGGGAAATGCAGTTAGGTTCTGTCACCCCAATAAATCCTGGCTGCAATGGATCTCCAACAATCTCTGTCTATTGCCCTGGTTGTACACTACCTCAGACTGTTGTTTGTCCTCCCATTTGTATTGCTCGCTAACCCTTCCTTGCCTGCCTTGTTCTGTTCCCTCCAGCAGGAATTATATGAGTGCCACATCATATAATGTGGCTGAAACATATCGTGGGGGAGGGGTTCAACAAATCGTCTGTTCATTCCCCATTTCTTCAAGACATGCACATCTGAATTTGTTGTTTTTGTTTTATGTGTCCAGAATATACAACCTAAACTTCTGCATGACCACATCACCAAGGTCTCAGTTCTACTTTCCAATTGTTATTTATGCTTGTCAAGGTTTCTGCGCTTCATAGTTGGGTTAGATAGACAAAATTTTACAATTCTGATTTTTCAATGTACTGTTCATGTTTCTATCAGTAGCATCTGTTTGAGCAGTTAAGAACGATGGGCTCTCATTTGGCAGACCCAAGTTCGAATCCACTGTGAGGTTTTGAATTTTTTCTGTCCAGGGCAAAAATAAAATTCTAACCACCTAAGGTGACTGCAATAGCAATGCGACACTTAACCTTTAAATTTAAAAAAAAAGGTAAAAAAATAAAGGCAGTAGAAACAATCCGTTAACAATCCATTTCTAGTTAATATTTTGATATTACAGAGTTCAATGCAGTAAGGCTGGCCAAGCATTGAGACAGCTAAACCCCCCCCCCCTTTTACAGCATAAGGCAATTCCCATCAGCACAAAGAGACATCTCACACAAAGCATATTCATTCTCATCCTATGCTACCAGTGCCAGACGTGGTCACTCACAACAAAACATAAAAGAAAATTAGTAACAATGGAAATGAGGTGTCTGAGAGAGGCTGTAGGAGTGACCAGAAGAGATAAAACCAGGAATGAGGTCATACGAGATAAAGTCATCAAAATACCAATTGTAAATTACATAAAAAGACAACAAATCAAATGGTTTGCCCACTTGGAGAGAATGCCTTCTGAAGCTATACCATTCAAGGCATATACCAAAATAGAGGGATGAAGAGCAAGAGGGAGACCAAGAACCACATGAAAGGATAACATCAGAGAGACTCCAAAGTACCACAACGTGTCTTTGGTCGAAGCAGCCAGAAAAGCACAAAGCAGGACCTTATATCTCCCGCGACACCCGAAGCGGTGAAAGATGTTAAGAAGAAGAAAAGTTCTTATCATATTTGCATCCTTCTGATTAATGTACTGTCAATAATTTCTGATACAGATGTTCTTCCAAACCCTCATGTCAAACTCTCCAATATTTTCTCTTGGTCTTCCTTTGTCTCTATCAACAACATCCTCCCCCCCCTCCCCCAATGTTCTCACTGTTACAAAGTACTCCAGTTTCCCATCTCATGACAAGTTAACAGAAAATATTGTTTGTCTCCTATTTGATGCATGGTTAAGACAATCCTGATCCGCACAAGGAAACATCGCATTCAAAGCATATTCATTCCCGTTAAAGCTACCAGTGCCAGACATGGTCACCCACAACAAACCATAACAGAAAATTAGTAAAACTATGGAAATGAGGTGTCTGAAAGGGCTGTAGAGACCAAAAAAGATTAAATTAGAAATGAGGTCACGAGAGAGAAAACAGTCGGAACATAATTTTTTTTTGAATTACATACAAAGACAGCAAACTGAATGATTTGCCTACTCAGACACAATGCCTTATGGCACCATACCATACTAGGGGTCTTGAGCCTGAGGACTTAGGGTTGCATGGCTAGTGCAGGTTAGGTAATTTTTTCCTTAGACTAATAAAGACTACAAATGTTTTCATTCATAATTTTTATTTTTTATTTGCCATTTCTGTTTATACTATATCAAAAAGTACAGGGTACCAGGATTCTCAAATGCCCCTTGAATATCTATAGGAATCTAAAGCCCTTATGGAGATAATCGTAGGCAATTAAGTTGTAAGTTATAATTAGAACTCAGAATGAAGACAACTTATTCTGTCAGTTGCTTAATGTAAACTTAATTTATCACAAATGCAGCACACAAACTGACCTGGTGTACAAATTAATCTCAAGATTTTTGGCTCACAATTCTAAGTTAGGCCTATAATAACATAATGTATTTAAAACTTGCCCAATAAGTTGACTTCTAATTGTGGAAAGTATTTTTGGGGGAAGGACTTGTTTAGGCACCTTTACAATTTACTGGTAAAATGTATGCTATAGTAAAGGCCCTTTACATTTACTCGAAAAGTAATATACCCCACGCCTCTTACACACTAGCTCACTTTTAAGTGGTACTTCCTGAAACTGTCACCTTGGCACAAGGTTTTGAGGGTGTTCTGCAATGCCACTGATATCGAGTGTTCTATTTTTCAGCACGCCAGTGCTTTTAACATTCCAAAAACATGGAGAAACTAGTCCTAACACAACCCCCCTAGAGAGTGCTGCAACCTATGTCACAGCCCTTCTCTTTCTCGGAATAAAAACGTCAATGCAAGACATCACAGAAAGCAAACAACAGAGCAGGACACACCCGTAACCTTCAGGAAAGCGGCCAGCCCAACAAACTTGTGAATGAAAAGTGACCTACTCTATTTGGGGAGATTAACGTGAAGCTAATCCATTTACTTAGAAAAATAAGGAAAATAATCATAATTACACATACATAACAAAGCAATAGTTAGTTAACCACACCTTTAGGCCAGTGCTGCTTCAAGCATATGATGCTATACTCATTTTCTTTACAGACCAAAAAGGCACTTGGTGGGAGATGTGGTCAACATCCTGCCAGGCCACCTTTACTTCCTAGGACATTACCTTTTACTCATTATAGGATCGATCAACCTAGGAGCTGGGGTCAATTTTGAAAACATCTACCTTGAATCTCAGACCTTCAAACTGACAGGCCAGTATCTAGCCACTATGCTTCTGAGACTGCCAGCTTTAGTGTTTCTGTATTTCTAGTGTTTTTTTTTTTTTTTTTTTAAGTATCCAGAAACCATGAGCTGTAAACCCTTTGGCTCGGTACTATGGATATCGCAACCCTTCGGCCTTGATTCCATTATAGGTACCGTTAATCTGGGAGAAATGTGGCTTTTCTGCCTACCCCCGGGAGTGAACCCGGACCACAAGGAGTTCGTCACCCGGCCGCCGCGAAAGTCAGGTTAAACTAACTTCGCTAGAGAGCCGGGCATATTTCTAGTGTAAAAAAAGCCCCTATGTATAAGATAGACCCCTATTTGTTTGGCTCAAAATTTTTAATTTAATATTTTACATTCTGTGCACCCTAATATAAAACTGGAAAAAACATATCACCTTGCACACAGGAATTATGACAGTTCAGAAATAATAAAAGGGGGGGAAAAAAAAAAAATATATAATATATATAAACAGTGTTTAAAATATTTATCTTCAAGCCTTTAAAAGAGCAATTTTACTGTATGAATAAATGCCATGCTAATTTTTTTTTGAAATGCTATATTGTGCGAATTAAAAAAGCCAGTCAGTCAAGGAAAGGATTAATAAATAGCACTGGTTTCTCAACCAAAAAAAAAAATGCAATTAGTAAAATAAAGCTTGGAAATGGTTATTTTAATTTTAAAAAAAAGGGGGATAACAAAACAAAAATCTATAACCATCGCCTAAGCAGAGGAGCACCTACCCAGCAAATCATGTGTGATTGTGAGAGTCACAACAGGCCGACCTAAGGCCTTCCAACTCTTTTTCAGGTAGGACACCTCTGTTCGGAGGAAGTCGACAAGGAAGTTTGTGTCCAGGACCATGTAGAAACGACTCAAGTCCATGAACTGTGGGATGGAAATGTAGTGATGGAAGTGATCAGTAGTGATGGAGAAATCATTGTTACCTGCTGCTTCAACTTTGTCCGTAGGGCAACTAAGAGTTAACTTCCTTGATCATATAGTGGCAATATGTATTCAGATAGGTGAATTCTGTGTGTTATATTTTAGGGTAACACATTTTTTTTAAAGATTAGGTATTAGGGAATACCAGATTTAAAAAGCCCAAAAGGGATCTTTCTCATCATCCTCCTTCGCCATGCCAAAAAATACTAGCAATCATGTTTTGTCATCTTAAAGATCACCAGTCTCGGATCAAGTCTATGTTCACTTGTGGTTATGCCATGTGGCTGAGCCACTGTAGTTTTAATCTGCTTTAATTTTATTGTTTAAAATAAATTTTCCCAGGTGTCACTAGGTTTTTCAAGTTTAATGTTTAATTCTCATTCTTTTTTGGTTTGTTTTTTTTAAACTGTCCTTAATGTCTATAGTGAAATTTTTTTATGGCGTTGTATGACAAAAGGGGTGGTGAAAAGGAGGGGGGGGGGGGAATGGTTCAGCCTGTTGAGCCTAAGGAATTAGGAATGCATGGCTAGTGCAGTCGCCTCAAGCTGTGCAGGTTAGGATGTTTATTATTTTTTGCTCCCCAACAGACAAAATGTCCATGACCGTAGCGAGAATTCAAACCTGGGTCTTACTCATGAGAGCCCATACAACTATTATAGGTGAATACTTATTTCCTGCAATTATGTCAGTGTCTTTCATGAGGTTACCTTTGCCTTGAAAAATTAAGATAGGAATTTGTTAGATCAAACTGGAATATAACCTACATATTTCTGGTAAGTTAAATAGGATCTTTTGTTTTACAAATTCTGCATCAGGAAAGGTTTTATTAAGAATCATAATGACTTGAAAATTTTGAAACTGAGGAATCTCTAAATTACAAATTAAATTCCCTGTGTGGGTTACAAGGCCCCATTATGGGGCCTTGTAACAGGAATAGACCCCATGCCTCCCCAACAAGCATGTCGTAAGAGTCAACTAACTGAAAGTTTCCTTCAAAATCAGAGTGCATCTGCCCGATAGGCAAGGAACCCAGTGTCTCTAAGTGAATCTAGCCATGGCTGCAGCCGATGTGCCACTGTTAGTTGAGAAGACACTGGCATGGATGCTTTGATCCAGGGAATGCAACTAGTGTCCATGTGGTCTGGCATTTAGAGGTGGCAATGCCAGACATATTTGACACTGCTGCCAAAATCCATGCCACTTGATACACAACAGTTGTACTAGCAGGGGCAACAGAATCTCAGGGCTCAGGCATCTTGAAGCAGCCCCCCACCCCTTTTTTTCCCCAAAAAAACAATAGCAAGGGGGCTAAGTGACCCCCCCCCCACCCCTTCCTTTCCCCCAAAAAACAATAGCAAGGGGGCTAAGTGACCCCCCCCCCTCACCCCTTTCTTTCCCCAAAAAACAAAAGCAAGGGGGTTAAGTGACACCCCCCCCACAACCCTTTCTTGCCCCAAAAAAACCATAGCAAGGGGGCTAAGTGACCCCCACCCCCACCCCTTTCTTTCCCCAAAAAAACAATAGCAAGGGGGCTAAGTGACCCACCCCCCCCCCACTCCTTTCTTTCCCCAAAAAACAATAGCAAGGGGGCTTTAAGTGACCCCCCCCCCACCCCTTTCTTTCCCCAAAAAAAAACAATAGCAAGGGGGCTAAGTGACCCCCCCCCCCCCTGCACCCCTTTCTTTCCCCCCAAAAAACAATAGCAAAGGGGCTAAGTGACACCCCCCCCACCCCTTCTTCTTCCCCAAAAAAAACAATAGCAAGGGGGGACTAAGTGACCCCCCCACCCCTTTCTTTACCCAAAAAAACAATAGTAAGGGGCTAAGGGCTGACACCCCCCCCCCCCCCCCACCCCTTTCTTTCCCCCAAAAAAACAATAGCAAAGGGGCTAAGTGCCCCCCCCCCCCCACCAACATTGTTTGGATGTTCAATTTTTTTTAAAAAGTATTTGTTCCCAAATTTCATTTTTTTTTTCAAATATTTTTATTTGCCAGCACATAATAATATTTGTTATTACTGCATATTCAAACAAGGACTACACCCCATAAAGGCTCCAACCACTCGATAATTATAAGAGAGGTGAGCATCCCCAAAGAGATCAGAGCTGTTGGTAAGTTACCCAGTGACTGCAAGTGATTTTGCCACTTATATGGAATGTGTCTGATCATGAATCCTGGCAGTTTAGGTAGGTAGTGGCATGCAAAATGTAACCCACATAATCACACTGCCATTCCTTCAGTCTGGTCAAGGTGGCAAGGCATACTTTCAACAACAACAAAAGAAGACTTATACAAGGCATTTCAGACTGAGTTTAAAGTATCAGGTTAAGTAAGTTTCATCTGAAAGGCCAGCTGGCATGTGCAGAAGCAATGTGAGAGGGCCAGCTTTAGAGCAGCTCAGGTAGTTACAGTTAAATATGCTGCACGTGTATAATGTTCCCTGGGCAAGTGTTGAGAAGAGCCACCTTGAAGAACACTCTGATGACTGGAAAGATCAAATGTAGGTGAGGGAAAGCAGAATGAAGAAGATGATACTGATTGGTAGAATGGTTGTATGGAGGAATAATGTCAAAAGAATCGATCCAGAACACCAGTGAACTATGCAGAGACGTAAACACCTGTGCCATCTGACATAAGGAGGATCAGAGAAAGGGTGTGCATGTGTGTGTGTGCATTCATTGGCATAAATTTTATCTGTAAATAAGTTTTAAAATTTATTTTTGATTCACAAAACAGTACTGTTTACAACCTAATGATGAGCCATCTCGTTAGAATGCAGCAAGATCAAATACCATCACCAGCACTACATCTCAGAAGATCAGCTACAAGAACAAGAGGACGGCCGCCGTAAACATGGATCAACAACATTAAAGACGCTCTACGCCTTTACGGCATGACAATAGCCAGTGTCAGCCAGCGTGCACTGGATCAAATTATTCCTCCCTACGATGCTTAACGGCAGAAGTGGTTTATGATGATGAGGATGATGAGAGCACAGATGTTTTATTTTGCATTAATAATATTCACATTACTTGCATATATGAAAAATATGCAGTCTGCATAGAAAGGTAGGAGTATATGATTTGACTGAAATCATGTAAAGATATGGAGAGCACACAGAAAAGTGTATTCAATAATACTTTGCCATTCTTCTGCAAACAGAGGTTAAAAAATTAAAAATAAAAACCAAAGCAGATGGAAATCCCAGAAAACCAATACACGTTACTTTCATATATAGGAGTGTTCAATACAGCATGCACTGTTATTTATAACATATAGGCAAGATAATTATTTAAAATGACCTGGCTGAATTACAACAAAACCAAATCAACCTCTAGACAAGTGAAATGTGTAAATTACAACACAGGGAAATCACTCAAAACTGTTTACATCACAGGGCAAATGCTAGAAAATTCACATTTACAACTTCTACATTTCAGATAAAATGGGAAATGTTTATCTACTTGATTTTCAGTCGATCTGCTGGATCATACAATCACCTCAAACAACTACATCCCAGAGACTTGAGAAAATGGCGCAGTATAAATGATATACAAAACTCATGCTATGGAAACCAGTAGTTAGTCTCACTTGTAATGTTCACCAGTGTGTTTCATCAAACAGTTTTTGGTTCAGAACACTGCGCCTTTATGTATAAGTGGTGCCTATTTCGAACTGCAAAAGCTGTATTTAACAGGAGCAACTGCCTACAGCCGATTTTTGTTATGGTAGTAAATAAATGCCCTTTTTGTGTTCTATTTATAAAAATTACAAATTTTCCAAAACAAAAAAATGGGTTTCTTTTTAAAACTTTGTTGGAGAGTGGGAAATCCTAGGGAAAAAAAAAAGTTTTTTTTCTTGTTAATTTATTTAAGGCATCTTTTTCAGGCACTGCTGTAATAGGAACTTAATAGTGAGTACCTGACCCTTTTTTTTTAACTAGAAAAAAGCCCTACCTATAACAGTGTAAAATATATTCAACAATGATCACAAAAGGTAATAATCTTATAGCAGAAATGAGACACAGAAAGAAAGTTCTCACAGTGTGAAACATAATTCTTAAAAAACAAAACAAATTTTTCTTTCGCTACATTTGTGCAGAGAGAGCCGCCTAGGTCTAGTGGCTAGACGCTCACCTGTGGATTGGAAAGTAATGGGTTCGGTTCGTGGCTGGGGGCGGATCTTTTTCAAAAATGGCCTTGGCTCCCAGGTCGACCCAGCCTTGAGTGGGTACCAGGTGCAGTCCTGGGAAGTAAAGGCGGCCGGCGTGATGTTGACCACATCACCCACAAAGTGCTGATTGGTCTATAAAATATAGGTCTAGCCTTATATCCCCAATACGCCTGACAGGTGTGGAAAAGGGCCCTTTACTTTACATTTGTGCTGGATGATTTACACTATGCAGATATCTAGACATTTGGTGGGTGACCTAGTCATGTCAGATGATCTAGACATATGTTGCATGATCTAGACAAATGCTGGATGACCTAGACACATGCCAGTTTATCTAGCCATTAAGATAAATGATGTAGACATATTCTGGATGATTTAGACATATACTAGATGATCTAAACCTATACTGGATGATTTAGGCATATGTTGGATAACTAGTCTAAGTTGGATGATTCAGAAAAATGTCTAGCAGCCAGACTATTAGAGTGATACAGATGCACATAAATATAACTGTGAATCTCTCCAAATAAGTCTAAACTGTCAGAGATATCCAAATTATATTCCACAATGGTCAACACTGCTGGTGAAAGTCAATTGCAACCATTGATGACTCTTAAACGCAATTTATAGAAAGAACTAATGTATAAAACATTTATCACGGTTACAAATCATGTAGACACTTCAAAATCAAACTGTAATATATATAAAAACGAAAGTTTTGTCAGCGTTTTTGTCAGCGTGATTCATTTCAAAACAAAGGCAATAAAATGTACAAATGCCATTTACAATTTCAGCCTATTATGTACACACACACACATTTCTCATTAGTATTATTGCCTTTCAAGGAACTTCAGAGAATTGAAACCTTAAAAAAAAAAAAAACCATTTGTGATACAAACTACATTTCAATTTTCAACAAAGCCAATAGCTTTGTGTGATGTCACACAAATTCTACAAACTTTATTTCTGCCCTCAAGGAATATTCAAATTTATATTGTAAGAGGCAACTAAGTGGGTTGGTACCAGACTAGCAACCTCAAACAATCAAAATCTGTCATGCAAAATCTGACCAATCAGAAACAAGTCTACAATAACGGTGCCAACAAAGAGCTTAAATAGCGCCCTCAAACCAAATTACTGTCGTCCCCATGTGGGATGCAATTTTTACGTTATTTTGAAGCCCCATCCTGGTTTTTTGCCGGGGGTCCTAAATATAGCCAGGCCCTAAATGTTGCCTAATGGTTAAACGGGTTTTCAGGACCTTTCCAGGGGTGATCCTCATCGGCATGGTGGCACGTTGTGTTTCATCGCTTGTGTGATGTCCTGGTAGGGGCACAATTACCTACCTACCTACCCTCAAACCATTACCAATGCACACTAATTAACAGGATCACCAACATGATCTCCTTAAGGAGGTTACAGACATCAAATCTAGCCAGTCCAGTGACAGAGTCTGTAAGTCTCCTGAGAACCACCTTATCTATCTCATGGGTGCCAATTCACCTAGGGGACTTCAATAGTTTTATAAAATATCTTATGGTCCTTGCTGCTCGTGGCTGTTTCTGGCCAGTATTTTATTTCCGATGGCTTCATTTATCAGAGATGCACCAGTTAAGGGATTCTGTGTATTCTTATTTGTATTTGTGGTACTGTAGATTTATGTATATGCTCTAGCGGCAACGTTCACTTGTCGTTTCAGTTTGTGATATTGTGAAACTGACTAGTTCTACTTTCGCTTTCTTTGATATCTTTTCATGATGTAAAGGGTTTGGCATGATTCGGCTGAGCGAGTATGCTCCAGTGGGAGAAAACAAAACAATCTCGACACATGCTGAATGACCTAGGTATACGCACAGTAGCCAGGTATAGACGAACATAAATATAACCAAATATACTATATTATTCCAAACTGGCTGCTTAAAAATAGCAGCTATGGGTGGTCACATATGCAAGAGTTTACATACTTGCAATTATTAGCATTACACATTCAAGCAGTATAAACAATGGCGAACTTTTACAATCTATATGTTCCTTAATAAATGGGAAATCCCGCTTGGTAAGGCCTAGTATTTAGAATATCTGAAAGCAGGAGGCATACTGGCAGAGTAATGAAAGTACTTCATGCTATGGAGTAGTTTGAACATGACAAAGATAAAGAACAAATATACAACAACAAAAAAGAAACATTTTAAAATACATTAGCATTTTGTATTTAAGCAGTTGTCACATTAACCCTTTTGATCCAAGGTAGTTTTTTTAACTCTTTTGGTCCTGATGAGGTTTTGTACAAAAATCATTACTGTTATTAAATTCTGCCATGAAAATTGTAACCACCTGTTGTGTTGTAGGAGTGAAACATGAGTAAAGCTACTTCTGTCATTTGTCAGATTTATTCAGTATATAGTGACCAAAACCTAAATATAAAAAAGACACCTGTTGTGATGTCTGAGACATGTGGACATAGTCAGAAACACATCAGCTGTAGTTTGGGGCTAAAAGTGTTAGTGTAATAACCATTTTTAGTCATAAGGGCTTACAGCAGCAACACTGGGGTACAGAAGAGGTTAAAGTTACACTGCAGACAGGATAGTTTAATAAAACAAGCAAAAGATATGGAAAAGAACACTTTTTCAGCATTTTTTTTTTTTTTTGGCAGATGTCTGTTTATGATAGTAACCACGACGAAAACACTTTCAAAGATACAATATAAACTGTCCTGGAAGCTAAAATATCTATTTTTCTTTAATCATTAGATCAAAGGTAATAAAATATGTTTTTCTACATTTGCACTTAAAAAGACACTTGGCATGCTGCGTTGTGGTTTACAGCTAGGCTATGATATATGTACCTTTCATGAAAACAGATCTAATTGTAGCAAATGCCTCAAGTGACTAGTTTTATGACATGCCTGTTATGGAGGTGACAGTCTATCCCTTCCTTCTCCCAAATGGGGCCCCAGAACTCACAAGGAGACGGTAAGATATAATAAGACATTATGCACTGCACGACACGCAGACAATTATCAAACAATGGCTGCATTTTAAGACAGAATCTGTAAAGAAAAGCACACCATCTAATCACTAGGTGGTTAATTTCCTAATGCAAAATGAGTCAATGAGGCTTAGAGCAGCGGTACTCAACCTATGGGTCACGACCCTTTTTTGGGTTGAACGACCCTTTCACATGAGGTCACCAAAGACCGTTGCAAAACACATATTCACTAAAGTTATGAAGAAGCAACGAAAATAATAGTTTGGTTGGGAAGGAGGGGGGTCACCACACCAGGAGGAACTTCTTCTTCTTCTGCGTTCAACATCAGTCATGCTAAACACTGAGTCCCGTCTGGGTCACAAAAAGGATAGTGCGTTTAAGGTCGCCACCGGTCCCCCCATAGCTTCTCATGTGGCTCCCTTGGGCCAGATCCACAGTCTTTGCTGGGAGAGGTTAGAGCAGTGCTGCAGTATGTGCTCAGGGATCTGTCTTTCTGCTCCACAATTACAGGCAGCAGATTCTTTTATGCCCATCCTGTACAGGTGTGCACGAAGACCACAGTGTCCTGTCCGAAGTCTAAAAATTTATGTTTGTTCTTTCCTGTTGAGTTTGTTTATGCTGTCACTCTCTGGTTTGTAATCTCCATTCTTCCTTCTCCACTCCCGCTTAAAAGACTGCTTTAGCACTGTTCTGCTCTCTCATTTCCTTGAATACCACAGTGGGCTGGTATCCACTGCAAGACCAGTTCTGCTTCCTTGGAGAGTAAGCCAATGTTGGTCCTTAGATCTGCATTAGTTTGTCTTGTTTTTTGCTGGATAGTGCTTGGAGAACAGAAAATGAGTCACTAAGTATAACAATGTTGTGCCCTCTGTGTTCTTGAGTGATAAGATGTTGGACTGCAGAAAGGAGGGCAGTTGCCTCAGCTCTGAAGTTAGGGCAGATGTCACCTGCTGGTAGAGAGAGAGTTTCTGCTCTACTGCTGGGGGTTTAATGTATATTTCACAGCTCCCCTATCTGACTGCATCTGTAGCAGAGCCATCGGTGAAAACCTGGGTCCAAGTGGTGTTGGGTTCTCTGTTATGTCTCCGTCTGGGCATCTTTTGAAGTGATCCTTGGTATCTTTAGGATTACATTTGCCTTCTCTGGCTTGCTTGTCCATGGTTCTGGCCTAAGTTTTTCACACAGTGCAACATCTCTTTCAAGCAATCTTGTGGTTGGGGCTCTGACGCTTCAGTCTGTTTTTTGTTCTCTCTTGAAATTTAAAATGCAGTGGGTGACTTTGAAGTCTTTTTAATTTCTCATACTGTAAAAGAGTTTTGTATTGGCTTCTGAGTTCGAGTGGTTCAGTATCTGCTATCCTCTCTCTCTCTCTCTCTCTCTCTGATGGGGGTGGTTTTCATGGCTCCGAGAACAATCCTTAATCCCATATTCTGAACCTTGTCCAGTTTTCCCATTGTTGTCTTGGCTCCTGCAGCCCATGCAGTGGAAGCATATTCCATGACTGGCCTGACTGCTCAAGTATATACTTGTTTCAGAATTCTGGAGTTAGCGCCCCATGTGGTACCCGCTAATTTTTTCATCACAGGAGGAACTGTATTAAAGGGTCGCCGCTTTAGGAAGGTTGAGAATCACTGGCTTAAAGAAACGTTTTACTCTGACACACAACGTTCAACCTAGACAACTAGACCTCACTTCTATTTTAGTCAGCTGTAGTAATAATGAAGATAATGCATACATCTGACAAGCAAAGCCTTACAAAAAGTGATGAAAATGGGTGACTGCAATCAAGCTAATACCAAGAAATTAATCCACTAAACTAGGACAAAAAAGTTTAATGTAAAAAGGAGGAAGGGAACAACATATCAGAAAAATTGTACATTTTGACAGGAGCCTTTAAAGACAACAACAAACAACAAACCAATAAAGAACCACACCAACTTCAAGGGCAGATTATTCCAGCCACCAGTCCCCACACAGGAAATGCGGAACCAACTAAATATCTTGCAAATCTAAATAAATAGCTAAAAGCTTCACATTGGAAAATCTGCTGCCAGAAATGTACTCTTAACACTTGAAGAATCCAAGGCCTTCACCTCTAAAACATATATAAACTCAGTTAATCAAAATGCATGCAGTGTCTCATAATGACTCCTGAGATTACAGTCTGAAACTGTAAATAAATACAATTAGTCCTTCAAGTGTCAAAACTTATAAAGAAGTCAAGTTTTAAGAATACTGTTGTTTACCCCATTAACTCTGTCACCCTGGTGACTAGAAGAAAAAAAGCGATGCCAATGATTCACAATTTGAACCCCCAAAAATTCTTTAAAAATAAACAGCCATTTTTACACAAGTCACCAAAAAATATATACTATTCTATTTGCTGACCAAACCAATATTAAATTCCATATAGAATAGGGAGAGCCATCAGAAAACAGAGAATTAATTGGGCCAATTAACTGTGTCACACCGCTGTGAGCCCAAAATAAATGTTTACTGCAAGTGTTTTTTTTTTAAAACCGATTAACTGTGTCACACCGCTGTGAGCCTAAAAATAAATGATTACTGCAAAGTGTTTTTTTTTTTAAAACTGTGTCACTAATGGAAAAATATGTCATAATTTCTATCAATAAAGCAATTTTTTTCAGGGAACCCCTCTAAATGTTATTTTTAGTAAATATAATAATTCTTTATCATTCTAAATGTGTGAGCAGATGCAAGCAATAACACTGCTATCAGCTAGGTCTCTCCTAAATAGGCCACTATTGCCAAGTTGGAAAAGGGACTCTCTGAGGAATTGGGCCCAAGTGGAACTGTCAGTTTTGCATCTTCTCAGGGCAACAGGGTTAACAGTTACAGTGCTCCTGTCATCACCATCATGTAGCAGGTCCTTTGCAGAACATTGCTCATCATGGTCTACCTGAAAGAAACTAGATCTCTCGCCAGCTCTCCCACTTCGTGCACATTCCATGGCACTCTGAAAATCTCTATAGCATTTCAGCTCAAAAGCCCTATTTTCTTCCTCAAGGACTAGGAGACAGTCCATGACTCACATCTGTATGTTGCTACAAGAAAGATGCTCATGTACAGAGTTGTGAATTACAAGGAGTAACCATCTTCCCTAACTCTCTAAATCAGTTCTGAGAAAAGTAAAGCTTTTATTTAAAAACTATGCACTAAAAAAGCGTCGCAAGTTAGATTTGGCTGCATCACCCTAACAAAATAAAACATAACCACACATTCAAATCACCCAAATGATCGCTGACTTCAAGAATGCATTAAAAAAGCTAGCATAAAAAGCAGCCTTGAAAGCAATGTGACATGAAATGATGGGGGCTTGTAAACATCAGACATAAAAGCACCAGTAAGATAACAAGGAAACATGACAAAAACTGAAAAGAAAACATAAAAATAAGATCCTATGAAACAAGTATAATGAAAGAATTAAAACATGAAAATAAAAAGAAGAAATAAGAAAACTTGAAACAAATATTACATGAAAAGAATAAAACTACAGAAACACAAAAAAAAAAAGGATAAGGGAAACCAGAACACATTACACAAGAAATGAAGAAGACATGAAAATATCCTATATTTTATGCTGTAAATACAATCACAAACAGCTGCTAATACTGTAAGATCACTGAAAACATGTATATCCCAACAACAGTTAACCAAGTTAACAAGTTCAATATTTTAGATATGAAAAACCAGAGCCACGTCACTGACAATTCTCACACAAACTTAGTTTTAGAAGTGGTAGAACCTGACAAATGGAATATACAATCATCAAAACATTAATAAACAAATGTAAAAACAAAACCACAAACAACACACAGTGCATCAACCAAACATGCAATAGACATCCAACAGGTAATGAAATTATTGGCAATAAACTCCAACCTAGGGCATTGCGTGTAAGGCTATAGACGATGAGAGGACGGCCCAGCCCTTTCCAGCTAGAGCTAAGCATGTCAATCTTTGTTTTGAAGTCATCCACAAGGTATTCCACATCAAGACCCAGGTAGAATTGACGCTCGTCCACCAGCTATGACAAACGAGGGCAGTTAGAGCAGCGTGGAGAACAAACACAACATAACAATGCAGTGAATAATGCAAGAAAATAAAACCATCTCACTAATGATCACATGATTTGTGGCACCAGCAATAAAACACAGGCTTACAGGCAGGTGGTACCTAATTTCTCAATAGTGAAGGAATATTTTGTTTGACTGCTTGTCTAGAAAGTCTTATTAAATAATGGGAGGTGGATGATTTGGCAGCAGACCGCCTTGCACTGGTACTAAGAGCTGACCATTCACAAGTGATGGCAATATACTGAAACTGCCTAGTAAAACCAAAAACAGCCCACACAATTCTCGAATTAATTCTGCAATTATCCTGTAAAAAATATGCAATTAGCATTTCCATTTTTATGGATGTGGTCAGCATCATACCAGATTTTTCCCAGGACAATTGCTGGTACCCATTATAGGCTGGATCAACATAAGATGAGCACTAGGTGATTTATAGAAATCTGCCTTACTGCAGATTCAGACCCGAGATACCTCGGCCAGAAGGCAGCTGTCTAGCAACTGTGTTACCGCAGTTCCCAGCCAAACTAAATCTTCTGCTTTTTTACCATTCACCTGCTGTAAATCAAGCGGAAAGTTCTGTCTGTTCATCCAAGCAGAAGGTTCTGTCTGTTCATCCATCTCCAGACTTTAGTCTTGTCCCAGAATCTGAATGTTGCATGTACATGCATTTTACAACACCGACTTATTCGTATGCAGACTCTTGGTTCCTTGTCTCTGGGGCAGATGCACTTCGACTTCGAAGAATGCCCCCAATTAGTTGACTCCTATGAGATGCTTGCAGGGAAGGCAGTGGGTCTATTTTTGTTTTCCCCACAATGGGGCTCTAGAACCTACATGAGGAGGCCAAATTAAATGGGTATCAGTAACTTTTGTGGGAGGAAAATGTGGTAATGAAGGGAGCTGATCTGCATCTCTTACAATGTGAAGATTCACTGCATAAAGTTCTCAAGATTCAGAACCTCTAGAGTTATCTACAATGCAGATGCCCGGCTCTCTAGCGAAGTTGGTTTAACCTGACTTTCGCGGCGAAACTCCTTGTGGTCCGGGTTCACTCCCGGGGGTAGGCAGAAAAGCCACATTTCTCCCAGATTAACGGTACCTATAATGGAATCAAGGCCAAAGGGTTGCGTTATCCACAGTACCAAGCCAAAGGGTTTACAACTCATGGTTTCTGGACACTTGAAAAAAAAAAAAAAATCGACAATGCAGCCATTTCACTGTTGATCGTTCTACTGCAACCAAATCAGGCACTGACGATTTTAATAATTTTATTAAAGTTCAAATTTTAATGCAATGAGGTGTATGGAGTATATGCTGCAAGCCTCATATCTGTATAGGCCCTTTTGTCAGCATCTGTGGCATAGGCGTTGTGAACCCACTTCATAATGCTGGGGTGCGTTGGTTGATTCCAGCTGCAGCTGATCTGTCAGTCTTGTGGTGGTTTTGACAGTGGTATCAAGACCGGACCCTTCAGAAAACAATGGCAGACCTTCTGTATCCATCAAACCTCATTAAAAAATCTTAGCAAGGCAGTGTCTGAAATAAGCATCTTTTATTCCTCACCTAGCCTGTGCACTGGAATTAAACAGGGATGATGAGATCTGAAGACTGGAGCAAGAAATAAAAAGACAGATAAAGCACCATCAAAGTGATCAATCACCACACTCTTGTAGAATACTGAGGAGAATCAGCTGGCTTGAGAATCAGCTGTACACCCATGCCGCGACTGTAACTGACTCACACAGCATGTTGAGAAAAGTGGAGACGGGCATTCTCCATGTGGAGTGGCAAGCATCACTTTAGAGGTCCCAGGTAGTTAGCATCCTTTAGATATTTTCTCCATGTTATGCCGGAGTGTTGGGAAATGAAAAGGCTGATAGAATGACCAGCCATGCATCACTTGGTGGTGAAGTGATGTATGACAAGCTAGATATTGTTAGGGCTCTTTGGGAGCGAGTGAACAGTGCAGAGGCACAGACAGATCATTACAGACTGAGGAGATAGGTGCTGTGAAAAGTTACCAGGGAATCTGGACGATACTCAACACTCAGTGGAAGGGCCAGACAGATATAATATCAGTTACTAGTACCATCGAAATTGGAACTCTTCACTTGCTGCTGAACATGGGGATGAAGCGCTTATGGGAGTGACCAGAGTGCTGTGATATCAATTCCTAATTCAACATTCAACACTCTACTGAGGAGAAGACCAATTCAACATTCAACACTCTACTGAGGAGAAGACCTCACCACCAAGGGACTTGGCTGGCATAAACTGAAAACAGTACATATGGATAATTTAATATTTCCCTTCCTGTCAACAGAACGCTTCTTGCAGAAAATGTCAATGGAAGAGATTTCCATAATAAATAATTTAAATCTAAAAATAACATCTCCTGTTCTTATAACAAAATTTCCATAACAATACTGTGTTTCCCCATACTGTCTAAGGAAGCTGTTATAATGTAGCACCTCAATGCTCGCCTGCAGATCCAAAGCTAATGGGTTCAAATCCTTAGACGTACTTTAAAAAAAAATTATCTTGGCTCCAGGTCGACCCAGCCTTAAATAGGTTTCAGGCAAAGTCTTTGGAAGTTAAAGTGGCCGGCGTGATACTGACGACATCACCCACTGAGTGCCGATTGTCTATTAAATACAGGTCTAGCACTTTATGTCCAAAACACCTGAAGGCGTGCAAAATGGTCCTTTAATTTTACCATACTGTCTATACGGTGTCTGTGGCTAAGGCACTGCGAACACGCTTTGTAATTTGAAGCTGACTGGTTCAATCCCAGCTGCGGACTGTCTGTGCCTTGATCTGGTTTCGACAGTGGTATCAAAAGCTGGCTACTCAGGAAGCAATGGCAAATTACTTAAAATAAATTTGCCTAGTGAAAAAATTATGTTTGATCATCATCAATTTCCATTTCTGCTATTAAACATTGTGGAAAGGAACAGTTTGCTATCCACTGCTTAACAGGCTGTAATGGCTACTGTCATGTCATGTTGACGTAGAAGCTCTATAATGTCATTATTCCATGTTCTCCTAGGGCGGCCTCTTGCTTTCTTTTCAGATCTTTTCAGGTGCAGCGCCGGCATTGGTAGTTGTTCTGGTTGTATTCTTACTAGGTGATCAATCATTTGATCTTTTATTTCTCAATGAATTTGCTGCATGGTATTGTTCCTACAGTTTGTGTGATAATATCATTTCTTACTTTGTCTCAGATGGTATTTTTGTAACTGGCTCTAAAGACCTTCTGACAACATATTTGTTTCCTACAAAGGCTGTGTCTTTAGCCCTATGGAATTAGTGCACTCATAAATTGAGTGCTGCCTTCCTAAAGCCCTCTGACATCAGTTATGGCCTTCTGTGACTGAAAGGGAAAAATTTCTCTGGTGCCTGTTTCTGTGAGGCTGGGTTATGACCTTCTGGGCTATATGGTCAAAAGGTTGAACTGTCTTCAGTGCCTGTATTCACCTCTTTTTAGGGTGACGAAGGACAGGAGGGTCATGAGCTTAATGATTTAAGGCTGCAAAGTCACTACAAACTGTGCAGGTTAGGATTTTATTTCTGCCCCCCAACAGAAAAATCCATCACTCTACCAAAGATTCAAACGAGGGTCTCCCTAATGAAAGCCAGCCTAGCCTTCTTAATCACCCACTCTGCCAGGGATTAAACCTCAAACACTAACTCAACATTTAAGCAAATTACCCTCTAATACCACTAAAGCACTGTTGAAAAAAACAAAACAATAGACATTAAAAAAAATAATTATAAACACAACATTCTACTATATACACAATATGGTACACATATAGAAGAGTATACAACGATATTATAATACATTTTCTTGTCACCACAAAAAAAAAAAAAAAAGTGAAAGACTTTCCTCACAGAACTGGCACAATCCCATGTTTTTGTAAACACATCAGCACCGGACAGGTAACGCAGTAAACATCAGAGTGGCCTCCTTTTCTTTTCAGGAGATTGCCAGGTACCCCTTTCAGGCCAGATCTTCATGGCAGCTATGGTTAATCTTGCCTAGTGCAGTTTTAAACCCCAGCTGACAGGCAATGGTCTAGCTACTGCATCACTTCTTGTTATTTTTATGGCAACCATATAAAATGTCTAGCATACGGGTGTCCAACTCATAGGTTGTGGGCCTAAATTGGATTTGAAAGGGTTTTCTGTGAGGTCACCAGGCAGTAGTGAGGTTGGAAAATTTTGTAAAGGGAAGACATAAAATCCTGTCATGCAAAGTGATTTCACATTATTCTGAATTATTTAGGTTAGTTGCGTATCCTTTACAGGACGTTGCAGAACCAACCCCAGCCGCCCCTGGCTGTTGTGTGGTTTTTCTAGGCAAATTTACATCCAGTAGTTTGCCATTTCTTTCTGGACGGTCGGCCCCCCCTGATACCACTGTCGAAACCAATGCAAGGCGCATGGCCCGCAGCTGGGATCGAACCCGGCACCCCAGCATTACGAAGCGTTCACATCGACTTAGCCACAGAGCTGACTATTCTGAATTATACTGTATTGAAAAACCTATTTTAAAGCCTATATTTCATTTATGGGGTCCCGGTCACTTTGCCACTATAAAATGGGGTTACAACTCAAAAACAGTTTGAAGCCACTAGTCAAATTGCAGATCTGGCCACATTATCAACAACAACAAAAAAAAAAAAGGGGATTCTAAGCCAAGAAGACAACATGTGTAGTGTTAAACTCAAGCTGGCTATTCATGTAGCTGCATCAGCAGCAGCAATGACAGTTGAACATGCAACATTGCAAAACATGGTAAAATATTGCTGGAGTTATAGAAGTCGTCCAGTTTTCACAATGGTAGATTACGTTTAGTTTTCACATTTATATTCAGCTAAGACATCAGAAAATCTTCCGTTATACCTTTTGTGTTACCTTGGTGTGATGGAAGGGTTGAGGGCAACGAGAAAAAAGCACTGACCTGTTCTGTGATTCTGGTGAATGTGTGAGGCGTCAAAACCTGAATGTCTATTCTTATCGGTAGGGTACATTATGCTGATGATAATGATGATGATTCAGAAACATTATTTAGTTTTGATGTTTGCAGACAGATACTGTTTAATTTTCATGTTTGTAATCAGACTTATGCTGTTTAATTTTCATGTTTGTAATCAGATTTATGCTGTTTAATTTTCATGTTTGTTACCAGATATATGCTGTTTTATTTTCATGTTTGTAATCAGATTTATGATGTTTAATTTTCATGTTTGTAATCAGATTTATGCTGTTTAATTTTCATATTTGTAACCAGACATATGCTGTTTAATTTTCATGTTTGTAATCAGATTTTTACTGTTTAATTTTCATGTTTGTAATCAGATTTACGATGTTTAATTTTCATGTTTGTAATGAGATTTATGCTGTTTAATTTTCATGTTTGTAACCAGATATATGCTGTTTAATTTTCATGTTTGTAATCAGATTTATACTGTTTAATTTTCATGTTTGTAATCAGATTTATGATGTTTAATTTTCATGTTTGTAATCAGATTTATGCTGTTTAATTTTCACACTTGCATTCAGATTGATGCTGCAGATACTGTTTAGTGTTCACCATCACCTGCAGATAGATCTGATTAATTTTCACCCCTGTATGCAGAACATGGTATTCAATCATCATGTTTGTATGTAGACAGATATTGTTTAGTTTTCATGTAATTTTAAGGAAAGACTGGGGTTTTTTTTTTCATATTTATTTTCAGACAGATACTATTCAGCTTTCACATTTGTATTCAGATAGATGCCATTTAATTTTCAGATTTCAGTTCAGAAAGATTTAGTTCAGTTTTCACATTTATATTCAGCTAAGTCATCAAACAATCTTCTGTTATACCTCTTGTGTTCTCTTACGACTCTGTCAACTCAGTTTTATTCTTGGAAGTAAGCAAGAATGTATCTAACTATAAGGGAATTTTGAGAAAGACTGCTACCTTCTACCCATCTGATAAGGCTGTGTGAGGGTATAAGTGAGGTAGATCATTTAAATATCATTCATATGTGTCCATGAGTAAGGATTTTTATATATTAAAAAAGTTACTAATGATGTCAAAATATGTTTAAGGATGTTGGTTTATTCACATAAGATAAATGATACACTAAATATGTTGGCATATTAACGCATGACAAATGATGTTAACAACTAAGGATGTTGGTATATTAACGCATGAGAAATGTGCTAGCAACTAAGGATTTTGGCATATTACCACATGAGAGATGATGCTAAAAATTAAGGATACTGGCATATTAACACATGAGAAATGATGCTAACTAAGGATGTTGGCATATTAACACATGAGAAATGATGTTAACTAAGGATGTTGGCATATTAATATTAACACATGAAAAATTATGCTAAGGATGTTGGCATATTAACACATGAGAAATGATGCTAACAACTGAGGATGCTGGCATATTATTTAAAGGTCCTCTTTCCACACCTTCAGACGTATTGAGAATATAGGGCTAGACCTATATTTTTATAGACCAAAGGGCACTTAGTGGGTGATGTGGTCAGCATCACGCCAGCCACCTTTACTTCCCAGGACTGCACCTGGTACCCATTCAAGGCTGGGTCGACCTGGGAGTCAAGGTAATTTTTGAGAAAAAAAAGTTGGCTCTATCAGGACGCGAACCTTCCGATCAACAGGCGGGCATCTAGCTGCCAACGCCATGGCGACCCCCTGGCATATTATTTAACACATGAGAAATGATGCTAACAACTAAGGGTGTTGGTATATTAACATAGTACAAATGATGTCCACATTTACAGATGTTCAGATAATTATCAACATATGAAAATGACACTTACGGCTAAAAGAGTTTGCAAATTAACTTCTACAAACTGATTTTCACATGTTATGTTGAATATAAACACGATAAATGATATCACATCTGAACTCTTTCTAAACCAACCAACTAACAAGTCAAAAATATGTCCAAACATTCAGTTTTCTTACCAAATATACAAGTTACATCACTGTAGATTCACTGGCTGCTTCCAGTACATGGATAAAACTTAAATTAGTTTGGTTATGTTAGAGCAAAACATCTGCTGGAAAATGACAATTTATAAATAAACAAAACTTTCCAAACATAATAAATATGGACAAACAATAAACGCTTACCTGGGGAACAAATGCCAGGATTTTATCAGCAAGCATATAGAGCTTACTGGTGGCTAAAAGTCCAATCTCACTGGAAGAAGCTCTGCCTGTTAGTCCCATACGTTTGTTTTTCCCTAAACAAGTAGAATTAAGAAATGTGATTGGTTATGCAGATGACAAATGATATTAATGGAGAACATGAATTAGAGACAATAAAAACACTGACTCTCTTAAAGAAAGCAGCCAGAAGAAAAATGGGGCTAGTTATCAATCAAGATAAGACAGAATACATGACAAGATAGGGAAAGGATAAGAACTCCGGCCACAAACAAATCTTTTTATATGAAAATCAAACGAACAAAAACATATTTGGGCGCGAACTTCAACTGCTCCAACATACTAAGAGAAGAAATTCAATCTAGAATACAGTCTGCAAATAAAGTATACTATGCTGTATAACATCTGCTAAAAGCAAAGTCTATGTCTCATTACACCAAGATCAAAATATATAAAATACTGATAATACCACTGTTTTACATAGCTCTGAAACTTGAAGCACAGCTAAAAGAGATGAATAATTGTAACAAATTTTTAAAAACAAAGTCTTGTGATGAATCTTTAGACCTATTAAAGATACAAAAAGGAGAACGAGAAGCAACAAAGAAGCTAAGACACTGAAAAGCCTGGGGCATACTGAGAGAATATCAGGTGACAAAGAGGTTAAAAACTGCGTAGACAAGGGAGCTGAATGATCGTAAATCATGAGGCAGACTAAGAAAACGATGGAGAGATAATATCCAGGTAGAAATACAAACACTTGTTATCACCAACAGAAAGAGAAGGCCAACCAGAGAGATGAATAAGGGGGGTGATATCTGCATGAATGAACGTCAAGGGCTCGGAATGTTAAAGAAGAAGAGAAGAAAACTTGATTATTGTTATCGTTTTTAAAATCATCATTTTCTTCTTCTTCATTTCCTTTTTTTTTTCCAATCAGAATGCTACTGGCACCATTAGTATCGGAACTCTTCGCTGGCTGCTGAAGATGGGGACTGCCCCGAGTGCTGTGATGTCGGTTCTTGAATCAAATCAAATCAAACCAAATCATTTCCTCTTTTACCACTTCAGGTGTCCAGGGAGATATAAGGTTCTGCTTTTTGCTCTTCCGACTGCCTCAACCATGGACACATCGTGCTCTTGCAGAGTTTCTCTAATGTTATCGTTCCATCTTGTTCTTGGTCTACCTTTTGCCCTGTGTCCTTTTTTTGGTGTCAGCCTTCTATTGTATGGCATCACAAGGCTTTCTCTCCAAGTGGGCAAAGCATCTGATTAGCTGTTTTTGAATGTAATTCAGAGCTGGTTCTGTGCAAATGTTTTCTCTTTTGAACTTATTCCTGATTTTATCTCTTCTGGTAACTCCTTCCACCCTTCTCAGACAACTCATTTCCTTGGTTATTAACTTCAGGTTCTTTCATAATATCCTACCCCAGATGACGTTAAGGGAGGTCCAACATTTTAGAGGGTGGTAAGACTGGGTTTCCCGGCTTTCTGATGATTTTAATGACCCCAAAAAATCTAGAACTGGCCCTAACCCCAACCCACCTATGTCCACGAGAGAGCGCAGCCTAGGTCCCACGGCTGCATTCAGCCTATCTACCACCCTCTGAAATATTAGACTGTCCCGTTACCTGTGGATTTCCCCTGTTTGGGGTAGGATATTAAGAAAGCACCTAACTTTATTTTATGGTTTGTTGTTTTCTTTATTATTATAAATATAATACTGCATTCAGCAAGTCAACCAAAAACAAATCAGTCAATCAGTCAGATATCATCTTTATAAAGAAGGCTGGCTGCAATGGATCTCTTGACATTTTCTCTTGTGCTGACTGTAACTTTCTCAGAATGCTGTATGTCGCCCACCTCTTGATGTTTTCTCCCACTTATACGACTGCCTATCTCTTGCTCACCTGTCTACACCCCTTTCCTTTGGTATAGTCTTTATATGAGTGGTTTTTTTTTTCCTAATCTTTAACGTGGCTGGTGTATGAAATTTTTTTTTTCATTCAGCAACTCTCTTCACAACCTCTGTATCTGACTTTTTTTGTTTCCATGAAGTATAAGGTCCGACAATTAAATAATGAGACTAATTCCATAAAAATTCAAATAATCAACAGTTGAAGATACAACCTGTTTCTGATTCAGAGTAAGCCCCTTGTGCATTGATACAGCAAGTGGCACCATCTAACAAACACTGGATTGATCTCTGTAGTTCTTCTGTTGTTATGGCCCTTAAAGTTGATGTTGCAGCCCTTTGGATGTCATCAATATCGTTAAAGAAGCGTCCATACTGATTATGTAACAATGCACCTCTGACTAGGTCAACAAAATGGCAGCCTGTTTGTTGTCTGCTTATCAAGTGTTAATGAAAAGTTGCCATATCATAGATGAATGTTGCCTCTTCAGACTCCATGATTTGCTTTATAGATGGCCTTTTTGTTTTGGCCATAATAAAATCAGTCTCATTACTTAATCGTCAGACCTTGTACTACTAATTCTTCACTATATCCACATCTCCAGAGACACAATTCTCTAAACTTTATTGCTAAAAAACTCATGGATATATATGTGATGCTTTTATCAGCCAACTCTCACTGCTGTAACCCTCATAGATTTACAGAAAAACTGTGTTAACGTAAACTTATTTAGGAAGAACACTCGATTAACATGAATAAAATGTTGGTCCCAGCATGGAGATATTTTTATTATTATTATTAGTCCCAAACCAACCTTGTATTACTTGTGGACACTGACTAAATAAAAGAAAGGAAACTAACCACTTACGAAATGAGATCTTTGAGAAAGGATGTGAACAAAAATAGAAGAAATCATGTAAGAAACGAAGAAATTAGAAGATCTATTGGAATAATGCCTATAATTAAATTCACTGAAAAACAAAAAATGAACTGGTCTGGACATTTAATGAAATGAATCCAATGATGCCAGAAACAAGAGTAGAAACATGAAAGTAGAAACATCAAGACACACAGACCAAGAAGAAGATGGATTGAAGGAGTCACTGATATCTTCAGAGTCCACAACATCACAGCATACCGAGCAACCAAGCGTGCCCTAGCTTGAAAACCGATCATCTGTTAACCTGCAATGCCTAGCTACACAAAGCAGAAAACTGACAAAAGAAGAAAGATTATTAGACCCTGGTTAGAATTTAAATGTTTTTAACACAAGCTTGATTTTCGCTGGAATTGGAATAATGCCTATAATTAAATTCACTGAAAAACAAAAAATGAACTGGCCTGGACATTTAATGAAATGAATCCAATGATGCCAGAAAAGAGAGTAGAAACATGAAAGTAGAAACATTGAGACACACGGACCAAGAAGAAGATGGATTGAAGGAGTCACTGATATTTTCAGACTATTAGACCCTGGTTAGAATTTAAATGTTTTAACACAAACCTGATTTTTGTTTTATTCATGTTAATGAAGAGTTAATGTCATTTTGATATCTTACTTCTTTCAGCTATCTTTCACTATTATAACACTCTCTGAGACAATCATGTTATCAGCAAGCTTTTATTGGCCAGATTTCACTGTCACACCTCGGTGAGATCATCTATCTACAGTAAAACTTTGTTAACATGTTCTACATATCTGTACTTTACCTAACAAAGAATAAATTTTAGACAGGACCCTAGCAGGGTGTATCTGTATTGGAGCCACTTCTGAAACTGTTTGCAGTTCTATGCCATGGAGTGCCATCTTGTCTTGGATGAGACTATCTTCAGCTAGAAGAACAACTGTGGACGAAAGTAATCAGTTCATAAGAGTAGTTTCTTCCAACACCCCCCCCCCCCTTTTCCTTTTTTCTTCTACATCTTCCTTCCTTTTCTTCTTCCTAATTCTTCTTTATCCTTTATGTTCTTCTATGTTTTTTTCTTTCCTACCTCCTTTGTCTTCTACATTTTCCTTCTTTTCTTCACCTTTTCCTACAACCTGAGATGCCCACCTAACTATATTTAAAGCATGTCCTCATATCCATACAGCCTGTCCTCAAAAAGTGCTTGTAGAGGCTGTAGTTCAAAATATACACTTTAAAAAACAAAAGTACAACTGTATAATAGTCAGTGCTTGTGACTAACTCTTTGCAATAGAGGGGGGTGTGTGTGTGTGTGTGTGTGTGCGCGCGTGTGCGTGCGTGCATGCGTGCGTGTGTGCGTGGTTTTTTTTTTTTTTTAAATTGTATGTGTGTTAGCAATTGCGTCAGAAAGTGTGCAAGTGAGTATGAGTTGGTATCTAAATGACTAAATATGTGTGTGAGAGTGAATGAAAGAGTGAAAATTCATCTGTCACGATCCAAACATTTTCATTGCAAAAGTACTAAATTTACACAATCTCAAAAACTGACATACTATTTTTAACTGTGTACACATGAAGTAAAATCTAGAAAAGTTGTGCAGAATATTCTTCTGATTCTTTTCTGCATTTCCCGGCTGCAAACCCCCAGCGGAAAGTCCTGGTTGTTCGGCCATGTCTGGACTTTGATCTTGTTCCAGGACCTGAGTGTTGCATGCACATCTGTTTTACAGATCTGCTTTAACTCTTTCAATCCCAAGGAATGCATTATATGTTCAGTTTCATTATCTAGAAGCCCAATGAACACAAGATGCACCAATTAGACCTCTCTCTTTACACCCCTCTGATGCTAAACCCTCTGGGACTGAAAGAGTTGACTGTGAGGCCAGTTTATTTCTCACCTGGCAGGGAGATGCATTTAAAATTCAGATGAAATTTAGATCTTATCTATGTTGGTCAGGCCAAGCAGAGAACCTGTTTCTAGGACGACCATTGAGAAGTGACGAAAGGTCTTGGCCAAGTATGAGCACAAATCCTGGCACACCACATGTCACGATGCATCTCTGTATCAGAGCACGATATGAAATGTTTACATTTTATGCACAGAACAGTAAATCAATAAAAATATTCCTCTCTTTTTAATGTGTAAATGCTGAACGTAGATAATTAAGCTAATGTCTAAGTCATGAAGTACATGGTTTGGCCATCCGATAAAAATGCCAAATAAAAACTGCTACAAAGAGAAATGCTAAAGAAATATAACAAACAACAAGGGGAACACCATGCAAAATATGGAACAACAGAATCGACAGCCTAAAAGAAATGAAGACCAATTGATGCAACATATTAGCAGAAGCATACAGAAGATCCTTACATTCCCCCCTACACTCCGAAGAGGTAACTGAAGGAGGAGGAGGAGGAGGAAAAGAAGAAGAAGAGGAGAAAGAAGAGGAAGAAGAGGAAAAGGAAGAAGAAGAATACTAACCTTGAACTACAATGTCTGGCTTTGTTTCTGTAACGTGTCTTCTGTTGAGGGGATCTAGCTCTCCTGGTGACAGGAAACCCTGAAAATAGGATAAGAAAACACTGTTAGCAAACAGAGATGAAAAAAAAAAACATCCTCAAGTAGAAGCTAATTTCACATACAAACTCACAAACAGCCTGTAACATTATTGTCAATGGGCTGTCACATTGGGTAAACAGTGGGGATTTGTTTTAAGTAAAATCTTCTTATTTTTCTGTCCTACTGCTTATGCTGCAAAGCTCCGAAGGGTTCGGAAGGCTGAATGAAGAAGAAGAAGATAGTGAGTCGACATAAACAGGGTTGAGACACTTCATTCACTAGTTCCTTACCTCAATCATGAGACGTCCAAGTATATACATTGACTGACCCCACATGTGAGGAATTTTACCGTCAGCCACACGAGTCTGACTTCCAGGATTTGCATACTCTAAGTCCACCTGAAATATATTTGAAAATTTTAATTAAAAAAACCCTGGCAGTCTATTTATTTTGTGGTTTTGGTGTGTCAAATGATATAAACACATGTGCCTGTTTACAAATTTAATTCTTTAAATTTGAGGGGCTTCTCATAGCAAATGCTCTAGGGAATGAATGACCACTATGAAAAGTCATGAATGTACAACTTTCAAACAGGCAAATTACTCAGTGGAACTAAAGTAGCAATAGGAAAGCCATATATTTTTTAAGTCTCTTCTAACCAACAGTAAGATTACTCAGATACAGTAAGATACATTACTCAATGGTTAGGATTCATGTGAAAAAATCTATTAAGCATCATACGTTGCATGGGACTGAAAGAGTTAAAAGAAAACAATGGACTGGCTTCAACTTCTAATTTAACAGCAGTTGAAAAATTGAAAATGAGAAGACATCATCACTATCATCCTGTTGTTCCGTTTACATACCATATAGGGTTCACGGTCTGTTCCTATGTTGTGTTCTATCCTGTAAAAACTTTTGTGATATCACGGATGGAATCCAGACCAGCGAAATATAACCTTATCTGTTTCTCATTTCAGTGCCCATTTGGTGACTGTCTGCTTCTCCCCAGGATGTGACTAATAGACACCCATCTTCGTTGCCTTATAACTGTTAATAAAAAAGTTATTTGCGTATCCTCTACAGGTCATTGCAGAATCAACCCAGAACTTGTTTTGGCTGTTGTGGTTTCTTTAGGAAAGTGTTACATTCAGTATTTTGCCTTCTGAACGGTCAGCTCTCCTTACCACTGTCGTAACCAACGCAAGACTAATCGTCTGCAGCTGAGATCGAACCCGTCGCCCCGGCATTATGATGCATGTTCGCTATGTCTGAGCCACAGACACTGACCAAACTGTTAATACCAACTGTTAATGATAGGAAAATGTCTGTTAAAAGAAAAAAAGTGCCTCAGAGGTTAAAAAAGTGATGATGTGTATTTGTGTAATATTGTCTAATCTATGTATGTGCTGAAGAAGGCTCCATAGCTGCAACGTTCACAATTTGTTTGTGTTTGTTTTATTGTAAAGCTCGATATAATTTCCCTTCAGTTTTATGTTTCCATGATATTAAAAAATGTGAGGGATACAAATAGATAAATTAAATGAATGGAAACATACAAGAACTTGGACACAAACTTAAACTGCTCCAATATACTAAGAGAAGAAATACCATCTTGAAAACAATTTGGAAATTAAGTACACTGTGCCCTATAACACGTGCTAGATGAAATGCTTGATCTTGAAACACCAAGATCACAATATGTTGATAAGACCAGCTGTCTTATATATACCTGAAACCTACAGCACAATTAAAAAAGATGAAGTCTTATTACAAATGAGTCTTACGACGAATCTTTGAACCCAAAAGATACAAAAAGTGGGGAATGAAGAGTGAGTAGCAACAACAAAATTCATAGTCTGTTTAAATTGCCAGTGAGAGATCTTTGACATCATGAGGCCAAACTGACTGAAATAGTTGGGAAATACAGAAATAATGGCAGATATAAGAGAGGTAAAAACTGTGTACACACGGAAGCTAAATGACCATAGACCATAAGGCAGCCCAAGAAGATGGCAAGGAGATAATATCCCAGCAGTCCTACAAACACTTGCAGTAACAACTGGAATGAGAGGGCCATCACAAAGATGAAAGTATGTGACAATGAACCTCAGGGGCTAGGAATGCTGAAGAGAAGAAGTGATGGGTATGTTAGCCAAGAATTCAAATGAAGTAGGCCTCTACTTTTAAAAATAGATTTACAAAACAAACAAACAAAACTTATGATTCCTTCAAGATTCAGTTTATTAATATTAAAATATAACCTTTATTTATTAGCTAATTTAAATGGTCACATGCTGCAGACATATCTTCTTCTTTTGTCAATATCTGCTTTCTGCCTCTAGATGTTACAGTCTATCAGATGACAGGTAATTAGCTAAGGCGTCTCAGCTGTCTCATATGCTGTGATTTTGTGGAGACTCAGGGTAACAGTAAAATTTCTGCTTGGCCTCCTTCTGCCTCTTGGTGTTTCCATTATTTATGTTGTCCTCTGGCTGCCAGCATTGTTTGATTTTTTTACTGGGTGACTATATCATTTCACTCTTGGTTTCTAAATAAACAATGGGTATTGTTCCAATAGTTGAGTCACTTAAATTTTCATATGATCTTTTCTACTTTTGTTTGCAGCCTGTCTCAAAAGGCAGTCATTTAATTAAACAATAATTCAGAAACAGTTCAGACAATAAAAATTCTGTAAATAAACAAACAAAATTACCAGTTCTTTTGGTACGGTATAAAGCTCTGGGACTATTGGGATACCATCATCTGATTTGAGCAGCACTTCATCCAACTTCTTCTGATAGGTTGCCACCTGCAGAAAATGAAGACAATTGCATTATAACAGACAACATCCTGAAATATGATTCATTTTATTACAGCTTTTCTTTCAAACATATGTCGGCATCTGTTGGCCTAAGTGTTGCGAATGCACTTCGTGATTACGGGGTGTGCCGGGTTTGATCCCAGATACAGATGATTTGGCAGCAGAATGTCTTGAGTTGATTTTTGATTTTGATGGTGTACTGAGAGCTGACTGTTCAGAAGCAATGGCGAATTAACTAACGTAAAATTTGACTAAAAAAACTATAACAGGCAAAAATTAATACTGGAGTTAGCTCTGCAACATCCTGTAAAGGATACGCAACTAACTTTGTTTTTTTCAAACATATATAATTGCCCAACCCACCCCCCTCCCCCAAGCCGTGAGCTCAAGTCACATTTGTCAGCAGGGATAAGCTGCATTAACTCTTCCTCCTCTTCAGTGATCATCTTGAAAATAGTGGTTATCCCACTGTGTTATGGTTTATAGCTAGGCTGCAATATCTGCGCCTTCCAGTCTATCGTTTCAGCAAATCCTTTGCTACCTTTCATAAATGGTTGTTTCAGCATCTGTGGTTTAGGCACTATAAATGTGCTTTGTAATTCTGTGGTGCCAGGTTTGATCCCAGCTGAGGGCGATCTGCCAGCAGACTGCCTTGTGCTGGTTTCAATAGTGGTAGCGACAGTCGATCATTCAGACGCCATGGTAAACTACTGAACGTAACACTGCCCAGTGAAATCACCAAAGTGTTGGGGGGGGGGGGGGGGCTGGGGGCTAGTTCTGGAAAATCTCATAAAGAGGACATGTCAAAATTAGGGTGCCCTGAGGGCCCCATCTGTGTTGTCATGAGGGCATCAGATGACAATTTAATGAAAAATTTAATAAAAATTACTGCTTGCAAAAGGCCTCATAGTTGAAATGCCTGCTTTAAAAGATATGCAACTAACTTTTGTTGTTGTTTATTTTTGTTTTGTTCGCTAAGGGGCACTAATTCTATTCACCCCCACCCAAGGTACCCTGAAACCCTCACAGGCAGTATAACTCTACCAGTATGACCCAGCAGTCGGTAGTTTGTAACTTTTTGCATAGCTCTCTGCTGACTGTCACTGCAGTGCCTCTTTTGTTTCCTTGCAACGCCTCAGATCAAATATGTAATGTGAAACAAAAGATAAGTTTTTTTTAGGTGATTTGGTGAGTATCACTATTGCCACAGCTACATATCTATAATAAACTTGTGAAATACACATGTTTGTTCTGCAAAATTGGTGACATCTGCCCAATGATTTGATTTGTTTTATTTCACCTGTATTCTACCTCTGTTTTCATTTTTCCAGTAGAAGTATGCTTCCTAGATACCTGAAGCCTTTTGCTTACTTGAGTTCTTGGTTTTCTGTGCACATCTTGATTGGCTGTTCTGTTCTTGCAATGGTCGACATCTACACTCAGAGAAAAGGCAAGACGGACATGTAATCAAATGCTACTGGTACCATTAGAACTGAACCTCTTTAACAATATGTGGGTGAAGCAGTACAGGAATATCCTGAGTGCTGGGATGTCAGTTTTTAACTATACTCAACTGGTCTATTAAATATAAGTCTAGCATCATTATGTCCCAGCCACCACTGGTGTAAAGAGGCTCCTTTACTGACTCTGCTGCAGAGAAAAGTTAGCTGATCCTAACACCACTAGCTAAGGTGCCACAAGCTTTTAAATCATTACCAACTAATTTTTAGTTGTAAAAATTACGTTCACATAGAAAAGGAAGTCTCACCTGTTGTTGATTGTTACTGAACAGGCCATCCAATATCAGAAAAGCAAAGAACAGTGGCCACTGACACTCAATTTTTTCAAACACCATCAACTCCCAAGGTTCATAATGCAAACGTCTTGGATCCTGCAGTATCAACATATACTTATTTAAAACAACAGTCCAAACTTGTAAGGGAGCTGGAGTCATGATGGGGTTAGAAATTAACCTGCCAGTCTGAAGGTCTTGGGTTCAAATCCCCCAAAAGATGGATTTTTTAAAAACTGACCTTGGTTTCGATGTCAACCTAGCCCTAAACTGGTAGCAGGTAATGTCCTTGGAAAGTAAAGGTCGCACGTGTGGCATTGACCCCCATCTCTCACATGTTCTGATTGGTCTATAAAAATAAGGGTCTAGCACACTATGCCCAATGCACCACTGGAATAAGAAGGGTCCTTTACTTTTAAACAAATAAACACTTGGTTGGTGACTGAAACAGACTAGTTCAAACTAAATAGGGAACACTGCTTTAACAAGAAAACAATTTCACCATGCAGTGTAATGACTTGAGAATTATGTTTTTGAGTGTGTATGTAAGTTGTGTGTGAGAGAAAGCTATTTTGTGAGTGTGCAAGAATATGTACATTTTATAATAATAATGCAAAACAATTACTGGGGCATCTAATTAGTTTCTTTAAAAACACACTTGTTCCTACAGTGAGGCAATGACATAATTTGGAGGCACAAGATCAAATCCATATATCACCACTATAGCTTCAGGTTTTTAAGCTGCCATGTGTTTTCTTTTATTTATATATCTTTCCTCTACTTTCTTCTTCTTTTTTATCTTCTAACACTTCGCGCCTTGAAAGAGATATTAGGTTCTGCTTCTTGCTCTTCCGGCCGCCTCGACCATAGACGCATCGTGTTGTTTAGAGTTTCTCTGATGCTATCTTTCAATATTATTTCTGGTCTACCTCGGGCTCTACATCCTTCTTCTTCTGCCTGCAATATTTCGCTGTATCTCTTCAGGTGTTTACTACAGTAACAACTAAATAAAATGAAGCAAGTGAATCCTTTATAACTGAAGTACCAATGCAAACACACTCATAAGCAACTGCCTGTTTTAACAGGGCAATCGCAGAGTCACTATCAAATGTTTCTGTTTACAAAGTTCAGGATGGAGATAACAAACAGTTGCAGCTTCTAGAAATTGTAGCGCTCTGCCATTCCACGACATATGAAGAATTCTAAATGTGCTGACCCTGTTTACAGCTTGTCCATCCTTCTACACTGCTCTCCACCTTTTGAACTCAAGACACGGTTTATTTATATAATAAAGTGAACCTTTTTGCATATTAAGCTATTTTTTATTTTTTTTTCCAAATTTTTTTTTGCTTTTAACTATAAAAACAGGATATACCAAAAAAAGACACCTACCTCTTTGGCTGTCTTATATCCATCTCTGAGAAATCTGCAGCATCCGTAAGAACCCTGGTAAAATACAACAATTATGTCATATTTCCACAGGGCACAGATGAAACTTACTGCAATTAACATGATCACCTTACATCAATACAGTAGTAATTCCTGAAATAAGTAAGACCAATGTTGAACTACTGAAGGAAAAGGCACTGAAATTTGTCCAGTATGATGACAAGGATGAATGCTGTCTGACAAGTAAACAGAACACAAGTAAGTATGTGCAGTCAGATCTCTTCTCCCCATGTGGATTCCAGGAGCATGTTTTCAGAACAAACAGAATAGATCAACTGCCCCTTAACAAGCATGTTATACAAGGTAACTAATTAAGTGTTGGCTGAATTCTGATGTGTTGGGCTGAAAGCCTCAGATATGGCCTAGCTTTAAACCAAAACACTTCAGGCCAACTGCCCTTTTAAGGTGAAGAAGAAGCAAGAGAAAGAAGGAAGAAGAACCGTTCAGTATGAAACACAAGGTTGCAGACTGATGAATGCATGAAAATAACGACCCTGCTCAACAAACAGAAGCTGCAGTGGCACAGTCACCAGCATGCTTACCCGCTGACTTAGTGGTCATGTTTTCAAATTCTCGATTTTAGGTGGGGATTTTTTATAAGCTGACCTGGGCTCCTAGTAGGTCCCAGATAAAACAGTTACCAGGTCATGTTCTAGAAAGTAAAGGCAGTTGTTGTGATACTGACCACATGACCCATCAAGTATCCAGTGGTTTATATGGGACTGGCACCAAGCACCCAATAGGCCTCGAGGTGTTGAAAATTGTCACTTACTGCTTTTTGCTTTTTCCCCCCTCCAACAAACATATTTAAAATGTATCATTTAATTATTGCTAATGACGTAACCTCCGTGTGTTTTTTTCTCAAAGAAAATGTCAAAATTACCTCCAGTTTGTCCATGATGGTTTTCTGTGTTAAAGCAATCAGTTCTGGATCATCCACAGCAAATGCTGGGAAGCCTATCACTGTTAGAAGAGCTGCATCTGTTTCCTAGAGAGAGAGAAGAGTATCACAATAAAGCAACTTTAGTATGGCCAATCAATTATATCCGAGACTAGGAAATCCTATGTTTTGTGTCTCTGCTGTGTCAAGGTACAGGGATTAGCATGTCCAATCAATTCAGATGGGAACATAGCCAATGGAGGGGGTCTCCCAAGTACAACCAACAGGGATCAATCAAACAAGACAGAAATACCTGCTACTTTGGCAGACTGGAGACTGTTGCAGGTTAGGTAGAAAAGGAAAAATTCTTCTTCCTTTCATTCTTGTGTATTCACTGCTCAAAAAGCAGTTGGCATGATGTGTTGTGGTTTCTAGGCTGTGCTATCTGCACTTTTTGCCTGCAAACATCCCATTTCAGCAAATTCCTTATTAGTCGCCTTTAATGATACGCCTGTTGGGAGGCAGCGCGTTTATTCTTTCTTCTCCCATAAATGAGCCTCCAAAACTCACTTGGGGCTCTACAAATATTTAAAACAAAAAAAGCACACATATTACTAAGTACACATAATGAGAAAAAGGATGAAAATGTACAGTATGTACACACTTTTCACGTGAAGGTTCCCAGCAACTCAATTATTCTCTCTGTCCCTCACTTACATGGTAAGCTTTTCTTTCGATTTTCACTTGCTCTATAAAACTTTGCTTGCTGGGGTATACTCTCTGTTGACAGTTCAGTTACATATCTCTCCAATACTCTGAATTTCTTTTTTTTTTTCAATAATTATCTGTTACAAATGTAAATATTCTTATATTGTTATTTACTGTTTAATGATAAAAATTCTTACAGCAACACAAGACTACATGAACAATCTTTCTTTTATATTCATTGTGGGAATAATAGGGTCCTCTGTGGCAAACCATTTGCCCTGCGATCTAAAGGTTGTGGGTTTATTTCTTGGGCGTATCACCCAGTTCACTAGTACAGTTTTTATGCAGAGCTCTGGGAACTTGCGGTATTTATGGAGTTTGTGCAGCACTCTCGGCAGGAAGACAGTGGTTCTATGGAGAGAGACCGAGCCATATGGGGTAACATACAGTAAAATGAAGTTGATCCTTCTGACTTTAACTTGAAACATATTCATAATTACCAAGACAACCACATTTATTTACCTTTGATATGGACTCTCTTGGAAGCATAGACTGCAAGATAGCCTATAATTTAAAAAAAAAAAAAAAAATCACAGAATAAACATCATCAATTTTGTCTACAATATCATTTCTTCACTTAACTGTTCAAGCATCATTTATTTTCAAACGTATTCTCAGGCATAGCGTCAATTTTCCCCTGCTTATAGCTTTTTACTTCTCATTACTGACTATTTTATCAATAAGCAGACAATCGTTCTGTTATTCTATCCGAATCTGTTAAATCAACAAATGTTCACTGTCTGTTGTGTTAGTCTTTTTAATCTTTTAATTTTCCCAAACAAGAAACGTTCTCAGGGTTTTCAGACATTAAGCAGCACAAAAGTCGGCACTGTGGAAGAAACTGGGTCTTCACCATGTAATATTCCCAAAGATAGGAGTGGGAGCAGTCAGTGCAGAAATGGCAAAATAAGTTGTGTTCTTAAATCACCAGCTGATCACATTCAGCGTCTGTGGCTTAGGCACTGCGAACACACTTCGCAATTAATACCTGGTTCAAATCCAGATGCAGGCGATTTGGCAGAAGACAGCTTTGCATTGATTCTGACAGTAGAGAGTTGACATTCAGAAAACACTGCCAAACTATTGAAGGTAAAAAAACTGCCTCATAAAACAAACATACAGCAACACACACACAAATACTGGGATTGATTTTGCAATGTCCTGTAAAAGTTATGCAACAAACTATCTGTTCATTACATACAGTTTATTTAACCCTACCAGACCGCTGGCCTGATTTTCCGGGAATTTCTTAACCTGAGGCTATACAGCTGGCCCTAATTTTCGGCTATTTGCATAGTGCGTGAAAAAGATGCATCACAGACTAAAAATAACTAGCCAATCGTCATCAGACCTCGTGGATAGTCTACCTAGATGTCCGCCCTCGTGTGTTTGGATAAAATTTGTTGTTTTACGTGAAGAAAATCTGAAAATTCACAATAAAACGAGCGGCTGATGAACCAAGCACTTCGACAGGAAAGTAAAGTAGGTCTAGGCTTTTCACAGTCCAACAGGTGATAGATAATTTGCTTTATTCAGACTCTGTAAAGTCATAATTTCATAAGGAAAACGTTCACAGTTGAAGTGACACATTCAGCTCGAATAATGAGGAGAATCTTCAAAATTAAAAATCTAGAACTAGCTCGGTAGTAAGAGAAGGGGGTGTGTCCCTCAAACAGCAACACCTTGTGCTCACTTTGTGAAACAATCTTGATCCTCCTGAGTGGATTGGCATACAAAGGTGGAATAATGGCGCTAGATAAAAGATAAGCCTATTTTCTACAATGTCTCCAAGTTTCATCTTATTCTAGCAACTTGTTTGCATGTAACAAATATTTGCGTATATCATGTTGGTTTTTTCGTGTTAATGCCCAGGAGCTCAGGTATAGGGGACAGTTAGGTTCAGGGCCTCAGGTCTGGTAGGGTTAATACTATTTCATATATGCAAATTAATCAACAAATGAAAATGTAAAGTAAAAAGGCTTGCCATTCTTCACAGTGAGCACAAATTTAAAAACTCATTAAACAAAGATATCATTCATCATCATCATGATGTAGCAGGTGCTTTGCAGCATGTCGCTCTCATCACGGTCTGCCTTAAAGAAATTCAATCTCTCACCAGCTCTCCCACCTTATGCACTTTCCTACCCAAGGTGTCACTTATATCACGTGCCCATCTTTGTGCTGGTCGGCCCGTGCCCCTCTTTTCTGGTACTATCCCTTCTGCTGTTATTTTTTTCCAATCCCCTGTGGTGTTTGATATGGCCAAAATGTTGTAAGTTTCCGAGATGTGATGCTCTTTACTACTAGCCAACCATCCATGATGTTCAGATCTTCTAGGACAGGGCTATTCAACTAAGTTTACAAAGGGGCCAAAAATGTTTCACTGGGGATAGTCACGGGCCAGAAGTCACAGACCCAGCACAGAAATATCAATAATACAATATAGTGGCAAGATCAGCGGGCCACTTGCTGGACCTCTGCAGGCCGCCAGTTGAACAGCCCTGTTTTAGGAAGTCACTGGTTCTACTGAGACTTGCTGGACTAGTCTTACTTTTCCTTTAGTTTGATATCTTTTATGATATTTCAGGATAGCAGGCATTTCTTTTCTACCTCCAAATTTAAAGGTCTACAATATTTCTCAAAGTCTGTGCCAACAAGCACAAATCAAAACGAGACTAACAGTACAAATAAAGACATTCTCTCACCTGGCACTGCTGAGCCTCGTCTGGCAACACATGAATCACAGATGCCGGCCCCCCACGAGAACCAAACAGATCCAGTTCATTTATTGCCTCCAGGGCAGCCTAGATGGTGCAAAATGAACAAATTAATGAAATTTCCTTTTGAAAAGGTTCCTGACTGAGCTCTCATACCCATCTTGCCTGCTGCATTCATTTTAATTACCAGATATAAACCACATAGGTCATAAATCGAGCAGAGGGTGTATTTATAATTAAAATGCTATCTACATTTGTAATTCTTGCAACTTTAGTCATCAGCCGGTAGAATAAATATTTTTCCCATTTTCCTGGGCCACAGGTGGAAAAAGGTTTAGTCAGAATGCAGCCTGACCAAACTGCCTACAAGATCTTTCACAGCAGAACACTCGGGAGGAAGCTGAAAGAATGACCAAGAAACATGGATCAATTGTGTGATGGATAAATGGTGTAGCTGAAACATGAAAAAAAGATGAGGAAATCCATCACTTAGGCCATCCCTAGAAGCGCAAGACAAAAATACAGAAAATACAGAATACGACATTGGGCTACAACCTGGTATTGGTGAGACACACACAAAAAGAGAGAGGAAGAACAGTTGAGAACATAGCTTTTCATCACTAACAATTATGTATCTTCAACAACAGACTTGGACATTATCAAAGGCTGGCCTACATAAAATTAACACCTGCAAAATGAAATGCCTGAGAAAAGCCAACTTAACCATTCTGAGATAAAGTCAGTAGGAACAACACCATGCAGCAAATTCATTGAGAAAAAGAAGATCAAATAGTGTGGTCAATTAGTAAGAATGCAGCCAGAACAACTACCAACGCAGGCGGTGAAAGATCTGAGGTGAAATCAAAGAGGCCACCCTAGGAAAATATGGATGACATTAAAGAAATTCTACATCGACATGGAATGACAATAGCCAATGCTGCCCATCAAGCAATGGATCGCAAACTGTTCCTCCCCACAACACTCAATGGCAGAAGTGGAAATTGATGATGAGGATGATGATGATGACCAACCTTAGCCATGCCTATTGAACTGGCATTCAGCTCAGGAAGTCCATGATTTGTTTTGTCTCCTCTCTCCCAAATACCATAGTCCTGAAAGATACATAGAGTAGAGAATGTTTACTGAAAAATGAAACTGTATGTACAGACAAATTAAAGCGCTTTATATGATAAAATATGAAGCGTTTATGGCTGTATTTTTTAATCAACACCATGGTGGATCTTTGGCCTCCGCATCGACCTAGCCTGACATGATACCAGATAATTCTTCTTTTTTTTTTTTTTTGCTTGAAATAGATTATCTATATCTGCAATGTTGTCTCAAGTATGTTTATACCAGACAATGTCCCGGGAAGTAAATGTGGCTGGCACATCGAGTGCTAAACAGTATGAGTCTAGCCTCATATGCCTAATGAGACATTGGTGTAGAAAAGATTCCTTTACTTACTTACTTATGACTATCAATGCTGAATGAATAGTGAATTAAGAATCTACATCACAGCACTCGGTACACTCCACTCAACACCCGTCTGCATCTTCGACAGCAAGCAAAGAGTTCCAATGGTACCAGTAACTGTCTGAATTTATATCGATCTTTCCCTGGAGTTTTCAGCATCAGCCAGATCCCCTGGTAACTCCTCACAGCGCCATTCTCCTCAGACCGTAATGATGCACTTGTGCCTCCACACTGTTCACTCACTCACAACATCTAGCTTGTCATACATTAATTCACCACCAAGTGGTGCATGACTATCAGATAATAACAAACAAATAATAAGAGATTATAGAGATACATATGCATAAATAATTAAAGATGTAGGTTTAGTCAAACTTTTGCAATTTGATAAATCAGTTACTTTTACTTTAACAAGACTTTCAAATATCTGAAAACAACGGGGTTAAATTAATTTCATTAATCACACAAGAGATGGACAAAACAACACTTACAGGTGTTCTGTAGGCAGCTTCAATGTAAAACACTAGATTCTGGACAAACGCAACCTCATCCAACGTGAACACAATTACAAGACCTGGGAGAGAAAAAAGTACACTGTACGTTAACCATGTAATAAGTGCAAGACTCAGGTAAACATTACCAAAGAAAGAATATATGTTTGCAGAATGCCTTGTGACACTTTGGCAAGGACAGTTCTCAAGTAGCTGGTTAATGGAAAAAAAAAATAAAACGTGGATGACCTAAAAGAAAACCAGGAGAAGAATTAGCAGAAAAAGAAATGAAGGGATGTAAAAAGACGTGGGATACAATAGGCAAAAAAAAAAAAAAAAGCAGTCGACTGAGCAGTGAAGATCTATGAATGCCTTCTGTGCCAACAGCGACATACAGAGGATACAGTCTTCACTTACACTTTCTAAGGTCAAGTGTCTTTACCAGGTTGGCTTATCTCATTCATAGTCAAGTAACAACTGTTAAGTTTACCAAAACTCTCTTAATCTTGTCTTCTAAGTTTGTTCACCCTTATTTAAGAAAGCTACCCACTATCCAAGAATTGTGGGAGGGAGGGGGGGGGTTCTTTCTTCAATGAGGACCCTGTACTGGTTCCTGGGCCCGATTCTGAGGAAAACGTAGAATATGTTCACTGTCCCCACACCAGGGTGTTGTGAAAGGTTAGGACTTTACTGTAATAATCAGAAGTGCTAGGCACAATATGTCAACCATCTTTTTAACAGCAAAAGAAGGAGGAGGAGGAAAAGAACAAGGAGAAGGAGGAAAAGAAGAAGGAGGAGAAGGAGGAGAAGAAGAATTTAGGTCTGCATTAGCCAGAGTGTGATATCGAAACTTCTATTCTACTGCCTTGACATTTGTTAGAAACTAAGTGTAACAGAACAATGTAAAAAAAACGACATGCATTACCTGAAGCTGTCATCTGGGCTAAAGCTAGCAGGAATAAAGATGTAGCATCAATCTGCAGATGTCCCCATTCGTAATCACCAACAACAGTCTTGCCAGTGACGCTGCTGTATTTGGCATGCAGGGCATCGCGAGGACTCTGGGTACGTTTAAAATGTTCCACCTTTTCACTCTGCATCAGCATGCTGCGTAACAGCCCTCTCATGGCCTGGACCACAGTCTGGGCAAGAATAAGAAGAAAGTCTGATTAAGTTTTGTTTTGTTGTGCCAGGTTGTAGCCCAGTGTCGTATTTTTTTTGTATTCTGCTTTTCGGGTGGCTTGGGTGATTGATTTATCTTTTTCCAAGTTTCAGATTTACAATTTATCCGATCTTTCTCGGTCTTTCCCTCACCTTCCTCCCAGATGTTCTGCTGTAGAAGATCTCATATGCTATTTGGTAAAGCTGCATTCTGACTAGAGATAACATAGCAGATAAACAGAATCTATTTCAAGCAAATGAAAGAAGAAGTTTTGTTTTTCGAAGATCACATTCACTGTACATGGATACCTCCAAAAGAGCAAGTTTTCACAAAAAGATTTAAAAAAAAAACACTGTCATTACTATTTGTTTATACCACTTTTGCTGGCAAGTAGGACAGGGGGATCTTGAGCCTGAGAAGGATTTAAGGCAGCATAGCGAGCACAGTCGCCACAAACTGTGCAGGTTAGGACCTTCAGTTCTGTCCCCAAAAACAAAAAAAAAAAAAAAAACATCGCTGCGTTAGGACAGTCGATAGGAGATTTGTTTTCAAATAAAGCTGCAACTCACTGTAGCCCACGGCCAGTTTTCGAAACTGGGCAGTTCCCCGGGTTCACCCAGCCTTTAGGTAATGGGTACCAGTTAACACTCTGGGATAAATGGAGGAACGTCACTGTAGCTACGAAGTTGCCTCCGGACGGCGACAAAGGCCGACAGTTTCTTATCAGCTGTCCGTAGTGGTGGCAGAACACTTGTTTATAACCGTGTGCAATGACGCTGGTTCCACATCTCCAGACCTAAGCTTTTTTAACTTTTACTGAGGATTTAAACCAAGGCAGCCCCGGATTTAGACTTTACCAGGCCCTAAGCTATATAAAAAAACCTGAGGCCCATATATTTTCAATTACGCCAGCTAATCTTAGAAAACTTTAAAGATAAGCCCACTCAAGGTCCCTCTTCCTCACCCCTTCCCTCCCCTTTCTCTCTCTCTCTCTCTCTCCACATGCACACACACACATACGTTACAATGTATAAGCATGCATAAAGTTCATGTACTCTATCAAGATTCACTTTGTTTGATCTATGGAGGCCACTGTGGGGTAGCAGCTAGACGATCGCCTGTGGATCAGAAGGTTGTGGAGCCAGACTTTTTTTCTCTCCCAAAAATGACCTTGTTTCCCAGGTTGACCCAACCTTAAATGGGTACCTGGTACAAGTCCTGGGAAATGGGCACTCAGTGTGATGTTGACCACATCACCCACCTAATGCCAACTCGGCTATAAAATATAGGTCTAGCCTTATATGCCCAATATGCCTGAAGGTGTGAAAAATGGTATTTCCCTTTACTTGTGTGACCTAAAGAATATAATGGTCTGAAAAAAGGCTACATTGCGAAGACAACCTATCTCATACATCAAAAACAGTCAGTGATTATTTGTTTTTTTTTTTTAGGTAATATGAAAATATGAAAATGGAACACGCTGCAACTGGAAAGATCTATGGGAAGAGATGTGGGGGAAGACAACAGAAGATGATTTTGTAGTCTTTTTTATGGCGCAGATCGGTGTCAGCACACAAACTGATAACATGTAGAGGGAGATGCATAAATTAATTTTTTTTAAATGATTTTGTGTGTTGTGATCCGTGGGGGGGGGGGGGGGTTTAAATAGTGCCGTGGCTAGCAAACTTGCCTGTATGCTCAGTGGTTATAGGTTTTAACCCTGTGAACATGAATAAAAACTGAGCAGGTGACCAAGACTACAAATTCATTTGTTTTTTTTCCTCTTCCTTTTCTCTAGTTTTTGAGCGCAGAGTTTCAGGTAATTATAAGGATGCTTAAAGGTCAGTTATTGCGATTCTGATAAGGTGAAAGAGTTAAGCACTTGTTAAAATATCTTATTTAATTAAACTGATCCCTGACCAAAATCCAACAAAGCATTGAAAATCACATGCGAACAAAAAAAAATTAAACAAGAACAGAAACAGCATAGACACACAGAGAAAAAAGGATAGAAAGAAAACAGATACAGAGAAATGAGAACAGAACAGTTACCTTCTCAAGCTCATAAGCCTTAGCTCTATCTTCATCCAAATCGACAGTCTTCCTGTAGGCCAAGGCTAAACCCCACACAGCCATGATGCAGTAGATGTTGTCTCGGACCCATGAGTGGTTCTTATCATTACAAGCTATCAGTCCTGTGCCTGGATTCTGAAACAACAGAAAACAAACAAATGCAGCTGAAGTGAGGTCATACAGGCACAGCTCGGCTAAGCGATTTAATGTAAAGCAAATGACAGTGATAAATGTGGTAAACCCACATTTCTAAAAGCATTTAATCTAAAAGCATTATTATTTACAACATTTGTACATGAGTTTGAGTACCTAAGCTCTCAAATCTCAGACACTCTTTTCCTAGATGCAGAACTAAACGGATCAATAGCAAAGGCTTTTGCAATGCTTTCCAAAGTCATAATGAAAGTGTGATTGAACAAAAAGCCAATTCTTGATATATCATGGCCAAGACTTTATACTCAATGAATGTGAACTCAGTGATTAGTGAGGACTATCCTCACAGCACTCAGGACAGATCCATGGGTGATCCGATCTGCTCCACAATAGCTCCACTAGCATAAAATTACTGATAATAATGACTTCTGTTCTGTGTTGTTGTTTTGTGCCTTAAGTGAAATGTTCATGTCTTGCTGCTTCTTATCCAACAATTGTGCGGATGAAACGTCTTATTGGTTCAACAGACAAGAAGGTGTTTATCAGCAGGCTCTGTGGAGAGGTTTGAGCAACGCAGGGCACTTAAGACGCCTGGGTCATCCACTGCACCTAGGTCCATTTCCAATCGTCTATACATTGTCCAGCCATTTAATCAAGATGGACACACGAGAGAGAGTGAGGTTGACCAATTGCGCAACTCTTACTCACTTAAATCGAGGTCCTTGCGCAAGTCACTTTCATCCAGCTATACTTTGGATGAAAGTTGTCTTACTCGTGATGGACAAACAACCAACCAACTAGATCTCCAACAACCTGGACAAGGATTTTGAGTCCTGCTTACTGGTGTGATCTTCTGTGCGATATGCATCTTGTATGGCATTAATGACATCTCTCCTACATTCTGTGAGACCAGTCACAGTAACTGTCTTCTCCGCCAGATAATCTAGCACACTGCCTCCAAAACCTGAGAGGCCCATCATAAAGACAAAGCTTAGGCAAGTTAATTATGATACATTTCATGAGGGAATCCAGTCTTGTCATATGAAGTCAGCCTGGATATTCTTCAGCTTATTTCCTGAATTACTCAGAATGCAAATGTGTGCCAATTCTACATTACCCAATGCTTTTTACAGCCATGGTCTCCATTGTGAGGCTGTTTGCTGTAACAGCAAAGGTTCAACTCATCTCCTTGATGGTTTTTCCCTTTGCGCTCAATGTGTACACAGAAGACCTGGAATGTGAACAGATGTTCTTCCTACTGAAGCAACGATGCCTGCGCTGGCTGGGACATTCTCCTGCATGCAGGACGGTCGCATTCCAAAGGATCTTTTGTATGGGGAACTGGAAACAGGGGAAGGATCTGCAGAAAGGTCAAAGCTACTCTGTAAGGACAAATGCAAATGCGACCTGAAAGATACCAACACTGACACAGACACGTGGTAGGGATCAGCTACAGACCAACTCCTATGGATGCAGAGAGTAAAAGACAGACTGTCACGCTTGGCCTAATGTAGCAAGCTATAGAAAGGCAACTTCTGCAAGAAAACCAGCCTCAGTATAACAGAGTATCAACATTTGTTATGAAGACCTATGCGGAAGATACTTGCACACCCATATTGGGACTTTACAGCCATGGCAGATGCTGAATATTTTAAGATTTGCTGTCTTTGTATGTAATTTTGAATTGGTTCTATGCTGACCTTGTTCTCTTAAGACCTCATTTCTGTTTGTAACTATTCAGATGAAACCTGCAACCATTCTCAGGCATCTCATTTCCATGGTTACTAATTTCTTTTCTGGTTTGTTGTGAGTGACCACGTCTGGTACTGGTAGCATAGGGTTGGAATGAATATGCTTTGTGTGAGATATTTCTCTGTGCTGATCAGATTTTCTTAAGCTGTGTGTGTATGCAGGATGGGAGGGTGTGAGCTGTCCCAATATCTGGTTTGCGTTACTGCATTTCAAGTTAACTTCTTAATCCAATTTCCCATCTTTGATGAGTGTTGTTCCCAGAAATTTAAATTTGAGGCCTCTTTAATGCCTTTGCACTCTTTTTTTCTATTTAGGTTTTGCTTCTTTCTTCCTACTGATATTACTTTTATCCTTTCACCATCATCCAATACTATTTACTTTAACAATATGAGGCTAGCACCATATGCCCAAAACACCTCAAGCTGTGAATCTAGTACATTTTGTCTTTTTTTTTATACAGGGTATGAATGAAAATATTAAGACAACAGAGAGAGAGAGAGAGAGAGAGAGAGAGAGAGAGAGAGAGAGAGATGCACACACACAGAGAGAGAGAGAGAGAGAGAGAGAGAGACAAAGATAGCCAGAATTCCAAAAGTACTTATACAAATAACACAAGCAGTATATGATTCCAAGTTTTCCTATTTGAGCCAAACGTTAGTGAAAGATACACATGGCAAAAACTACATTACAATAGAAGGCAATGATAAAAATAGTTTTTTAGAGAAAGTTGATAAAATAACATCATGTGCCAGCATAGGCCTCCCTGTCTCCTCTCAGATTTCTCTCTAAGTTAAATGAAATAACAACCTCTCTCTAAGTTAAAGGAAATAACAACCTCTCTCTAAGTTGAATGAAATAACAACCTCTCTCTAAGTTGAATGAAATAACAACCTCTCTCTAAGTTAAATGAAATAACAACCTCTCTCTAAGTTAAATGAAATAACAACCTCTCTCTAAGTTATATGAAATAACAACCTCTCTCTAAGTTAAATGAAATAACAACCTCTGTCTAAGTTAAATGAAATAAGAACCTCTCTCTAAGTTAAATGAAATAACAACCTCTCTCTACATTAAATGAAATAACAACCTCTCTCTACATTAAATGAAATAACAACCTCTCTCTACATTAAATGAAATAACAACCTCTCTCTAAGTTAAATGAAATAACAACCTCTCTCTAAGTTAAATGAAATAACAACCTCTCTCTACATTAAATGAAATAACAACCTCTCTCTAAGTTAAATGAAATAACAACCTCTCTCTAAGTTAAATGAAATAACAACCTCTCTCTACATTAAATGAAATAACAACCTCTCTCTACATTGAATGAAATAACAATCTCTCTCTACATTAAATGAAATAACAACCTCTCTCTACATTAAATGAAATAACAATCTCTCTCTACATTAAATGAAATAACAACCTCTCTCTACGTTAAATGAAATAACAACCTCTCTCTACATTAAATGAAATAACAACCTCTCTCTACATTAAATGAAATAACAACCTCTCTAACCATTAAATGAAATAACAACCTCTCTCTACATTAAATGAAATAACAACCTCTCTCTCTACATTAAATGAAATAACAACCTCTCTCTACATTAAATGAAATAACGTACCAGAAACAGTTTCAGAGGTAAACAATCTCTTTCTCTCTCTCTCTCTCCATTAAATCAAATAAAAATGTAGCAGAAATGGTTTCAGGAATACACAATACAGTGTGGCTGATAAAATACTGCTCAACATGACAATTACCTGATATTTTAAAATGCTTCTATTCACTAAGCGCTGATAGTAATCCAGACGAATTCCTGAATTACTTCTACTCCTCATTTTGAATGTTTAAGAGGGTCCCGTTCCTCTAGAAGTAATTGATGGCTGAAATAATGTAAAATACAATTTACATGTGACAAAAGATTCAAGCTGAAAAAAAATATTCTTAAAAGAATATCAGCAAGTATGTGCAATTGTGAATAATCCAGATGAGAGTGTTCATAAATATTCAGTTTTAATGCAGTCACTTCATAATGTCGGCTCTGTGGCTAAGTCGATGAGAACACTTCGTAATGCCAGGATGCCAGGTTCGATCCTAGCTGCGGGCCATGCGTTGGTTTCGACAGCGGTATCAAGAAAGCCAACCATCCAGAAAGCAATGGCAAACTACTGGACGTAAATTTGCCTAGAAAACCACACAACAGTTAGGAGCTGTTGGGGTTAGTTCTGCAACGTCCTGTAAAGAATACGCAACTAACCTAACCACTTCATAAAATTTAAATATCCTATTTCGTGTGATAGATGGAAATGGTTTGGACATGTCTGCAGAATGCCTCACAACTTTTTGGCAAAAGACAGGTGGACAGCAAATAGAAATAGGAGATGTGGATGACCTCAGGAAACTTGAAGGACAGCAGAAAGAGAAATGAAGGCGTGTAAACTAACATAAGTAGAGAGAGGCAGACCAGCAGCAGTGGAAATCACATGTCAATGCCATATGTGTCAAAGGCACAAAGAGGATATTAGCAGAACTCATGCGATATCAGATAATCACAAAATGAATACTACTGCAGACTCAGTAGTCAGTGGTAGGGTCCTGTTCACCTTTCCCGGCCCAACTACATACTACCTGACCTTTCATTCATACTTTCTCAGACTCTTCTACATCGGAGGGGTGTCATGTTGTCTTCCCTTCAATTATATCAGCACAGATGTTGCGTGTTCGATACTACATGATGACACAGCTTGGCTATCCTCCGAATAACGGGCGGTAAAGATGGCGGCCGCAAAATATCCTGACGAGCCACAGTCACGTGTCAATTGCGCACTGGCGGTCACAAGTACATCGCGGGAAAACTAGGATTAGTGTCTGTTGACAATTTCGCGAAACGGAACAAACCGCCGAGTTAAACTCGCTGCCGAAACTAGATGGCTGGGACCCACGAGCAGCAGCTTCCGCATCTCCTGCAGCTTTGCTCGTGAGTCCGAGCCATCTAGTTTAGTCCCATCCACGCCGCATGAGCAACAAGGGGGCCACTCTCGGCGGTGGCGGTAGTTGCCGGAAAAGCGCAAATTAAGTCACCGGAAGTGCGCAATTGACACGTGACTGAGGCCCTGTTTTTGGCCGCAATCTTTTGTGCTACTAAAGAGAAAGCTGCGTTACCAATGTGGTACGAGCCGCGACTTGTTCGTACTTAGCCAAGTTTCAATGGCGTAACAGGCACAAACAGATTTTTGGCACTATTTACAACTTCTGCACATGACACGTGACTGTGGCTCGTCAGGATATTTTGCAACCGCCATCTTTACCGCCCGTTATTCGGAGGATAGCCCACAGTTTTTTAACGACCCCAGAACATGTAGAACTGGCCCTAACCCAAACCCCCAAACCCAGAGCCTCAGCCTAGATCACACGAAAGACTCTTTTCAAAGAAAGCATTACAACGTGACACCCCTCTGACCTAGATCAGACCGAGAAAGTGTGTAGATTGGCTGGGAAATGTGAACAGGTCCAGTGGTAGTGTAATGGCTAGCTAAATTGATTCCGGCCTTAGGATTGGAACAGATGCCTTAGGATTGGAACAGATGCCTTAGGATTGGAACAGATACCTGTATGGCCGGAATCAATTTAGCTAGCCATTACACTACCACTCCAATCCTTATTTCCTCCCAGTATGTTAACCCAAGTGTTCTTCTTAGGTGTTTCGTGTCAATGAGGTTTAAATATAAACATTTCTTATTTATAAATAATTAGAAAATGAAAGAGTTAACTAAACTGTAGCTGCTGCTAGTAGTAGGGATTTTAGTCAAAATTTTTATTTTAGGTTTTTTACTTTTAAACCAAGACAGCTGAATAGAGGTTGAAAAACTGAGTCCAACGGTACCTCAATGAAGTCTGTATGTCAATTCTAAGCGGAGATATTGCCATTTCAGTGACGGAAAGTACCCTCAAAAAATTATAATGGAAAACACAGAAACAAGATGGCGGCGTGTTCCCAAGTGAAAACTGGACCTAAATTTATCATGTTTAATGTCAATAACTCTCAAGTTTTTTGCTGAACCCCTTAGCAACCATATGTCATTGCTTTCAGGACAGCAAGCTCTAACTAAAGTTGTTGCCTTTTTAAAAATATGATGTGATGCAAACCTAAATAACATAAAAATGAGTAAATTTATCAGTATTCATTAAATACCTTATGAATTAATTATTATTAATTATCCAGTGAGTCTTGCAAGACTTATACTGTAATATATATATATATATATACTTTTATATCTATTCTTCCTGTTATGATGCATCTTTTTCTATTTGTTGAAAAATGATTTTTCTCGCACTCTCATTTGTGTGTGTGTGTGTATGTTTGTGTGTGTGCATACATCTGACCGAAATTTGCTTTATTCCACTGTTTAAAAAATATTTAATAGCGAGTGGATTGACTTCATTGCATCGTTACTGATTTTATATGGCTTTGTCTTTCTCCACAATACTGAACAAATAACGCATGCCGAGAGCTTAGCACAAAGCCTGGATACCGTAGCTCCAGCAACAGCCCTCAGAGGTCTCCGCTAACCAAAAAAATGCATTTTCGAGTCGAACAATGCAGTTGTAAATGAACGTACAACAATCTTCCGAGCGCGAGGTTAACGGCTTGACCACTTTGATACGGAGACCCCTATATTCCTATATTGTTTTATAACCAAGTGAAAATGAGCGCCCCCTCTTACTGATTTAACATAATCCCTTTTTCAATCTTTGCGAGTTATTCTTTCATTTTATTGATGATAAGACAATTCACCACATTATTCCCCTCTTCTTCTTAACTAGTCACTGCTTGATATTTTATTTACTTGTTCAAAATAATCGAAGGTAACCGCTCATGCCCGATTTGTGACTCAGTGCTATGTTTTCATGGAGTAAAATTATTAAATAAGCTCCTTTGTAATTCGCTTTGAATTTATGTTGTGTTTTCATGGAGATGTAATTCGCTTCGGATTTATGTTGTGTTTTCATGGAGCAGCATTTCATAAGGTAAGAGGAAAAATTACATTATATTTTATTAACTTATCTATGTCCTACGTGATCTGTGATTAAATATTATTAATCATAAGTTGTAAGTAAGTGAATTTATTCACTTGAAAATAATATAATATATTATTATTAATTTTATTAATCAACTTTCTAAATCATCATCTATAAGTCAATACTTCAATTTTAAAACAGTATCAATCATAAATAATAACTGTTATTTATACTATTTAAGACAATAAATATGCACCACAAAATCATAGTGCAGAAATGTGTGGCAGACATTTTTTTTAAATGTCAGTCCTGGGTGCGGGGAGTGGGGGTCAACAGTAAAAAGGCTTCAAACAGGAACTATGATTCATGCCAAATGATAGGTTATGGCTTAAAAAATGCTATAATGGCTAAAGATTCAAAAAATGATTAAATAACTACTTTATGTTCATTTAAAAGTATAATAAAAAAATATTGAAACCACTGTCTGCGTCCAAAATGTCAGTCTGGGTGCGGGGAGTGGGGGGGTCAACAGGCAAAAAGGCTTCAAACAGGAACTATGATTCATGCCAAATGATAGGTTATGGCTTAAAAAATGCTATAATGGCTAAAGATTCAAAAAATGATTTAATAACTACTTTAATTTGATTTAAAACTATTAATATAAAATGTTTAAACCACTGCCTGTGTCCATTTTCAACGCAAAAAAAATACCCTAGAAATAGTCTATGTTAAAAACGTGCTAAAACATCATTTTCAGGTATTTAAATTTATTAAAACTCATGTGAAATTGAAGTTAAAGAAAGGTAAATTATTAATACAAATAAAACTTGCATTATTTTTGAACTGTTTTTATAAATAACTAGATTAATTAATCTGAGATAAACAGTTTCGTTTAGGCCACGCGGTAGCCATTTTGAGAAATCTCCGATTTAGCTCTAAGAAGTGACTGGGAAGAAATTGAAACTGTATATCTTATGAAGTACAGATTCCAGCAAAACTGCCCATCCTTACGTAAAAATGGACACAGAATCTAAAAATGTCATTTAATAGTATTTAAGTTCACTTTAAAAAGGAGATATTGAAGAAAAATTTACTTGGCATATGGACAAATAGTGAAATTTATTACGCTCAATAAAGACCGCTATTCAATTTAGGCGTCGTTTGATAGAGTACCCTCTTTTGAATGACGAAGAGCGCATGTCATCAATTCTGAACTGCTAGAATCGCAATCAAAAAAATTAATTTATAATTCGTTATGAAACAAAACATTTTTACGAGTCCGCCGATCCCTCTGCGCACCAAACTGCGCAACTTTCGTTTTGACTTTGTTTACATTGGAGATCGTTATCTCTACTAGTAGTAGCAGGTCACCACACTAAATGTGGAATCCAGCAACCAATTATTCTATTTTAAATTCCTTCTAACATGAAACGACTGTGGAAGCATGTGCTCATCCATAACTGAGTACTCTAAATCAAATCTTATCTTGAAATCGCAAAGTCACGGACTTAGTAAACTAAAAGCAGGTCAGTGTGAGAACAGTGGCTGTGAGCTTAGTTTGCCAGTTTGGAGAACAGACGTAGAAAATTTCAAGGTGAAATTATACTTTATTATAACACTGAGCTGGTGTAGAGTGAAATAAAATTGACAGAGAAAGCAATGTTATCCTTATATTACTTCTTATTCGTTAAAATCTAAACGATCAAAACCATCTAACGAGTGAGGAGACAATAAGTTATGTTGACGTACTGTCCATTGCCTTCTTCCAAGATCGCAGACAGAAACAATGTGAAATTATTAACCTCTCCGGAATAGAGAGCTACGTTTCGCAAAGGATTGTGGACCAAACAAGGTGTTAACAGTTGAAGCAGGGCTGCCAATGCTGGGTTCCCCCCCCCCCCCCCCCCCCCCCCCCCCCCCCCCCCCCCCCCCCCCCCCCCCCCCCCCCCAGATCTTGGTTTGTTTAGAGGTTTCAGGGAAATCTGGGGTTTTTTTTTAAATATATCCTTATATAAAAGTGGTAAATGTTTCGTTTTGTAACTATAAATTTTGTACATTTTAACAATCTGGGTTTTTTATTTTGTTTTTTGTTCATTGTCTATGTATTGCTTGGGTTTTTGTTTAGCGAAGCTGGGTTTTTCAAAATAATCCCATTGGCAGTCCTGAGTTGAAGGCTGTTTAAAGGTCGGACTGCAAGGTCGATTATATTTGCTTGTTGATCCCTAGGGTCACTGGACCAAGAAATCAACATCAGGATATGTAGAGCATTAACAAAATGGAGCAGATTAACAAAACAGTGTTTGGGAGAAAAGAAAGCTCACTGTTAAAACTTGAAACGCGTGACTATTAAAGCTTGCGTTCTCAGCGCTCTTCTTTACGGTAATGAAACTCGGTCAACTTATTCACATGAGGAGAAACGGCTAAATAGCTTTTAAGTTTTACATGCGATACCTAAGAAGAATACTTGGCATTAAGAGGGAAGGCAAAATCACACTCTGGGATATTGGAAAGAGCAAGTAGCACAAGTTTTCTCAGTATCCAAAGGCTCCGGTGGCTGAGTCACACTTGGAGAATGGAAGATGGAATAGTCCCTAAGGACATTCTTTATGGTGAATTACAGATGGGTAGAATTTGTCGAGGCCAGCCTCTGCTTCGATGTACAGATGAAGGGAGAACAAATGATTGTAGAAAGGTTGAGAGCTGAACGTCTGAGAAGAAGCATACTAAATACACGGAATGGTAGCAACAGTCCTGAAATCGCTTGCTCTAATTGTAGTAGACCTTTTTTTTTAAACAAGAACAGGTCTTGCTAGTCACACTCGCAATCGTCATGGGCCTCGATTCCCAAGCCTCACCATAACATAATACCGTCGTCTGGAAAGACAGAAAGATCCCTAGGGAGAAAAGGCGAACCTACGGAGACTAGACCAAAGCTTACTTCGTAGACATTCTTTATACTTCATGTAAGTAAAGTAAAGGACCCTTTTCCATGCCTTCAGGCGTATTGGGCATATAGGGCTAGACCTATATTTTATAGACCAAACAGCATTTAGTGGGAGATAAGGTCAGCATAACGCTGTTCGCCTTTACTTTCCAGGAATGTACCTGGTACCCACTCAAGGTAGGGTCGACCTGGGAGCCAGGGTTATTTCTGAAAAAAGTCCGACCCCGGCCAAGACCCGAACCCACGACCTTCCGATTAGGTAGCGAGCAATAACTGTACTGAACAGGGTTGCGTGGATTTGTACCTGTTTAACTCTTGCCTTACAGGGATAACATGTAAATAGTCGATAATATTAAAATATTTTTTTTATTGTATTAGCACTTCAACAAAACTGGTTGTGTACGGCGGGGGGAAAGGTATAACTTTATTTTACTATTACATATATGGGATTATTTTAAACGCAAAATATGTTTTTATTTATGGCAAGTAACCCATGCGTCAAGCCGGCCCTGTCCCAAGGGTACGCAAACTATCAATTGAGTACCACTGACTTAACGAATTGCTTATAGTTTATTAGTTCTTACAGTTCTGTATCATGTTTATAACTCTAAACAGCATCATTCATGTTACCTTACAATTAACTATTCTCTAAATGTTACACTAAATATCACGTACCGTGTCAATGGACCTAGGCGGTCCTTATTCGTCATATTACATTATCAGAAAAATCACAGATTAAGTACGTATATTTATCCCCATACCATGTATCCAAATAGGTAAACAGATTGGCTGGATCTGCACCACTGGGTGGTGAATTGATACATGACAAGGCAGATGTGGCCAAAGCCCTTTGGTAACAAGCAAAGGAATCAGTAGAGAAAGGAGATTAGTATGGAGTGGAGAGAATGAGGCACCTGGGTGTAACCAGAGGATCTGGCCGGCACACAACACTTAGAGGAAAGACAAGACGGACATATAACCAGATTGTGACCCGCACCATCAGTATTGGAACTCTGCGCTGGCTGCTGAAGATGACGGAGCATGCATGGGAATGTCCCGAGTGCTGTGATGTCAATTCTTAACCTAACTCAGCCATGTGGCCAAGCCGTCTAGGTATTTTTATTTGTGTCATCCATTTGTTCCCCTCCCCACCCCCACCCAACAATCACATTTAATACGCTGATATCGTTAGGGATTAAACTTTTAGGTTCAACTTACGATTCCCGGCCCAGATAGAACGTAACTGAGCTTTTATCGATGCTTGCTAACCGTTCACCGTTTAAGTTAGAGGGGAGTCATGTTGTGTTCTGTTGTGTATATGCTGGGGGGGGGGGGGGGGGGGGTCCTGTGAGCGGCCAGGTGCACGTTGTGTTTTACTCGTTGTTCTGAGCGGCTGGCAACATTGTGTATATTCAAGCCTTCTCAGACTTCAAGTACAAAATAAATTTCCTTCAGTTGTCAGTGTCGACGACCGACAAGGAGGGCCAACCGCCGAATGTTAACAGTTCTGAAAGCACGGGACGTAGCCTGCAGTCTCTCGAGGGACGTAGGCTGGGGCTGCGGGGTTTGGGCTGCGGGGTTGGGGTTAAGGCCAGTTCTAGATCTTCTGTGGTCGTTAAAAGCGGTGACATCGTGTAATTTAGAGCACGCGTCACTGCTGGTGAAAGCATCGAAGACAGTACAACCTGACATCCCTGTAACAGAGAATGTGAAAGGCAGGAAGCATGAATAAGCGGCCAATCACGGTTTGCCTGGGCCGGGAATCGTTAGTTGTACCAACTTTTATTATGCAGATTTATTTAAGACCTTTGGCATGTAAAATACATAGTGCTAGGTATGCTAAGTCAAGGCCAAGATTATCAATTACAGAAAGCGATGTGTCTAGCGTTCTACTGCCCTCTTCATTTTCATCACCCAGTGATAAGAGCATAACATACAAGTTTTAAAATGTGTAGGTACTATTAAATTTTCTCCTCAAGTATAGGCCTACATGTTCTTTGCATTAAAAGGGCCAAAAAGTTACATAGAAAACACATGTTAGTTTTCCCTGTGTGGGTTCCAGGGCCCCATTGTGGGGAAAACAAGAATAGACAGTGGGTCTAAACTGCCTACCCAAAAGCATGTCGCAAGAGTCGACTATTTGGGGAGCTTCCTTTGAAGTCAGAGCGCATCTGCCTGAGAGGCAAGGAACCAACAGTCTGCATTCAAGTGAATCAGATCTGTAAAACTGATGCACACGCAACACTCAGGTTCTGGAGCAGGACTGCAGTCCAGAAGTGGACGAACAAAAAGAACTTTCTGCCAGAGTGTACAGCTGGTGAACGCGAAAAAGAAGAAGAAATATTAGTTGCCTATCCATTACAAGACGTTGCAGAGCCAACCCCAGCATTTTTTTTTTAAATCTTTGCTGTTTGTGGTTTCACTATGCAATTTTACACTGAGTAGATTTCTATTGAATTGTATAGTGGGCTCTCAATACCACTGTCGAAACTAACACAAGGCGGTCTGCTCGATGCCCCCCGTGTGGGTTCCAGGGTCCCATTTTCGAAGGGAAAAAAATAGACCAGGTGCCCCCTACCATAATTGTCATAAGAGTCGACAAATTAGGGATGTTCCCATCAAAGTCAGAATGCATATGTCTGAGAGGTAAGGAACCAAAAGTCTGCATACAAATAAGGCAGATTTGTTGTAAAACAGATGTGCACGTAAAACGATTCTGGAACAGATCCAGAAGTGGATTGACAATCAGAACCTGCTACTGGAATTTACAGCCAGCGAACGCGATGAAAAAGAATTATCCCTATGCGCTGATAACGTAATTAAGGGTCTCTTATTTCTTTTACTTTTATTACCTCATATAGCAGCTTCTTTGCAGAACGTTACCCTCATCAAAGTCTGCCTGAAAAAAACAACAACAACAAAAAAAACAGAAGAATCTCATCAGCTCTCCCGTCTTTTGCACCTAAGGTGTCACTTATAACCTGCGCCCATCTTCGTGCTGGTCGGACTGTGCCACTCTTTCCTGGCTATTATTCCCCCCCCCCCCTCCCACAATCTGCTGCGGCACTTGATATGGCCGAAATATTTCAGTTTCCAAGACAGAATGGTGTTTACTTTTATTTACAGAAACTAAACACAAAAGTCATTCAACTCATAACTTCCTTCTAATTTTGTGGCTCTATTCTTCGCAGGGAAATGAAAGTTGCAGAATTAGTAGCATGACTAACCAGGTTGGCTACTGTATACACATGAATGAAAAAAAAAATTATTTGATATTTATTTTTATTATTTTTTGTTATGTACAGCCCATGATTATACCAGTGAATGATTAACGTAAGTTTTAATACTCATTAAGAAATGAGAAATATATGGAAGAAATGGAATAAAATCTCTAATGTTTAAATGCACCAAAGATGTAACTTCATTTGGATTGATGGTGGTAATCATGTATGTCCACAAGATTCTGTCTGGTGTACTGTCAACCCTTTCTGATACAGATGCTCTTTCATGGCATGATGCTAAACTATCCATCATTAATACTTCAATTTTAATTCACCCGTGTGGGTTCCAGGGGCCCCATTGTGGGGGAAACAAGAACAGACCCACTGCCTGCCCAAAAGCAGCAAGAGTCGACTAACTGGGAGCTTCCTTCAAATTCACAGTACATTTGCCTGCAAGGCAAGGAACCAACAGTCTGCATGCAAATGAGTCAGACCTGCGAAATGCATGTGCACGCAACACTCAGTTTCTGGAACAGGACTAGAGTCCAGAAGTGGACGAACAACCAGAACTTTCCACCAGAAACAAACCTGGTAGCCATACGGTATTTGGAGTAGCTATATTTAGCACAGGTTAGGGTTTGGGGTTTAGGGTTAGTAAAATACACATTATATAGAGAAAACCTAAATAAACCACAAAAGAAAACATCTTGATGTCATGTGATGTGTTTGACTATTTCGGAAACTCCTGGATTTCCTTTACTTGGGGTGAATTAAAACTGAAGTACTCCATCATCTTCTCTCTGCTTATCTTCCCATCCAGTTTTCCCCCACTGTCACAACATACCCCAGTTTCCCTTTCTCTGAAGAGCCCAAAGAATAGAGAATGCCGCCTTCTGATGCAGTGAAGAGTTCTCTTCATGAGTTAAGCCAGTGTGTAACTCCCTAGCAGCATAGTCGAGTGTTAGGTCTTTGCACAATCTAGGTCAGTGTTCTTAAACCCGTATATACTGCTGCCAGTAAATATTTCTTAGTCCCCTATATAAGCATGTTTTCTCCATGTTAGTCCTGTTTTGGTTTATTCTTAATCAAAAAAGGGGGGTGGGGGGGTAGAGTTAAGTACACTCTAGTAGTGTGTCCCTTATATACTGCATGTTTTCTCCCCTATATAAGTCGAAGAGGGGTCGAAAAAAAGGGGGGGGGGGGGGGTAGATACACTTCCCCCTTAACAAGCATGCCGTAAAAGGCGACTAATTAATGGGGTGTTTCCTTTGAAGACGGACTGTATCTGCTGGGGAGGTGAGGAACCAACAGTTTGTATGCAAAACTCAAGTTCTGGAACAAGAACGGACAGTCCAGAGGTGGATCATCAACCAGAACTTTCAGCCGAAGTTTACAGCCAGTGAATGCTAAAAAGAAGCGTACTTCCTTGTGTCCACTTGCTGTGAACTCCAAAGGAAAAATCTGTTTGTTTGTCCACCTCCGGACTTTAGTTTTGTTCCAGAACCTCAGCGTTGTGTGTGCATCTGCAATACAGATTTGGCTTATATGTATGCAGACTGATGGTTCCTTGCTTCTCAGGCAGATGCATACCAACTTCAAAGAATGCCCCTCAATTAGCTGACTCCTACGACATGCTTGCTGAGTAGGCTATGGGTCTGTTCTTGTTTTCCCCAGAGTGGGACCCCAGAACCTACAGGGGTAGCTAAGAAGAACTTGAGCATACAAAAAGGTGACAGTAGTATCTTAGCAGATACTGCTACTAAGATGTGAAGGTTTAAGTGTTTACACATTCTAGGCCAGAAGTCATGAAGCGGTGGGGAAGCTTACATTTCTTGTCAACTTTTGTTCCCAGAAAATTCTCAGCAAATTGTAGAAATTACCTGGTAGCCATGTTTATGAAATTAGACTGACCACATAACCATTACAGTTGTGGAAAAATCCAGTCACATCAACGGATTTAACTAAGATCAATGACTTGACAAGGAAGCTGAAGTGGCGTAGCTGCCAGATCTTATCTACCGGCCTGAAGCTCTTGGGTATGGAGTCGCAGCAAGTTGGATTTAAAAAAAAATGAAAATTACATTGGATTCCAGGTCAAAAAAATTATTTCAGGTATAATCCTAGGAAAAGACAGCCGACATGATGGTGACCATGCCACCCACTGAGTGTCAACTGCTCTACTAAACAAAGAGTCTAATATACTGTCTACTTTCCTGTGTCGGCAGACAAGTGTTGCACATAACAGAAGTGTAAAAACAAAAGGAACTTGATGGAGCCTAGCATTCAACACAGTCCGCATTATAGTTTCAGTCATTAATGAAGAAAATAGTTTTTAAACTAAAATTCTATAGAAAGATTCTCAGAATACCATGGACCAAGAAGAAAAGAAATACTGAAAGATCCTAACATCAAGGACTGGAAATAGTGACAAACTGCATGGTGCCAGAAAAGAGGGGCAGGGGCTGGCCAGCACAAAGATGGGCACCTTATTTAAGAAAGTGCAGCAGGCACGAGATCTGACTAGAGAAAGAGACTTGAGTTTTCTTTCAGGCAGGCTGTAATGATGGCAACATTCTGCAAAGGACCGGCTCCATGATGACATGTATTTATAGTTTATAAAGAAAACAACATTCACACCATCTCAACATTTTCACTGTCATGAACAACGATAAGGCAGTGGAAGACATACTGAAATATGCATGACATTTCAATCTGCTAAAGTAATAAATATGTAGCAGCAGGACTGTGATGTTTCAGGCATTTACATGTCACAAACTTCACTGCAACTGGGTCATCCCAAATTTGCTCCATTCCTGTGCTAGTAAAAATCAGATGAAATGTCCCTCATTTTCCCATTAGAAAAACTGTGCACAAACAATCAGTCCTGGCACAATCCAGAAATATGTGCATGCAGTAAATGCATAATGCAGTTGCTAGAGGCGTCAAAGCCAACAGTCAGAAATGCATTTTGTCACTGACGGAAGTAGTCAGTCACAATAAGCTGGCCATATACAAGCAAAATTATTACATAAGGAGGTATGTCACTAGCCCACACGTAAACCAGCCTCCTGCCATACTCAATACCACGACACAACCAGTGCAGAAATGAAAAGCATCCTATATGAAAAAACACAACTTGCAGTGCTACACCAAGCACTTAACTCAATAGCCGAGGCAGCGAAACCATTCTTTTATTTGTACAAGGCCAGCATTTCCCAAACTTTTCTTAGTCTCGGCGCCTATTTTCAATTAAATATCTTCCACGGCCCCCTAACCTAAGTAAAAGTATCACTATTTGTATGTAACATAAAAATAAAAACGTATATCTTCGAATATTACACGATACCTCTGTGAAGAGGTCGCGGCTCCCCGGGGTGCACAGTTTGGAAATCACTGTACTAAGCTATAAGGTTGTGGATAGACGTGACAACCAATGCCACACGGTATGGACTTTAGGAAGAAGAAGGATACATTATAATGCAGTGTAGTGATATGCTGCTCATTTTGCTACTTGTCTTCATTATTTAAACCTTAAAAAAAAAAAAAAACCACACAACTCTATTATCCATTTATTACAATGAGTACCCCAAACTCATGGCTGTGCTGACACTTATTTTATCAGAATTGAAAGCCCATGACTCACTGATGTGCATGGTAGCTATTATTAAAATCAATAAGTTTATTCCTTAACAACAATGGAATTCATAATGTTTAAATCATCATTAATTACTGGCTTTATGAAGGCTGAGACACTGCAATGGCTGGGGCATACAGAATGGCGGATAACAGAAATACAGGAAATGTGTACAGAAAAGAGTTGAATAAGAGTATATGGCATGCCCTTCCAAGAAGACGGTTGGGAAATAATAGACAAATCTACAATTACTTGGAGTCACAAACTGGAAAGAAAAAGCAAATCAAACAGCTAAATGGAGGCGGTTGATATCTGCAGCAATAAACTTCAAGGACTCAGTATGCTTTAAGAAAAACAATATTACTGTCGGCAGTGGAGGTGCTCATGTTATTAGAATTGGGAGCCTAAAACTCACAGCTGTGGTAATAGATTTTCACTCTGGTAAATAACCCTTTTATTTATATGTGTGAATCAGGCATATGGTGCTAGACCTATTTATCTAAAGACCAAATTGGCACCCAATGGGTGATGAGGTCAATATCATGCTGGCCATCTTTACTTACTTAGTCGCTCCTCTTCTACCTTTGGGTGTAGAGGTTTGCCAGAGAAATCGCCAGACTTCTCTATCAGCAGTTTACTTTCTGGCTTTGTTCCATTCCAGTCCTCTGTCAGTTAGGGTGTCAGATGTCTTCCCAGCCAGGTCTGGTTCCCTGGTTTTTAACCTTCCATGCATGCCATGGTGGCTAATTTTCTCCCATTCTACATACATGTTCAAACCATCATAACTGTGACCGATCCACTTGGGTTTGCAAGGCCTGGGTTTCAAAATCTTGACGTATTGTCTGAATGCAGATTGTGTCCCTTCTTGTCACTTAGACCAAATTTCTCAGAAATCTCATTTCTGAGGCCTGAAGCTGGCTTCTGTGAGCTGTTGTCATTGCCCATGACTCACACCTACAGTTCAGGACTGGCACATATGTCGAGCGGTAATCAGCCCTTTTCGTCCTCTTGCCAATTTCTCTTTTGCTGAAAAACACTTGGTTTATGGTCTGGAACTGGAAAAGTCTCACAGTAGCTGATTTATGCGTAGCCAGCTCGGTCTTAATGCCTAAGTTTCGGTCTCCAAGGTATTTTAACTGGTTGACCTGCTCTAATGCATACTGTTCCATTACGATCTGGTGTTTCTTCTCCCCTCTTTAGATCACCATCTTTATTTGCCAGGACAATATGTGTTGAGGATCTCTGTGGTGAAGTGGTCAAATCGTTTACCTCACGCTCTTACGGTCATGGGTTCATTTCATGGCTGCGCTGTTTAGTTCATGAGCGCCATTTTTTTTTTATGGAGACTCCCGGGGATCATCACCAAAGCTGCAGAGTTCATGCTTTGTGCGATCCTCTCGGCAGGCGGCTAGCCATTCTGCAGAAAGAGACCGAGCCATATGGGATAAAACCCAGCGCAATGAAGATGATCCACTTGACTTCAACTTGGAGCTCATTTTAGGTTAGGTTGACCTGGGAGCAAAGGCAAATAAAAAAAAATAAAAAAGTTTCTTGCCAGCAAGCGAGTGTCTAGCCACTAATAAATGTCCCATTATTAGCCTGGGTAATTCCATTAATTTAAATATTTGGGCCATATCAAGCCCCAAGGTGGATCAGAAAAAAAAAAAACAATAGCAGAAGGCGTGGTACCAGGAAAGAGAAGCAGGAGCCGACCAGCACGAAGGTGGGCACAGGATATAAGTGACACTTTAAGAAAGTGCACAAGGTGGGGAGAGAGCTGATGAGAAACTTTCTTCCAGGCACATACCATGATGAGATCAACATTCTGAAAAGGGCATGCTACATGATGATATTGATTCCATTAATCATGGCTGTTTGACCCATTTTATAAGGATGAGTTTCCCCACATTTCACAGCCGACCCAGCCAGACAAGCAAATTAAATCCTTCTAAAAATGAAGAATATACCACAGATGAGTGTATGTAACCAATCACACTAACCACTAAAAAACGTTGCCTGTATACAAAGCATTTACTAGATTACTGCAGCTAAACATACTGGCACATACGACAGGAATGTAACACATACTGCTCTAAGCATTATCCTTTTAACATTGTTTACTTAGAGAAAATGTACAAGGACAATTATTTTATAATTCAGGAGAATGCTATAGAAAGCATGTACCAAACTACTGCATTTAAACATATTGGCACATATGACAGGAAAGTAACTTAACACTACTTTTACCATTACCCTTATTGTTATTAACAACACAGAAGCTAGTACAAGAATGATCATTTTAAAATCCAAAAGAACTTCACCATCACCAGTCATTTTATCAAACATTACACTGTTACATAAATTCATATAAATAACTCTCAAAAACCATAAATATCTGTTATAATAAGATGGTGTCATGAATGGGACCTTGCATATATGACAATGAAATCATGTTTATGGCAAAGTTATAATGAAATAACATAAATGACAACAAATCCTACATGGTAAATATTATCTGACATCATGGTTTGTTTTCATTAATATTTCACATTTTAAAATTACCCATATTTACAGAAGGGGGGGAAAAAAAAAAACTGTCATAGTTAGTGGATATTTTAACCAAAACCATGACAATGTTTACATAGCTGCTTTATGAGTCAACTCAAGGTAAATAAGTATCCAGCAAAGTACAGAAAGGACAAACTGAAACACAGATGCTAAGACAACATACAGCTACGTACATAATTTCACAAGATAGAATGATTCACAATTTTAAATCTGCAGCTGCCTTCTTCTTCTGTTTTGCTCTCTCTATTGGCCTGCTTGCCTAAAGATCTGACCACACTGAAATTTAAAAATCTCCATCCAGATGAGTGGCCAACAGGACAAATACCTGATCATCATCATCATGTGCCCTGCCAACTGGCCTAGGTGCTCATGCATCTCCACAGATCACGATCTCTGGTTGCGTGGAACAGCTCTCTTGATAATATCCCATCCTGTCATCTTTTCAGCCCATCCAGCATTATCTGTCTTGGTCTGCCTCTACCCCTTTTTTATCTTTCCAGTTGTCATGATGTTTTCATACTGCTCTGTTTCATACTGCCCATCCAGCATTATCTGTCTTGGTCTGCCTCTACCCCTTTTTTATCTTTCCAGTTGTCATGATGTTTTCCAACGCCTCTCTTCTCATTATGTAGCCAAGGAACAGTGTCTGTCTCCTTCTTTAGCTTCTTTTAAACAATCGTTATTAGTTACTCTGGCCATCCAAGGTATTCGTAACATTTGTCTCAGAAACCACATTTCTGTTGCTTCTAAATACCTCTTAATTTGTCACTGACATTCCAAGATTCGCTGCCATACAGCAGAACAAGTTCTATGTAACATTTTAGCACTCTCTTTATGACATTAAATGAGAGCGACCTATTGCATATTTTTTTTCATTTTCTTAAATGCTGCCTACGCTTGACCTAATCTGCTTTTAGTTTCTGTCACATATTTTTTATCTGATGATATGACTGTTCCCAGATATTTGAACTTATTGACTTGATCAAGTCTTTTTCCTTCAACTGAGATATCACAAAGTGGTGTTATCTTCTTCTTTGATATAACCATTACTTCTGTTTTCTTAATATTCATCACCTGATACAGCTATTTTTGCAGACCAGTCGGCATTTGATGGGTAATGTGGTTAACATCACACTGTCACCTTTACTTCCCAGGACATTACCTGGTACCCATGTTATACTTTGTCAGCCTGGGAGTCAAGGCCATTTTTTTTTTAAACAGCTTCGATGCAGATTTGAACCTAGGCTGGCAGGCGAACATGCGATGCACTACGATGTTTCCTCGATCCTCTAAGATAATTCCCTGAAAACTCTGAACATTGCCTACTACCCTCCACCCCCCCCCCTCCTAATTTTTAAAAAATGAAAATGTGTTGACTCCAGTGCTGCAGTGGCTGGACAAAATATTCCTGGTACCTATTTTTGAAGCTGGGTGAGCCTAGGTTGGGTAAAATAATCCTGATATCTATATTTTGACGGTCTCTGTGACTTAGGTGCTGTGAGCATGCTTCCTAATGTTCAGGTGCTGGTTTCGATCAAAGCTGCAGGCAGTTTGGCAGCAGACCACCTTGCATTGCTTTTGGCAGTGGTATTGAGTGCCAGCCGTTCAGAAGCAATGGCAAACTACAAAACTGCTTAGTTAAATCATAAGCCGCCAAAAATTATTGGGGTTGGTTTTGCAAACTCCTGTTAAAGGACACCCAAAACTTTATTCTATATTTTTAAGTTCAGAATGACGTCAGGGCAACACTTCTTCTTCGTCAGCATTTTGAGCTGTTGAGGTCCATTGCTGCAGATATCACTCGCCTCCATTCATCTCTCTGGTTAGCCTTCTCTTTCCAGTTGGTGACAACAAGAGTTTGCAGGTCTGTCCAGACATTATCTCTCAATCGTCTTCTTGGTCGACATCGTTCAGCTCCCCTTGTGTATACAGTTTCTAACCTCTCTGTCATGTGACATTCCCTCAATATGCCCCAGCTGGTTCAGTCTATTAGCTCTCATGATGTCAGTGATCAAAGAGCTACACAAGTTAAACAAATTAATCCTGGTACTCATTTTTACTAAATACCGAATTTCAGCATAACCTGTTTGCTGTGAAGTTGTAACTGTGATTAACTGATTTTTCAAAATAATAATTAATGAACCTAAATGTTGCAATATGACTGGTTAAAAACAAACAAATGCAAGACAGGCCTGTGGACAGAGCAAGAAAAAGTTAGCTATAGATCTTTTACAGGACAATGCAGAACCAACTCCAGCATTTTTTGGTTGATGTGATTTTTCTAGGCAAATTTACGTCCAGTAGTTTGACATTGCTTTCTGCATGGTCGGCTTTTCGATACCACTGTCGAACCCAAGGCATGCAGCTAGGATTGCACCTGGCACTACAAAGAACATTCGCAGTGCCTAAGCCAAAGATGCTGAAAGAGCAACAATACTCTCAACAATTAAACATTCTGATACATTTACAAGTCAGTTGCAAAGCAGTCTGAATTTGTCTAACAGTTTAAAAAAAAAAAAACCAGCAGGAATCCTGATGTCTCAAATAGAATGTCACAAATCAAGGAACTTTCTAAAAAAAAAAAAAAAAAACATAGTTATGTAATGTAAATTTTAAATTAAATTTCACATAAACAAAAAAACTATGAATATTTAAAAAAAAAAAACCACAAAAAAAAAACAATGACCAACACAAATGCTTAAGTTACAGAAAGAGTGACAGCAATTTACTTACTTACATTACAAAATATTACAATCAAATCTACAATCAAATCACCTGACACATAGCACCAGCAGTGATCAGTCAGAAAACTAAATTGTTATATCAGCATAACCAAGACTCAAATCATTTATGTAACATGAAAACAGTTCACTTGATTAAAAGTGAAACAGGCTCCATGGCTGCTGTCACTCAGGGAATGTGAATCATCATGTAGATGGTTGTACAATAACAAATCATTACAATAAAAGCAATCAATCCCACATGTTCACACAATAGCCCTTGTCTGGTTTTTTTATGTTTCTGATTGTCATGGGTCGACAGTTCAGGTACTTGTGCGGTTGGACGTGTGCATGATCAAAGGGTAAGGTGACAAACTGTCTTGTGTCCTGTAACTCATGTTCACTTGTGTCACAGTTCGTTCGTCACCTTACACCATCACCTTACTCTCAGAAGACAGCCCAGACCTCTCCGTCACCTTACACTATCACTTTACTCTTGGACGATAGCCCAGTCCTCTCCGTCACCTTACATTATCACCATACTATCAAAAGAGAGCAACGTGTTTCCATACCTGTATTCTTCATGTGGAGCTTGCACACATCTTTGTACTGTAGTAGAAGCACAGTAGGATACTCACTCTAAGGGCAAAGACAATGTCTGCATCCATGTGCCGGCCATCTTCAATTAATGCAGCACCTGCCAGTCTATCAGCTCTTTCATTACCAACAATATATATTTTTGTGTGTGTGTGTGCGCACACACTCATCTCCCACATTCTTTAACAGTTCTAATGAAGCAACTGGTCAACAAATCTCACATCCTCACATCCGTCTGTGATCTCTTGTTTCCACCATGGGCCTTACTTTAAATTAACTGTGGTGACAATCCTGCCCTTCAGCCTTGCTTGTGGCAATTTTTTAAAACACATTATAAATCTCTTTCTACAGGAAAACCCCATTTATTTTAACATTCAAATAACCTCTATTAATTTTGAAGCCTGTAAGAATTTTTTTCCCAAACTTTGTGAGCCTAAAGTAAATTGTATCTCAATTAAAATTTACTTTTAATTTTCCATACACCTAAAGTATAACGCAGTCGTATTAATATTATATCTCTTCCCATCTGCAACCAGCTCCAAACTGGCACCATTTTTGTACCTGAGGAGGGGAAACAATATACTATTGAGAGTAATAAACTAAAACATGATCACAATTACTATCATCAAGTGCTCTGAGAACCGCTCTGAGTGATCATGTCTCTCCAAAACTCTTGCTTTCTGCCACCATGCACATCTTTAACTTTACAGGAAATGTCTACCCAGGCAGCTGCTACTTTGACTTCTAACTTAAGATGTCCAAATATCTAACCACATACTAGTTACATATTTGACTTCTAACATACTAAATGAGAAATACCACATACTAGGAAATGTCTACCCAGGCAGCTGCTACTTTGACTTCTAAATAAGTTCATATACCACATACTAGGAAATGTCTACTAACTTAAGATGTTCAAATATCTAAATGAGTTCATATACCACATACTAGGAAATGTCTACCCAGGCAGCTGCTACTTTGACTTCTAACTTAAGATGTTCAAATATCTAAATAAGTTCATATACCACATACTAGGAAATGTTGTTCAAATATCTAAAATGAGTTCATATACAAGATGTTCAAATATCTAAATGTTCATATACCCCCAGGCAGCTGCTACTTTGACTTCAATTGACTTCTAACTTAAGATGTTCAAATATCTAAATAAGTTCATATACCATGAGAAGTTAATACACTGCAAGAAATAGATTCTTTGAACCAGTACACATTTTCACATAAAATCTTTTCATTCTGAGATGCTGCCAATCAGGTGAAATAATCCCTTCACAAATCTCAGCAAAGCCGTTGAACTGGCACTGCTGGATTGACCAGCTCCCAATGGGACCAGTTAATGTCATTGGTTCTGTGGCATCTGTGCAGTGTTTAGATGTGCTAGATATGATTATATTTACTAAAAATAGCACTGGGTGGAAAGAACATGCATGCAGAAGCACCTAAAAGGGAAATCTCCTGGTGTTTATATCTTACCCAGACATCACAAGGCAGAACAGCATCAAGATGAGATGAGATAAGATTGTTGGTTCTATACCAAACAGCAATGCTGGTGATTTTACCCTAAATGCATTTTCAGGACTGTTATTTGTCACTTAACAATACGTTATTTGTCACTTTACAATTTTATCAGACAAACATGTGAATTCCGACCCCAAATAGGTCTAAATGAAGAATTACTTTCCATGCAGCTAAACAATTTTCATTTGCCACTCAATGTTCAAATACAATTTTCTCGAGACAATGATTCAGTGCTTGGGTGACTTTAGTGTAGTGCCAATGACATGTACATTCTTCTTGACCTATGACCTATGAGACTTACAACTATCCATATTTATGACCCAAAAGGAAATACTAATAGTAAGTAAAAAAAAAAATATAACTACATTGGTAGGGTCAAAAAGTTTCTGAAACTGATGCCTAGAGTGCAGCAGGGTCTAATTACACTTACACAAACTGAATTTGTCTTAGGTACAATTTGTATAACCCATCTGGATGAAAACAGTGTTAAAACATAAATCTGATTTACGATCAATTCAATTAAATATATAAATATATACCTTCAATTTCATGCCACTCCACTGGAACTTCAGCCACAGATATTCCAAAGTACTGTGCAATATATAGCAAATCAACATCGAAGGCCCTGAATGGAATAAATAATGGCCCCTATAAGGTAAGTACTTATCAAGCTCACATAATACATTTGGGTAAAACATTTTAGCAACTCGTCCCTAGTGGAATATTAGGTTGGAATATTGATGCTACTACTTTCAACTGCTTTTTGAAGTGAGGCCTGCGACTACCTTGGCAGTGCCAAACCAAATGATTTCACAGACCTCATAGATCCTGAACATTCCTCACTAGTATTCATTCAATAACATGAGGAAAATAGTAACAACTAGAGAGATTATAAATTTAAAAAAAAAAAAAAAAAAGAATATTTAAGTACTCATTGTCATGTAGCAGGTCCTTTGCAGAACGTCACTTTCCTCACAGTCTGCTCGAAAGAGACTCGGGTCTCCCGCAAGCCCTACGGTCTCATGCACTTTTCTACCAAAGGTGTCACTTATATCACGTGCCCATCTTCAAGATCATCGGCCCCTGTCCCTCTTTCCTAGTACAATGCTTTCTGCTATTGTTTTTTTTAATATTTGCAGTAGCACTTGACATAGCCAAAATATTTCAGTTTTTGAGACGAACTTATTGAGACGAACAAGCAAACTTCTGTGATGCTCAGATGGGTTGACAATGCAATGCATGGACAATAAACAAACAGAATATCAAGTGAGGCAAACGAAATGCAATATAAAAGAATTCGAAATATTTCATGGAAACAATCATATACGTCCTGTGGGGTCATTTATACATCACACAGGACTCACAGTTTATTTCTTCCCTACGTTCTATACTGCTCTCTCTTTTAATTCAGTCCAGAATCTCTGGCCTCTCTCATCAACATTTGTTTCAAGGTTTCTCTGTGGTATCTACATTTTTTCAGTCCATTTGTTTCCCATTGCAGTGCCTGCCTGATGATTCTCTGTCCATTTTTTTTCAGAATGTGCCCAATATTTAGCCATCTTCTGAGGTTTTTAAGGTTTTGAAAAACGGATCAACATCATGGGACACGGGTGTAACCCATAAGTGCTCAGTTCTTCTTCTAACTTAAGTCTGAGTCCGAAGAAGCTTAGCACAGTGCTAGGCACTGTAGCACTGGCGAGGATCCTGAAATACTTTGGGTAGTTTTTCAACTCCATATTTTGCCCGGGCAGCGCCGTTATACTACTCTTTTTGATTTCCAACTGCCGAGGGATTTTTTACGTGCACCAGATCTCACTACCCAGAGACCAGGGAAATTACTGGAAGTCCAAATCCATGTAAAAATATCCCAGCCCTTACCGGGGATTGAACCCGGAACCTCAAGCACTCGAGGCCGACACCATGCCTCGAGACTATGCAGCCCCCTAAGCCATCTTCTTTGTCTTATAACTGATAATACAAGTGGTTGTCCAGAGATTTCTAGTACTCCTGGCATTTCTTGAATTAATTTCCTCCTTTAATTTTCAACATTTTCCTTAGGCATTTGTTTTCAAATGCTCTGAAATTCCAATCCATGCATTTAGTATTCTTCAACTTTCACCAGCATATAGAAATAATAACAAATATGAAAAGTCTAGACACACAGGAAATGAATAGAGAGCAGAAGTAGAGGACTGGATGTCTTGCCTTTTCAGGTAGGGTTTACCCATTTGAGAATCAGCACTGTAGCAAACCCACAGATGCTTCTGCAGCATGTCTCAAGGTGTAGATACTTTAAAAAAAAAATATCCAGAAACCATGAGTTTTGGCTCGGTACTATGGATATCTCAACCCTTCGGCCTTGATTCCATGATAGGTACCGTAAATCTGGGAGAAATGTGGCTTTTCTGCCTACCCACGGGAGTGAACCCGGACCACAAGGAGTTCGTCAAACGGTCACCGCGATGTCAGGTTTAACCAACTGAGCTAGAGAGCCGAGCCGGTATAGATACTGACAGTTTCAGTAGCAAACATGTCTAGCTTTCTCTCATACGTCCTTTCAACAGGATCTTGACCTAATTCCAAATGTGCAGGAACTTACATGTGTTATTTCATCTAAATCATATCTTCCATCAGCATTCATGCATAATTTGTTTTCAGAATGTCTGCCAAGTCCAAATATGAATGTTCTTATTTCAGTCGTTCAGTTGCCAAATAATCCGTTCTTTTATCATCTAACACTCTTGCATATCCTAGGCACATGTGCACTTGTGCAGTATCAAAATACTGCATACTTTAAGAACATCTCTGCGGTTGTAAATTGAAAACAGAACGCTAAACAAGCTCATTTTATGGCAAAATTCTGAATGAAAAATTTGCTGAAATGAGAATATTTATAGCCTGTGTGACTACAGTGTGCATATAGAGAGAGAAATCACATTGGGCCGGTAATGCTGAGAGTGGCCAGCGGGTGCTATGGAGGTGGAAGTCAAACAGCTGATTCTCGACAATTCATGCCGGTGATCCAATTGTCTATACAGATGGTTCGGTGTGGAGAAGAAATAGAAGTGCCTGGGCGTTTGTGGCGAAAGCCAATGGAAAATCTTTAGTGCAAGACAGCCTAGCATACGACACCACAACATCTAGCATAAGAATGGAGGTGGAGGTGGTAACTGTGGCTCTCCGGTGGCTAGAGAACAAGATACATACACATGTGGTAATTGTAACAGACTCTGAAAGAATGCTGAGAAAGGTGAAGACAAAGATGCTTCGAGCAGAGTGGGAAGCTTCCCTGGGATGGTCATGGGTAGTGAGCATACTTTGGATTTTTTTCTACAGGCCATGACGGCGTGGTGGGTAATGAAAAGGTAAACAGATTGGCTGGATCTGCACCACCGGGTGGTGAATTGAAACATGACAAGGCTGATGTGGTCAAGGCCCTTTGAGAACAAGCAATGGAATCAGTAGAGAAACAAGATAATTATGGCCTGGTGAGAATGAAGCACCTGGGTGTAACCAGATGGTCTAGCCAGCTCACTACACTCAGAGGAAAGGCAAGACGGACATGTAACCAGATTGTGACCAGCACCATCAGTATTGGAACTCTGAGCTGACCGCTGAAGATGAGGATGGAGCATGCATGGGAATGCCCAGAGTGCTGTGATGTCAATTCTTAACTCAACTATAGAGAGAGAAGACAGATGACAAACACATATGTACGTAAAAGAGCAGAATGGGAGCAGACCACCTGAGATAACATTCAGGTTGATCCACACATTTTTAAAGAAGAAAAGGTTGATCTCAGAAATGAACAGGGGTGGGAGGTATCTGCAGAAAAAAAATACCTCAAGGGTTCGGAATGATGAACAAGAAGAAAAGGAGAAAGAAGAATAAGAAATGATTTGAGCGTGGAGACATGTAGATTTTTCGCAAGTGCCTCTGAGTTCATGAACCACGAGATTCTCCTAGTGTGACCTGTAAGGGGTTGAAGGCATCCAAATGAAAAAAGTAGGGGGAAAAAATGATCCTCTGCAAACAACTAAAGAGAAATGTAAAGCACAAGAGATGCTACATGTAACTTCTTGCACTAAGTACAGCCATAACTGTCCACAATTATATCACTAAATTGATACATTATTTTATATATAAACAACGACAAAACTTCTATTACTGTATTGGGTCTTAAAGCCTGAGGAGTTAGGGCAGCATGGCTAGTGCTGTCACCCCCGTGCAGGTTAGGATTTTATTTTTTTCCCTACAGAAAAAACCCATAACCTTACTGAACCTAGGTCTCCCACACGAAAAAACAGCGTTTTTATCCATTTCAGCCAGCTGCCCCTCTTAAACAATGAAACAGTCGAATAATTAATCCCTTTATTGTATCCTTGTTCTGAACTTTAAATATCTAAACATAATTTCTGATATTTATTATTAAGCAGGCTTACCATCTTTCAACATGAAGGTTTAAAAATAGCAATATGGCCGCTTCACGGCTGAGTAGCTTGAACCCACATTGAGTGTCTTTAATGCCTCGTACACACAACAACCAGACCACAAAATGAAAGCCCAACATGAGGACTGTACGGAACAAGGATCGCTGCAAAATAGGATCAAATATAAAAATTAATCTTTACAATATTTAAACATACACTTGTTTCTTAAACAAAATGGATACCTCACGCAAATGGCCACCATACACTGACAAATTATTTTAGGATAATAGAAGTGTTCTGCAACACTCTGTATCAGCAACTGGAAAGACAAGGCCAACCAGAGAGATGAATGTAGGTGTGTCACATCTACAGCAGTGAAACTCAAGGATTCAGAATGCTGAAGAAGAATAGGGATGATCAATCCACACAAAAAAATGTGAAATGCCTGTCAAAACTGAAAGATAGGAAGTGCTATTCAAACAAAAATTTAACACAATGAAGCACTAAGGTGAGGCTAAATTCTCATTCATTGCCATGTTGTGCCATTATATGTCACATTAGTATCAATCTTTTTCTTGATTCTCCTCTATCCTATACTATCATTTCAACCTCATGGGACTGAATCCAGTCAAACGTCTTTGGTTTCTCTCGTCAGCGTCTAATTTATTGTTTTTTTACAGATGTCCTCATTTCCCCGATCCCTTTATTTAATATTTCAGTGTTTGTTTGGTTGATTCTCTGTCGCTTCTCACTTGTTTGTAGAAATTTATGTTTGAGGTGTAATCAAATGAAACCTAATCCAACGGCTTTAATACGAATCTATGAAAGTATATTAGCAGGTATGAGAGAATGAAACAAAGTAACTGTTATGGAGATACCGATCTAGATTAAACTGTAACAGATAAAGTCTGAAATGAAAAAGATAACAGAATTTTAATTCCAATGACAAAAATAGGTTTGGAAAACACAAAAACAAGTGTCATCTTGAGAGTGAGGACCATAGTGGGAGTGATGAGGAAGCATCAACCGACGAGTAAGACTAGATGTTATCAGTGCAAAATGGAGTCAATTACCGGTATTGTTTTCACAAAGTATGTTTCAAAATATTGTACTGTTTATTAATAAATTTTGTACAACTAATAAGTAGGCCTAATATCTAAAATATAAAACAGCACCCTATTTTTCATCAACGATGTTTGGTTCTGAACTCTGGACCGTGGACTGAGGTGACAACAAGTATTTAGAGGTATTAGAGACGAGTTGCCAATAATTCATGGCAAGAACTGATCAGCACACAAGGTCTGGGAAGTATAAAAAATATATATGAAAAACAATATTTCCATGCATGTGTGGGTTCCGAGGATCCACTGTGGGGGGAAAAATAACAGACCCAACGCTACCTTAACAAGCATGTTATAAAAGTTGTCAGTAAGTCAAGGAGTCAAGTTCGCATCTGCCTGAGAGGTGAGGAACCAACAGTCTGCACACATACAAGCAATATCTATGAAGTAGATGTACAATCAAAACTCAAGTTCTTGAACATGACTAATGTCTAGAAGTGGATGAATAACCAAAACTGACAACTGGTGCTAACAGTCTGTGAGCACAAAGAAAAAAATACTTCTAAGATTTAAAAAACTTTAAAAAAAGAGAAGGAAGATTTTAGGTTTCCACATTTAAAGACATAAAGAAACTTAAAAAAAGGGAGAAAAAAAAAATATATATATATAATATTAAGGCATGCAAAAATGAATCAATGCAGAAATATGTGAAATTCAGAGAAGAAAACCCTTTGGAATGAGCAGTTCTAGTGTGGGTGCTGGGACCCAGTTTTAGAGGGAAAAGAATAAATTCACAGCCCACCATGACAAGCATGTCATAGAAGTAACTAATTCTGCCTGAGAAGCGAGGAACCAACCGCACATTATTAAGCCAGACCTGTAAAATGTATGTGCACACAAAACTCAACTTTCTGGGACAAAACCACAGAAGTGAATGAAAACAACTAGAACTTTCCGTCAGAGATTACAGCTGCAAACACTGAGAATAAGATAAGGAATAAGCAGAAAGCTTCACAGCTACCTTGAGAGCTGACAAAAATTGAAAACAAGTGACATTTATTTGATGATAACAATAGCAATCACAAAGTGGCTGACTCACTTTAACAATGGAATCCTTTTCCATGTGAGCTCTGGAACCACAGCTAACTGCCATCTGCTCCTACAAATACAAAACAGAAAATATTGTACTCTGTTATTTTGCCCATGTGATTATCCTTTCCACCAACCTCACATGCATTCACTAATCTAGTCTGTGTATTTACATGTCCGTATTGCCAAATGTCAAAGTACACTTACTCTGTCAGCAAGGCCGTAGTATTTATTGTCCAAAGGCAGTATGCCTGTTTACCTTTCAATTTTTACATTTTGTAGTGTGGCCTCTAATTTCTACCTCTTTCATCTAGGACTTCCAATCAATACCTGTGAATTTATTACTGCAGTAGTCTCAAGGATTCCCAAAAAGTTATATTTTATTGTGTATCCTATATACATGTTTAAAGTCAACTAACAAAACGTAGCTACTAAAAAACTATTTTATTAGTTGACATTTTTATTAATGCACTTGTCCTCCTAGTATGAATGGCTTATAAAGAAATTTCTAATCTGCTAGACGTTTGGAATGCACATCCGATGGACCACATAAGGCCTAAGAGATCATTTAGTCATCTGGCCCAGCCAAGGCAACCAACACTGATATTCTGACCAAAAACTATATTGGTTAACAAATGATGTTATACATATGCAAAAGTCTCTTGGAAAAAAAAGATTGCCCAACCATGTACTTGTCACTGGCAATTAATCGTAAATACTTTGCAGATATTCATGTAATCCTCAAACACAAACAGATGGACAAAAATCTAGTTCAGAAAATCTTACCAGCTTTCTCAATTTCTTGCTTTGCTTTTCTGCTTTATCCAAGGCATTTTTCTTTAGCGAATTGAGACTGTCCTCTAGTTTATCCAAGTCGCTGAATCTGCTGGCTCCATCAGCATCAACAAACAAGATGTTTTTGCCTCTACTGGACAGAACCCCCTAGAAAGACAGTTCCAGCATCACATAAGACATAAGACATAGCAACAGAAACTAATAAAGTCTAAAATAAATACAATATCTGTATACTTCAGTATCTCATTATTCTATCCTCTATCTGTAGTGTACATGACTGTCTTATCAAGACATAGTCTGACTCATGGGATTCCTGTCAAGCGTACAATGGAACTGAAGATGTAGCAACAGATAAATGTAGTCAATTACTTATAGTCAGGATCAGTAAAACAAGTGAGCAAAGAACCAATTCATCTCTAAATGGTGATTCTGGAAGAAAAATGTTGAATGCTGAATTAAAAATTTAATCACAGCACTCGAGACACTCCTATAAGTGCCCTGTCCCCATCTTCAGCAGCAAGCAAAGAGTTAAAATTCCGATGGTACCAGTAACTGTCTGATTGTAAACCCATCTCGCCTTTCCCCTGAGTGTGGACCTGATCCCATTGTAACACCTTGCAGCACCATTCTCCCCAGACCGTAATGATCTTTCTGTGCCTCGGCACTATTCACTCGTTTCCAAAGGGCCCTCACAGCATCTAGCTTTTCATACATCAGTTCACCACCAAGTGGTGCAGAACCGGCCAGTCTATCTGCCTGTTCATTTCCCAACACACCGGCATTACCTGGAGAAAATATCCAAATGATGCTAACTAACCGGGACCTTTGAAGTGATGCTTGCCACTCTGCACGGAGCATGCCTGTCTCCACCTTTCTCAACATGCTCTGAGTCAGTTACAATCACAACATGTATGTACAGCTGATTCTCAAGCCAGCAGTGACTGCCTCCACCTCCATTCTCAAACTAGACATTGTGGTATCATATGCCAGGCTTAGTTGCACCAAGTGATGTCCATTCGCCTTCGCTATGAACCCCCTCTTAGTCTACTTCTCAACACAGAGCCATCTGTATAGATAATCACATCACCTGGGCGGGGATTATTATAAATCATTTGTTGAACTTCTGAATCTGCATCACCAGCTGGCCAGTATTCTGGAAGAAAGCCACATCAGTACAGCCTGGCAGTTGGTGGAAGCAGCAAAGGTGGAAGGCAAAATGCTGACCTTGACAGTTCATACTGATTCAGAAAACTCAAGCTTCTGTTCTCCAAGTCAAGTTTCTGACTAGAGAAACTCAAGCTTCTGTTCTCCAAGTCAAGTTACTGACTAGAGAAACTCAAGCTTCTGTTCTCCAAGTCGAGTTTCTGACTAGAGAAACTGAAGTTTCTGGTCTCCAAGTCAAGTTTCAGACTAGAGAAACTAAAGTTTCTGTTCTCCAAGTAGTCAAGTTTCTGACTAGAGAAACTCAAGCTTCTGTTCTCCAAGTCAAGTTTCTGACTAGAGAAACTCAAGCTTCTGTTCTCCAAGTCGAGTTTCTGAATAGAGAAACTGAAGTTTCTGGTCTCCAAGTCAAGTTTATGACTAGAGAAACTCAAGCTTTTGTTTTTCAAGTCAAGTTTCTGACTAGAGAAACTGAAGTTTCTGTTCTCTAAGTCAAGTTTCAGACTAGAGAAACTCAAGTTTCTGTTTTCCAAGTCAAGTTTCAGACTAGAGAAACTGAAGTTTCTGTTTTCCAAGTCAAGTTTCAGACTAGAGAAACTGAAGTTTCTGTTCTCCAAGTCAAGTTTCTGACTAGAGAAACTCAAGCTTTTGTTTTTCAAGTCAAGTTTCTGACGAGAGAAACTGAAGTTTCTGTTCTCTAAGTCAAGTTTCAGACTAGAGAAACTGAAGTTTCTGTTTTCCAAGTCAAGTTTCAGACTAGAGAAACTGAAGTTTCTGTTTTCCAAGTCAAGTTTCAGACTAGAGAAACTGAAGTTTCTGTTTTCGAAGTCAAGTTTCTGACTAGAGAAACTAAAGTTTCTCTTCTCCAAGTCAAGTTTCGGACTACAGAAACTTAAGCTTCTGTTCTCCAAGTCAAGTTTCAGACTAGAGAAACTGAAGTTTCTGTTCTCCAAGTCAAGTTTCTGACTAGAGAAACTCAAGCTTCTGTTCTCCAAGTCAAGTTTCTGACTAGAAAAACTGAAGTTTCTCTTCTCCAAGTCAAGTTTCAGACTACAGAAACTTAAGCTTCTGTTCTCCAAGTCAAGTTTCTTACTTAGATAAGACTTAGATCAGGAACAAGATATGAATTTTCTGCCCAGGACTCTCTAGGATGCGAGATAATAAGTAGGCTGAAAGTGGCTGCTCCTCCTGTGAGGGAAGAGGTGGGGGTTAGGAAATTAGCTACTTTATGAAACTATCATGAACTTGCCCGCACAGTGAGAGTTCCTTCTCCTCCCATTCATGCCGCAGCCGGTTGCACGGCCTGTCCTATACTGTGGGGGGCGTTATGAGATAGCTTCATTTGGCATTAGCTCACTGTATATAATGTTTGTGTGAGGTTGTGATGTCGTGAGTCTCTTTGAGACGCCTGTGTATAAGTAAGAAGTACTGCAGACTGTTCATGAGTATCGAAACTGGAATGTTTTTGTATTTCTACGTTCCTTGACTCGGTACCAGGTGCAGTCTTGGAAAGTAAAGTTGGCCAGCATGATGCTGACTACATTACCCACCTAGTGAGGATTAGTCTATAAAATATATGTCTAGCCCTATATGCCTGAAGGCGTGGAAAAGGGTCCTTTACGTTTTTTTCAGGAAGGAGACATGGCGTGTATGGCCCGAGAGCAAATATGTATAATCTTGATTCATTCATGTCTGACACTGGTAAGACTATATAAGTTAGATATTTATAAAGTAACAGCAAATAGGTATTTATAAAAAAAAAAAAAAATTAACAGGTGTAAATATTTATAAAGTAATAAGTTACACTGAAAGTAAAAATCTTACAAGCCTAACAGCACCACCTTTTCCTCTATTCTTGTACAAGGTCAGAACCCTGACCTTCTCCGTGCCATATTTTTCGGAGTGCATCAGCCCAACCTGCAATAGATCAATCATGCAAATGAAACAAATGCAAAACACCACTTCAAAAAGATACAGGAAACAACAAATATTTAAAGTGATAGTGGGTGCAGTTCAAAGGAATCTGCAATAATGCTAACAATGAAATATCATTCACCTGCTTCAAGGAAGTCGATCAGAGGTTATGGTATCTGCAAGTGACAAGTGCAGATCTGACCTGATCTCAGAGGTTATGGTATCTGCAAGTGACAAGTGCAGATCTGACCTGATCTCAGTGTTTACTTGAACTTTTCCATTCTTATAAGCAGAAGCATGGTTTATCCTTCTGATCATGAGCTAGCCAATCAGATGTCTAGTTTTCTCAGACAAGGATGAAAACTCAGGGGATCCAACTGTATAATAAACACATTAAAAATATTCCGCAGTTAGAAATCTAAGATACCAGGCTGGACTGGCAAACTGCCCAGGCAAACTGTGAAATTAGAAAAGCTACCCACACATAAATATTTAAAGCACACATGATTCTAGTATTCCAAACATCTGGATCCACACAAGTGCTAACATATTCATGCATTGTGCTGAGATTTTGGTGTGAGCTATACGAGCAGACCCGAGCATCTAAGGAGAAATATGTGGGCAACATATTTTTTTTTTCTAAACCAAACCAATAAAAGTTTCTTCAGCTGCCTACTGCAGTTGGCACTGTGTCAAGTATTTCCCCCCCCAATAACATTAGGTGTTAGGTTATCTGTTATGATCTGGGTTATCTTCACAGTACTCTGGACATGTCCACATGTGTTAGGTGTTTTACAGGACTTAACAGTTTACAAAATAAATATGTGATGTGCAGAAAGAGTGGGAGAGAAAAAGTTTGGTGGGGGAGGGTATGTTTGTGTACACATGATATACCATGAAATATGGGTGCATATTATTATGGTGTAACAAATATGTACTTTTCATAATGAAAGTCAAGTCTCACATAATGTATCAGATCTTTCGCGAGATGTTGTTCTCATCAGAGTCCACCTTTAAAAAAAAAAAACTGGTGGAAAGACCTGGTTGTTAGTTCATTTCTGGACTTTGGCTTTATTCCAGGACCTGAGTTTTGCGTTTGTGGATCCATTTTACAAATCTTGCTTATTTGTATGCAAACTGTTGGTTCCTTGCATTTCAGGCAGATGCACTCCAACTCGGAAGGAAGTCCCTGATTGGTTGACTCTTGCGACATGATTGTTGGGAAGGCAGTGGGTTTATTCTTGTTTTTCCCACAATGGGACCCCAGAACTCACACGGGAATATGTCTGTTGTGATAATAACAAAAGAAATATAGCACGCAGCTCCTAATTTAAACAATCAAACCAGTGAAAAGAAAAGCAATAAGTAAAACCCTATAAACTCACCTCTGATGTCTGATCAGAGCTTCCATCATCAACAATAATGACTTCATATGTAAAACTGGAATCTTGTGACTGGCGCTTCTCTAAGTAGTCCATAGCTTCTTCTAACATAATAGGCACTGAAAATATACCCAAACAAATGAATACATATAAATATACATAACCAGTTCAGCTACCCCTAAACTTCTGTATGGCAGCTGCAGCATTGTAGTGGTTAGATGCTCACCTACAGGCTTAAAGGTCTAGGGATCAAATCTGCAATTGCATTAATGTCACAAGTGACCTTGGCTCCTAGGTCGACCTAGTCTAAAATGGGTACCAGGCAGGGAAAGGTGGTAGGCATGATAATCTTTTTTCTTCTTCGCGTTCACCAGCAGTAAACTCCGCCAAAAATTATGGTTGTTCGCCCACTTCTTTACTCTAGCCCTGTTCCAGACACTGAGTGTTGCGTGTAAATCTGTTTCACAGGTCTCACTCATCTGCATGCAGATTGTTGGTTTCTCGCTTCTCAGGCAGATATACTCTGACTTTGAATGAAGCTCTCAATTAGTCGGCTCTTACGACATGCTTCTGGACAGTGAGTCTATTCTTGTTTTCCCCACAATAAGGTCTCAGAACCCACACGGGGAAGCATGATAATGACATCACCTATCAAATGCCGACTGGTCTTTTAAAATTAGCACTTTGTGCCAAATGTGTTAAGGTGTGAAAACGGTCATCTGCAATGTTTTTAACCGCCACTGCCTGCTTCCTTCTGACTTATATTTAATGGTCTCTGCTGCTAACTCTTTGAATCCCAAAGAACGCATCATACGTTCACAAGTTCCTACCTAGAAGCCCAGCGAACGCAAGATGCGCCTATTTCACAGCTCTCTTGACTACCCCTTGGGCCTCTGATGCTAAACCCCCTGGGACTCAAAGAGTTAATTATGGACAGAAGGTCAAACAAGTCATTTTCAATGTTTTTATCATTGACTGTAACTGTTGGATGACAATGATATTTCTTTATAATAACATAATTTAAGCTAACACTCCAAAATTTAAATAATGCGGACACAAACAATACAATGCACAATTTATCGCCAGGCATTTTTCGCTGTATCTCATCAGGTGTGTTACTACAGAGTTACATCAACATAAAATGAAGCACAAAATTAAATCAATCCAACTGAAATGCGAATAGGATCTTTCGACACATCGTGTGTTTTGGTGGCCGGAAGCTCACCGTAGTCATGTGACTTACCAGGGTAACTTCAAATTTACTAAAAATTCTGTCTGCTTACAAAGGAGGGGATTGTTGATTTTAATTGTTAAAGCTTCGGCCATTCTCAACAGCGGCCTGTTCGGAGTGTGATAAACAACACGGAAAACACTATGTATCAATTACATGTCCAGAATTAAGTAGATGACGTCCTATGGAAGAAGATGGTTCTTTTCTCTAGACTGGTCTCGACACCCTTGAAGAAGCACTAAGCTGTGTATGTAGCCATTTTGGTATGTGCTCCGCCACTCTAATTCCAAGCTGTCTCTCCGTTCAACTGATGTAAGTCAACTGGCACTTAAATGTTACTTACAAATTAAAAAAAAAAAAAGGTAAGTTTCCATACACAGGGAAAATTAACATTTTTTTTAAAATGAAAACATTTCGATACATGTCCTCCACAGCTGAAGAACATGTATAAGTACAGCTGGAGTTATGCTTGTCACTGCATTGGTGATATGTGTTATGTTTTCCAAATTCTTCTGCAGTGTCAGTCTTGAACCACTGTACAGCAGCAGACTTTTCCCAACTGCATGCAGCAGAAATCATATACTGGCACATCATGTACTGTCAAATGCATTCACTAACCTCTAAAACATAATAAATTAATGTATAATTCATTCAGTGTCCTATGGTGCCATTATATGTCACCTACAGCTCAGTCTATTTCTGCATTCCTGTGAAATCACTTCAGTATAAAGGATGGAAGTCAGTACAACACATATGGCTTCTCTCATCAGTTTGTTGAATGTTGAATTCAGAATTGACATTATAGCAGTCGGGACACCTCCATAAGTGCCCCGTCCCCATCTTTAGCAACAAGCGAAGAGTTTAAATTCCGATGGTACCAGTAACTGTCTGATTGTATATCCGTCTCGCCTTTCCCCTGAGTGTCGAGTGTTAGACAAATCCCCTTGTAACTCGTCGCAGTGCCATTCTCTCCAGACTGTAATGATCTATTTTAGTGCCTGTTTGGTGATCCTCCGCTGTTCATTTCTTCTCAGAATATGTAAAGTATAGCGTCATTTTTTTAATATATTTTAACTATTGATACTAGTGGTCACCTAGAAATTTCTTATTTCTTCCCTCTTTTTGAATTCATCTCATTTTATGTTTCTCCTTTTCCTTATGTATTTGTAATAAATAATACAGATAATTATATATCTTCTCTTTGATCCTTCCGTCAGAAAACTTATATCAGGAGGCCAGTAACCATTATGAGAGTTATCATGCAGTCCATATCTTCTCATGTACATACAGCTTTTCCTTCATTGTGACTGGAACAGGCCAGATTGCCTGTCTGTTTGCAGCATACAGTTGACAGTGTTGGAGCACGTGCTCAGCATTTTTGGGTGCCAAGTTGCAGGGGCACATCTCTGTGTTTCCTACACTGAAAAGTTTAAACATATGTTGACGAAGTCTGTTGTGCCCTGTCCTTAGTCAGAATATCATACTGTCCCTCTCTAGATAGGTGATGAAGGGAGTCTTGTGGAGAGAATATGGTGTGTCGATCCAGCCACCTTTCTTGGATACTAGACTGGATTAATGTCTTAGTCTCTTGGTGGGTTAAGTTACTATCTGGTTGTTTCATGTCATTGCAGCTTCTAGCCAATCATTAAATATATATAAAGTGATTGTTTTGAAAAGAAAATACTATGTGTAGGGAGCAGTGAGAAGAATATAGGCAACTTACATCGCTTTTCTTCATTATAAGCGGGCACAACCACAGTTAAATCCAGGGTCGGCGGGTCTGTGTACTCAGGAAACAGGCGCTTGGATTTGGACTTGGGATCAAAGAAGAATTTCTCACTGTCATGTCGGCCCAGGTTTGGATATGCCGAAGTAGTCAGGAATGTATATAGCAAGAACTGAACAGATAAGGAAAAATGTATTGCATGTATTACTGTGATACAGTATTTCAAAGTACACATACTGCAGTAATAAAAAAAAAAAAAGTTAAGGTCCCTTTTCCAGGCCTTTAGGCATATAGGGCTAGACCTACATTTTTATAGACCAATCGGCACAAGATGGATTATGTGGTCAGCATCCCGTCGGCCGCCTTTACTTCCCAGGACTGCACCCGGTACCCACTAAGGCTAGGTCGACCTGGGAGTCAAGGTCATTTTTGGAAAAAGTCCGCCAGGGGGCGAACCCACGACCTTCTGATCTGCATGCGAGCATACATACTGCAATGGTTGGAAATAACTCCAAAGCAAGGAAAGGAGGCACTAACTCTGCAAAGAACTAATGTATTAAAACATACATCAGTAACCTCAAATAATTAAAAGAAGAGAAGAGAAAGTAGGGAGAACAGAGAAATGCTGAAAAAAACTAAATAATAGGCAAAGACTGAAAATCATAATGGAACATGCAAGAAATACAGGTAGGTGAGAGAAACTGAATAAGAATCCTAGAAAATGTGAAGACCAGAAATTATAACAGAACAGAAAAATGTAAGCTGACTACAGAACTTAGATAAGAACAGAACTTAAAACAGGTCAGGACTACAAATCAAATAAGAACAAAGGATATGCATGGAGACCAGAAAATAAGGACCACGGAAAAGTCTAGAATGACAGGACACAAGACACAATGAGAGCTGCTACTGCAGTCCAGTTTTCTCCAAGCAACATAAAAACTTGGTACTGATTAGTTAGACAGACATACAAGCATAATTTATTGTTTTTAATGTTCTAATTGAAGACAACATAAATAATGCTACTGCCTTTTTACACAAAAACTTCTTCATTTTTCTATTTATTACACTAAATTGCCACTACTTCCTGCTTATCAATGTTTTCTTTCTTTCTTTCTTTTTTAGCAATTTTTATTTTAGTCCGTCTAACAGGTACTTATTCTATCTGATTAAAAATGCAGGTTTTTAGTTTACTGTATGATCATCCATCATTATATGCTTAGTGCTTGTAATGTATGATCTCTCCACATGTTCTACTTTAACATCTTTAATATAGGTGCTGTAATGTCTTTACTGAAGGTGCTGTAATGTCTTTACTGAAGGTGCTATAGTGTCTTTACTGAAGGTGCTATAGTGTCTTTACTGAAGGTGCTGTAATGTCTTTACTGAAGGTGCTATAGTGTCTTTACTAAAGGTGTTGTAACTGAAGGTGCTGTAATGTCTTTACTGAAGGTGCTGTAGTGTCTTTACTGAAGGTGCTATAATGTCTTTACTAAAGGTGCAGTAATGTCTTTACTGAAGGTGCTGTAGTGTCTCTACTAAAGGTGCTATAGTGTCTTTACTGAGGGTGCTGTAGTGTCTTTACTAAAGGTGCTGTTGTGTCTGTACTAAAGGTGCTGTTGTGTCTGTACTAAAGGTGCTGTAGTGTCTTTACTAAAGGTGCTGTTGTGTCTGTACTAAAGGTGCTGTTGTGTCTGTACTAAAGGTGCTGTTGTGTCTGTACTAAAGGTGCTGTTGTGTCTGTACTAAAAGTGCTGTTGTGTCTGTACTAAAGGTGCTGTTGTGTCTGTACTAAAGGTGCTGTAGTGTTTTTACTAAAGGTGCTGTAGTGTCTGTACTAAAGGTGCTGTTGTGTCTGTACTAAAGGTGCTGTTGTGTCTGTACTAAAGGTGCTGTAGTGTCTGTACTAAAGGTGCTGTAGTGTCTTTACTAAAGGTGCTGTTGTGTCTGTACTAAAGGTGCTGTAGTGTCTGTACTAAAGGTGCTGTAGTGTCTGTACTAAAGGTGCTGTTGTGTCTGTACTAAAGGTGCTGTTGTGTCTGTACTAAAGGTGCTGTTGTGTCTGTACTAAAGGTGCTGTAGTGTCTGTACTAAAGGTGCTGTAGTGTCTGTACTAAAGGTGCCGTAGTGTCTGTACTAAAAGTGCTGTTGTGTCTGTACTAAAGGTGCTGTAGTGTCTTTACTAAAGGTGCTGTAGTGTCTGTACTAAAGGTGCTGTTGTGTCTGTACTAAAGGTGCTGTAGTGTCTGTACTAAAGGTGCTGTAGTGTCTGTACTAAAGGTGCTGTAGTGTCTGTACTAAAGGTGCTGTAGTGTCTGTACTAAAGGTGCTGTTGTGTCTGTACTAAAGGTGCTGTTGTGTCTGTACTAAAGGTGCTGTAGTGTCTGTACTAAAGGTGCTGTAGTGTCTGTACTAAAGGTGCTGTAGTGTCTGTACTAAAGGTGCTGTAGTGTCTGTACTAAAGGTGCTGTAGTGTCTGTACTAAAGGTGCTGTAGTGTCTGTACTAAAGGTGCTGTTGTGTCTGTACTAAAGGTGCTGTAGTGTCTTTACTGAAGGTGCTGTAATGTCTTTACTGAAGGTGATGTAGTGTCTTTACTGAAGGTGCTATAGTGTCTTTACTAAAGGTGCTGTAGTGTCTTTACTGAAGGTCTTCTTCTTCTGCCTTTCTATCCCCCAATGGAGCATAGGCCCTCAACCAACTCACGCCAAGTCGTTCTATCCTTCGCCATTGCATGGAGCTCTCCCCATGTCCTCCCAATCTTTCTAACTTCATTCTCCAGCTCTCTTCTCCATGTGTTTTTTGGCTTTTCTTAATTCCTATGCCCCTGTGGGTTCCAATGTAAAGACATTCTAGTTATGCTGTTCTCCTGTTTTCTCAGTGTGTGCCCTATCCAACGCCAGCGTCTTTTCCTCACCTCCTGATCCACTGGAGCCTGTTTAGTTCTCTCCCAAAGTTCTACATTAGTTATTCTATCATACCATTTTATTCCCTCTATTCTGCGCAGGCACCAGTTAATGAATGTCTGTAATTTATTAGTAATTGCCTTGGTTGTTCTCCATGTTTCCGCCCCATACAATAGTACTGATTTGACATTAGAATTAAAAATTTTTAGTTTAGTATTTCTTTTAATTTCTTTTGACCTACACAAATTCCCTAGTGCTATGAAAGCCCCTCTTGCCTTTTGTATTCTAATTTTAATATCTCTATCAGTTCCTCCATCTTTATCTACATTACTGCCTAAATAGGTGTACGACTCCACGTCTTGGAGTGGGGTGCCATTAAGAGAAACCACATTACTATTTGCCTGATTTATTCTCATTATCTTTGTCTTTCCTTTATGGATTTTCAGACCAAGCTGTTGTGATCTCGCATTAAGTATATTTAATTTATCTTGTATCTGATTCCGTGAATGGGACAGAAGAGCAATATCATCAGCGAAGTCCAGATCATCAAGCTGTTTTGTAGGGGTCCACTGAATTCCATTCTTGGTGTTAGCAGTTACTGTTTTCATAGTCCAGTCTATAGCCAGTAAAAATAAGAGAGGCGACAAAAGACATCCCTGTCGCACACCTGTTTTTATTTCAAATGCATCTGTTAGCTTTCCCTCATGAAGAACTCGACATTTCATGTTTTTTTTAATCGATCACCGGCTGTGAATTCCAGTGGAAGGTCCCGGTTAATCGTCCGCTTGGACTTTTGGCTTTCACCTGGACCTGATTTTTGCGTGTACAACCGTTTTTCATTTCCCTGCCTCATGGGCAGCTGTACTCCGACTTCGAAGGAAGACGTCAGGCCTATTTCTAGGGTGACTGTGGCCATTGTTTTGTGTGGGTCGAGACGTTGCCTGATTTGTGTGGTGTCCACTTTGTCTCCTTCGCCACAGGTATTGCCCCCGGAGTACCCCTTTGGGGCAGCCCCCTGTGGAACAGTTAGCCCTCAAGGGAAGGCAGGGGCAGATCATGGGCATTCCCCGCCATCCAAGGAGGCTTCCATGCATGCAGAGCCGGCACATGGCGCTCTGGTTCTGGGCTCACTCAAGGAATCGTCACGTCCTGCACATGCCTGCTTAACCTCACAACCGTATCAGGCCTCCCGCACGACAGGGGCTGCGCCCTCTGGAAGTCAGCGGGGAGCAGCCCGTGGGTTTTGGACTTTTGTGACCACACAGATAGGTACATTCTTTTTTCTTCGCACGTTAGATTTCTTTGACGAGCCGTTAGCCCGACAGAATTTTACATCCTGCATCAGGCATATCGTTATCAGTTTTGTCCCAACACTCAGGCGAGTGGGGTCTTTGGGTGTGGACATTCGGTCTTTTTCAGTTCAATACAAATTTTGATGGTCAGATTTTGATCCGTATGATCTAGTTTTGTCGGACATTTAGGCTTAGCCATCCGATGGATGGTTGCTGTTGTGGTGTACCTCAGCGCGGTGACGACACTGAGGGTTAACCGAGGATGTACATGAATGGCCAGCCTATGGATGGTTGCTGTTGTGGTGTACCTCAGCGCGGTGACGACGACACTGAGGGTTAACCGAGGATTACAAGGATGGCCAGCCTATGGATGGTTGCTGTTGTGGTGTACCTCAGCGCGGTGACGACGACACTGAGGGTTAACAGAGGATGTGCAGTGAACAATGTTCTCTTTACTCTGCAGTCTTTTAACCAAGGGTTGTAATTTTGGCTGTACGTTTGGCAAACCTACTCATGTTCCTAATGAGTTTTGATAACATTTTTCACCCAAGCGTTTGGGGGGCGGGCTGATGAGAGCCACAAGGACACATCACCTCTGGGGGCCGCCGAACTCGGAGATCCCCTGACAGCTCTGTTAATGCTCATTTGAGACATTATCCGTGGCGCACGACGAGGACGTGCTGTAGGGGTCTTGCGTGAGGTTCCGTACAACCAGGATAGTAAAGGACTGGCGCCCGAGTGACGTACGGAGTATCTCCTTATACACATCATGTTGGACTTAACTTCCCCTCACGCCTGTGACATAAATCACCGCGCCACATTTCATGTCTTTATATGTTGCCTTTACTAAGTTGATAATTTTCTGTGGGATTCAATAGTGCCCCATCAATTTCCAGAGAGATTCCCTATCAATGCTGTCAAATGCTTTTTCATAGTCTATAAATCCAATGTAAAGTGGTGAGTTCAGTTCAATGCTTTGCCCTATTATAATACGTAATGTGGCTATCTGATCAGTACAGGATCTGTTTGACCGAAAACCTGCCTGCTCATCTCTTAGCATTTTATCAATAGCATCTTTTAATCTTTCCAAAATAATTCTACTTAATATTTTTCCAGGAACTGACAGCAACATAATTCCTCTATAGTTTTCACACTCCTGTAGATCACCTTTTTTGGGCAGTTTCACAAGATATCCTTCTCTCCAGTCTGCTGGTATTTCTTCGGTCTCCCAGACTTTACTGAATAATCTATGTAGCAATTCTGTTGATGTGTTTATGTTGGTCCTGATGGCTTCAGCTGGGATACCATCTGGGCCTGACGCCTTTCCTTCCTTAAGAAGATTTATAGCTTTTCTAATTTCCTCTTTGGATGGTATCTCACAGTTGATATCCAGTTCCATTTCTAAAGGCTGGATATCTGGGGGAACCTCTGGGCCTGGTCTATTTAGAAGCATTTCAAAATATTCAACCCATCTGTCCATTTGATCTTTAGTGTTAGTAAGTACCTTTCCTTGACTATTTTTGATTGATCCAGTTGGCTGACTATATTTATCTACTAATTTTCTTGTGTTACTGTAAAGTTCTCTGAGGTTTCCTTTTGCTGCTGCTGTCTCCGCTTCTTGTGCTAGATCATTTAGATATTTCACTTTATCTGCCCTTATATGCCTCCTAACTTCCTTGTTGGCTTCTGTGTAATTCTTCTGAGCTCTAGCTTTAGCAGCTCTAGTTTTGCTATTGTTTAATTCTGCCTTTTTACTTTTCCTATCTTCAATCAGTTTAATGGTTTCTGGTGTTATCCATGCTTTATGTTTCCTTTCTTTCTTGCCAAGAACTTCTACGCAAGATTCATTCCAGATTCCTTTGATTTGATCCCAGCAGACTTCTGTGTTGACATCTTCAGCTAAATGCTGCAACACCTGGCACTTATTAGAGACCGTAACTGAGAACTGTTCCTTAATTTCTTTATCTCTGAGAAAGCCTACATTATATTGGTTTCTATGATTATAAGATGTTATATATCTTTTTAGTTTCAACTTGATTTTACTTATCACCAGGAAATGGTCAGTAAATACATCGGCACCTCTGAAAGCCCTAACATCGTAAAGGGATGATCTAAACTTTTTGTTAATACATATGTGGTCAATTTGATTAGTTGTCTTATGGTCTGGTGATTCCCATGTTGCCTTGTGTATTCTTTTATGGGGAAAAATACTTCCACCAATAACATACTGGTTATCTGCACAGAAATTTGTGAACAATTCTCCATTTTCATTCATTACTCCTAGACCATTACTGAAGGTGCTGTAATGTATTTACTGAAGGTGCTGTAATGTATTTACTGAAAGTGCTGTAGTGTCTTTACTGTATGTGTTGTAATATCTTTACTGAAGGTGCTGTAATGTCTTTACTAAAGGTGCTATAGTGTCTTTACAGAAGGTACTGTAATGTCTTTACTGAAGGTGCTTAAGATGTAGATGCTAACTGTTCCCAGAGCTCAAACTGTTCTCTTTCTCATTCAGTATAAACTCCCTGCTGGATCAATCTATTCCTAATCCCACAATGACATTTTATTACACATGTTATTTTATTTAACATTGTGTATTCTATCAGCTTTCATTAACAAATGGTCTTCAGAATGTCTCCTTTTTCCAGCACAGGTGTTCCTATAGATACTTCTGGTGCCCCATAAAATCAAAAATTTCTTTGCACACCTGCAGATCCCAGACAGTATATCTATGAGTACCTGTAATGCTGATGTGTTGATGCTTAGTATCCCCTCATGTCACATTTTGAACATATAACTGAACTGACACAGACACTATCATTCCTCTGTTAACTATACAGTGAACTACACACTTCAGAGCTACAGTTAGTACCTCGGCCTCTAATCTTATGCTTGAAGTTGTAGATCAAAAACAAAACCAAACAAAAATCACCAGTCTGTTCTGTCCCAATATTTCTCTTCAATCTAACCGAAAACCCCCAGCCAGATCTTTCACCCTGATGAACAGAACCATCAGTGTATACCAGTGTGTCATCTAGCCCAGCATTTTCATCTGTCATTGGTTGTACCTCTAATTCTGCCAAATACCGTTCATTACAGCACTCTCTACATCCTCTTCCTAATGTGCATATTGAACTGCTGTTGTGTGTATTCTTGCCCCTTTTGCTCCACTGAATCTGCCAGCTTGACGGTATCTTCAACTAGTGCCTTCCATGCCTTTCCTCTTGTCAACTGGTCTCCTCTAGAATTATTTATCATTGGTAACTGACATGAAGGACTTGGCTTGTGCCAGTGGCTTCCGGTCAAAATGGACGCTAGACAGGGGCGCTGTTTGGAGCCTAGCAAATTTTTTGCTTCTGCCAGACGGTGACCGTTGCATTTTTGCTCCATTTGTAGACTGAAAGGATATAGTTTCATCGCCCAGCTTCTGAGCTGAATGCATGGCGTGACACTGTGAGCTGCGGATTTCATTTGGAATGTTTTTTCTACTGTGACCAAAGTAGTGGTGTGAATTGTAGATTCCGAAAATGGCACAATGCCTGTTGTCGCAATGTTATGTGATTAAAATTGATCGCGTGTGCAACTGCTATATGATGGTGAATTCTGCTACCATCAATGATGAACTGCATTTCTAATGTCGGACTGTTTGTGTTAGCACTTCAGATGGCTACCGTAAGCTTTTAATGCATGTGTATACTAGATATGCTGAGACAGCAGTCTGTCAATCTTTCCACAAGGGACTGTGATAAACATTCTGTGTGTTTTTCATTGGCACAGGAGCAGAGCAACAATGGGGTGACCCGTTTGCTATGAAGCTGAAACTAAGACTACCAGTGACGGTCAAGACCTTTTAGCTAGAAAGAACAAAGAATTTTCTTTAAAAGTTCTTTGGTACATTGTGATTTGGTCATACAGAAAAAAGCTAAGCCTAGGAAAGTCTGGTTTGGCACTATTCATTAGTTAATAATAATATTGTCTTAAGTTAGTTTTACACCACCCAAATAAAACAGGGAGTAGTTTTAGCAGCAGTGTAGTGAAGTAAATATTTGTTTGTTTTGGGAAAAGATGTGGCGGCAGTCATCGGTCAGTCCCTAGCCTAGTCCTAACTAATAACTCGGCTATCCTCCGAATAACGGTCCTAAATTATCTAGGCCGAAAATATACCCTAACAGGGCCTCAGTCCCATTTAAATTGCGGACTTCCGGCGATACCGCCACCGCCGAGAGTATCTCGTGGATTGGGGCTAAACAGGATCGCTGGAACTCACAAGCAAATAAAATGAAGGAAGTTGCAGGAAATGCGGTAGCTGCTGCTCGTGAGTCCCAGCCATCTAGTTTAGCTGAAGCTGAATGTATCTCAGTGAGATACTCTCAGCGGTGGCGGTGGTCGCCGGAAGTCCACAATTAAAGTCGCCGGAAGTCCACAATTTAAGTCGCCGGAAGTACGCAATTTACATGTGACTAAGGCTCTGTTAGGGTATATTTTTGGCCTCGATAATTTGGGCCCTCGGTGGATAGCCAATAACTCAGCTCTCCTTTAAATAACGGTCGCTAGCTGGAAGGCGACGGCCGCTTAGTCGGAGTTCACTCCCTTGGCTGCAGTGCAAATACGGAGCGGACAAGTCACGAATCAAAAAACAAGGTAGGTCGACATGCCTGCTAGAGCTAGACCACGCGCTGCGACTGACAGTATCGACCGTGGTCTTGCGATGCAAGACTCTCGTAGACCACGCGCTGAGACTCAAATTAGCGACCGCGTTCTTCCCACAGCGACTTAGTGACCGTAGATGTGAGACCTGCGGAAATGTATGTCGTAATGAGCGATAAGCTTCCGTCGTGTCCGTGATGTGTCACCCTAATCCTACCCCTAACCCTAACTCTTACCCTACCCCAAACCCTACCCCTAACCCTACCACAAACCCTAACCTAACCCTACCCCAAATCCTAACCCAAACCCTAAGCCTAACGCTAGGATGACAGGTAACTATATCATTTGTTTCGTTCCCTCTTTACCACTCCGTATTTGCACTGCAGCCAAGGGAGTGAACTCCGACTAAGCGACCGTCACCTTCCAGCTAGCGACCGTTATTTAAAGGAGAGCCAATAAGTTAATAACTCTTCTTTTCGGTCTTCAGAAACACGAATATGAATGAAGACCAAAAGTTGCAACAATAATTCAAAAACTGACAGACCTGCTGCAGTATCTACCAGCTGAGCAACATTAATTTTTGAGTTATCCTAATATTTGTTACTAACCAACACAACTGCAACAAGAACAACTGCCAAGAGAACTAGCACCACGTCCATTGCTACGGGTGGCAGTTTTAACTATAGGTACACAAACTTGGTAATCGCTCCACAATTTTCATCATTCCGGAAGTTGTTGGGCGAAACAGAGCCTACAGGTGACAGTTTTCCAGTCATTGAAGACAGTGATGTCGTAAAATGTTGGATGTGGCATTTATCTATCGTGTTTGTTTGTTTTGTTTTAGTATCCAGAAGCCATGAGTGGTTTACTTACCCTTAGGCTCGGTATTATTGATATCGCAATCTTTCGGCCTTGATTTCATTGTAAATACCGTAAATCTAGGAGAAAATGCGGCTTTTCTGCCTACCCCCGGGAGTGAACCCGGACCACAAGGAGTTCGTCACCCGCTCACCGCGCAATCCGGTTTAGCCAACTATGCTAGAGAGACGGGCATATCTATGGTGAAATTATGGACTGATGCTTCCGTCCCAATAATGGACACCTTTTTTCTTTATTTTAAAGCCCCACCCTGGCTGGACTTCAGTCTGCTTCGTAACCGTCGTCGGGATTGGAGGAAACAAAAAGCGCTATGATGGTCTAGAAAGAACGATGATGAAGTGTGCAGTTTCCAGAAAACGAGGCAGAGGTCGAACTCCGCGAAGGTGGTGAAGATGCATTGGTTATGAAAGCATATAGTGCTGGAGAATTGTCTAAGAGAGAGAGAGACATACAGACCGGACGTAACGAGAGCAAAGCTCTAATTGACCTGCAGATTGACTGATTAAGCCATTTTGTGGTTCTAACATATACTTTCCGGGATTTGTGATTCTTCTTCTTCTTCTTCTTCTTCTTCTTCTTCTTCTTCTTCTTCTTCTTCTTCTTCTTCTTCTTCTTCTTCTTCTTCTTCTTCTCCTCCTCCTCCTCCTTCTTCCTCTTCGTCTTCGACTTCTTCTTCGTCTTCTTCTTCTTTTTCTTAAGTGTCGAAATAAGAACTGACGTCACAGCACCTGGGACTTTCTCTTAAGCACCCTGTCGGCATCATTGGCTGCCAACGAAATGTTCAAATTCCGATGCTACCAGTTATGTCTGGTTATTTGTTCACCTTGCCCTTTCTCTGAATGTAGCCTGAGCCTGGGACTGAGCCTCGAGAGGCAGGGGGTAAGAAGTGTTGGTGTTGTGGGTAGTGGTCCCCCCCCCCTACTTCACCATAGGTCTAGTGAATATCTGTTCAAGCAATCTGGTGGCGGGGAATGAGCACACTGTGAGCCACACCTTAGCTACGCGTTAAAGGGGAAGGCAGAAACACAACCCATATTTCCTTTAGAACTGGTACAGGGCATTTCTAGCTGCTGCCCAGGTAGGTAATCCACAGACACCCCAACACCACAATGCCATGAAAATTTAAGAATACATACGAGATCGGTCGTCGCCTCGTCTATCAAGGCCCGCGCCAGACAATGGGAAACCAGGCTGTCATGTGCGAAAAATTGGCTACTGGAAAATTTAATATACATGTTTATACTGATGGATCAGCATTTAAAGCTAGCATTAAAGCAGGTTACGGAATCTGCATAGGTTATCCCGATGGATCTATTGAAGAGATGTTTGCATGCGGGGAATTCTGTTCAAATTATGAAGCTAAAATAATTGCACTGGAAACAGCAGTATACCACCTAAAGACTAATGGATTTTTACCCTTCAAAGGTCCGAAATATTGTCATCTTCACAGATTCAATGTCTGCCCTTCAAGCTCTGGAGGGCAGTGAACTGACATAGCCAAGATAATCCCGGATGCTGATCATTTTATTACCTTATACAACATCAGAATAGTGATGCAGTGGATTCCAGGCCACTCCGGCACACTAGGTAATGACAGAGCTAACAGACTGGCAAAGAAAGGAGCAACACAAGAACAACCACCTACAGCGACAACCCTCCAGACAGCAAAAACACTTTTAAGAGCTATAAACAAAGAGACTTGGTTGAACAGATGGGCCATGGGAGACACTGGAAGAGAGGTTTATAGACATATGGCTGGCTTTAATCCTAATGACAGCATTAACCATCTAACAAGAAGGGACCAGTCAACCATCTTCAGACTAAGAACGCAACATACTCCACTCAATGGACATCTAAACAGAATACAGCCACAACCCCCCCCCCCTCCCCAGAGTGCCAGCTATGTAACTACACCTACGAAACTGTTAACACCATCTCTTTGAGTGCCCAAAACTCAGCGAGACTAGAAGAAGGCTACTCCCTCCGAGACCAGACAAGAGGAACACCTTGTACGGAGGAAAAGAACAGCTTGTGAAAACATGCAAATTCCACTACATGGCATTGGGCCAAAGGGCGAAAGCTACACCTATGAAACTGTTGAACACCATCTCTTTGAGTGCCCAAAACTCAGCGAGACTAGAAGAATGCTACTGCCTCTGAGACCAGACAAGAGGAACACCTTGTACGGAGGAAAAGAACAGCTTGTGAAAACATGCAAATTCCACTACATGGCATTGGGCCAAAGGGCGAAAGCTCATGCGCCTCCGGATCGATAACAACAACAACAACAACTCTGAATGTAGAGATTCGAGCAGATCCCCCGCCCCCATCCAGCTACACCATTCTTTCCAAGGCATAATGATCCATTGGTATCTGCGCATTGTTCATTTGTTTCCAAGGGCACTGGTCACATCCAGCCTGTTATGCACAAATTCACCATCATAACACTCCTACATGCTCCGGAGAAAATATCAAAAGAAAGCTAACTATCCGGGACCTCTGAGACGATACTTACCACTCTGCACATATCATGCCCCGTCTCCACCTTTCTTAACACGCTTTGTGAGTCGGCTACAATCAAGCCAGTGGAAAACTGCTGTGACTGCCTGGCCCTACATTTACAAGCTCGGCGTTGTAGTATAATACGCCAGACATTGTTGCACTAAGCGTCGTCCATTAGAATACGCAATGAGCTCCCCATGAACTTCTTCTGTTTCTCAACATAGAGCTATCTGCACCTGGATGCGAATGATCGTGAATCAATTGTTGGCCAGCTGGCCAATCCCGGTACTCCCGACGTGTGATTAGAACCTTGCACAAATATTTTTTTGCTCTGACATTTCGACCTACTTTTCTCATCTACCAATTTTCCCCCTTACACACATCTTAAGTTTTACCTTCTGCTTGTGCCACCCAGGACTTTACTGTAATCAACTTGTGACCCTTATCAATATCCAAGACTTCCCGAAGAAAGATTTTTTGTTGTTGTCGGCAGCTACCCTGAGGAATGACGTAGCTTGCAGAACTTGGAGCATGTCTGCAATTGTTAGTAGAGCAAGTGTGAATACACACAGACACACGTACTGCTGTGGTGTCTTGTGCATCCTTGAATAATACGCATAGTTTCATTCTGCGTACATTCAAACTTCATCGGTTGACTCTTAGATACGGTGAGTTGCCCTGGTCCATAATCTAACAGCTAAATAATTAAGTGCTGATACATTATGAACATCAGTTTTGTGTGTGCTCCATGTCCATTGCTGCCATCATTTTCAGTACATTAAGCCCCTTTTGCTGCAAATGCCTCTACGTGGTCTGTAATGACAAGCTTCTATCAAAGGTGATTCACAGGTACCTCAGTTTGCCTTGTTTATGTTTCTAATGTTTTAGATGCTTTCTTTTTAGCCGACCTTAAATGACGTCCCGTGAAGTCCAGTATTTTAGAGGGTGGTCATCATCATGTAGCAGGTCCTTTGCAGAACGTCGCTCTCATCACAGTATGCCAGTTCTCCCGCCTCATGACCTTTCTCAGGATTCAGGATCAGGATTCAGGATTCATAAGAACAAAAATTCCAAACTTTTGACTTCTTTCAGCTACCTGACGGCTTGCTATATCAAAGTCGGTTGCAGTTGTGGTTTGATTTGAATTTCTTTCTTGTGGCGATCATTTTCGCCTGAGTTTTCTTTCATTTGTTGCGTCTTGTTAGCAGCGTGGGCTTGGCGGGCGGCTTGCGGGTTTAAGGAGTGGACATGGCTGTCCTGAGAAGGACAGCCACATGTGCCGGGTGGCCTGGAACGGGATGGGCGGGGTCTGGCTTCTGCTTGTCAGGTTCTGGTGGCGTACTGGCGTCGTTCAGTTGGCGGGATGGTTTTTCCAGAAAGAGGGCGGCTCGGTTTTTTGGCTTCTGCTACGTTAGTAGCGTCGTCGTCGCCTTCCTCGGTTGTTTCTCTGGTTGGCAATGGAACTCAGTGAGACCCATTGTTGCTGTTCTGCGTTCCATACATGGCCGTTCTCTAGTGCGTAGTGATCTTCCTGGTCTCTTATGAACTGTTCCTTGTCGAAAACGTACGGGGTGGGTTCTTCGGGCGGTGCACTGCTGGCAGTCGGAAACTCCTGCTCTGCTTGTGTGTATTCTTCATCGGATATGATCTCTCCATCTGACTGTTCGGTGTCTGTGATGACTGGGATCTCTTCAGAGTCTTCTTCATTGGTTTCATCATGTTCTGGTTCGGTCATTTGCGCCTGATGCTTCGTTGTTAGGTTGTCAGTGGAGACGCTTTTGTCGGCCTTGTTATTATTCGGCTTTTTTGTGGCATTTCTTTCTTTCTCCAGCAGGGCTCTTTCTGTCTTTGCTGCTTGTGCTGCTGTTATGGCTTCTGCGGTGGCTTTCTCTAGTTTGGCGGCTTCGTGGCATGCGGCTTCCCGTGCATTTGTTATCTCGGCCAGCTCCTTCCTTCTCTCATCTCTCTCTGACTGGCGGCGTATTTCTTCTTCTGCTTGGGTTGCTCTGAGGCTGGTAAGTAGCTCTCTGGTTTTTTGAATGTTTTCTGCGTCTTCTGACTGTCTGTTTGTTTGCTGGGTAGCGTATGCCAGCCTTTCTGCCTTTAGGTCCTTGATCTCTCCTAGCAGTAGGGAAATCAGTTCCAGGGTCTCCGTTCTTTCAGCAGCGGCGGTGGTTCTTTCTTTCTGGAGCGCTGTGATTTGGCTTCTCAGTTCGTCGACTATTTGCGGTATATCGTTTCGAGTGGTGGCGGAGCGTGCCTTATCGTTTTGTTTGTCTCTTGATGTGTTTCTCGGTGGACTTGCCTCTAGCTGTCTGGGCGCCTGGTATGTGTCTCTGGCTGTCATTTCTCTCCTGCACTTCTTAAGGTATGCGCACCCCAGGTACCTCGCACTGTGTGAACCTGAGCAGTTGCTGCATTTCCGCTTTTTGTTAGGCTTTTTGAAGTCGTTATCGAGTTTCGCTAGCGGGCACTCCTTGAAGTCGTGGGCTCCCGAGCAGTACCGACAAATAGGGCCAATGCGACAGGCCGCGGCGGTGTGCCACGCCCTGTTGCAGCGTGAGCACTGCACGATGTCTGTGGTGTGGGCTCCGGGCTGCTGCTTAGGTAAGCGGGCGCTTGTAAGTCCCTGCGCCACGACTGGGGCGGCTTTAGGTGGTGGCTCCACGATAGGGGAGGCTTCAGGTGTCGGCGCCTCGATAGGGGCGGCTTCTGGTGCTGGCGCCACGATGGGGGCGGCTTCAGTTGTTGGCGTAGGTGTGCGAGGCGCCGCGATAGGGGCGCCTGCCGGTGAGGCTGCTGGTACGGCTCTCCTCTTCCTTGGTGTAGGTGCGGCTGCTTGTTGTTTTCCCATGATAGGAAAATCAATGATGGCAATTGCTGTCTGTGGCGAAAGCTAGGTCCCTTCGGAGTCGGCAAGGCTTGTTAGAGTATCCTAAAAAGGACACCCAAGCGTGCTTTTTCCTTAGTTCTCTAGCAATCGTTCAAAAAACTGGCTGGTATGACTGGCTCTTACAACAATGATGTGCTCCCGGGCCGCTAATAACCCACCCGCAGACGAATAACGATAGCTTAGTCGAGCCAAAACTCAGCCGAATATCAAGCGAGTTCTGACCAGTATCTAGCTATCGATAATCTGGCTACGAATGGATAGTTAGCAAGCTAACGAGAGACACACGTGGCTGTATCGGGCGGTAGAGCGAGCGAGCGAGAGCTGTGTGCGACTGGGCTGTCGGGCTGCGAATGAACTTGTTGATGATGAACTTTCACACTCAAGGAGTCACTTATATCCTGTGCCCATCTTCGTGTCGGTCGGCCCCTGCCCCTCCTTCCTGGTACCATGCCTTCTGCTATAATTTTTTCCAATCCGTCGTGGCGCTTGATTTGACCAAAATATTTCAGCTTTCGAGAAAGGATGCTGTTTATTAGCCAATCTTCCTTGATGTTAAGATCTTTTAAGATGTCAATATTTCTCATCTTCTTTGTCCAAGATATTCTAAGAATCCTTCTATAGCATTTTAGCTCAAAAGCCCCTATTCTCTTTCTTAAGGACTGAGAGATAGTCCACGACTCACATCCGTATGTAGCCACAGGGAAGATGCATGCTCTCAAAATTCTAATTTTGATCTCCTTGCTGGTGCTTAACCATAGACTTTTAAGGCTGTTCAATCTCTGCATTGCTATGGCCATCTTCCTTTTAATTTCTATTGAACAGTCTCCATTGTTGTTTATTATAGAGCCTAGATATTCAAAGTTTGTGACATTTTCAATTTCTTCATCATTTATTGTTATTCTTGGGTGACAGCCAGTTTTATCTGTGGAAATCATTTTCGTTTTCTTTAAATTCAGCAACAGATTTTGATCTTCACTGTGCTTTTGGACAGCCAATATTAAAATTGCTATTCCCTTTACACTGTTTGAAAGGAGGACTGTGTAGCTTCCATGATTTCTTGGGATAGTAATGTGGTAGTTTTCCACATCCACATGGCTTTAGACCATGTCCTCAGCAACCTTTTCGATTGCTAGGGCAAGTGAGTGCCCTGCTCTGTAATGCTCCTGCTAACAGCAGAGGGCACCCCAAAGGTCTCCACTTATCCCGGCGGATACTCGGGGCCCATAGCTGCGTTGGCCACACCGCAGTGTGTTTACCGTCCTCTACCGCGTGGGGGTGCAGTTGGGGTTTTCCCTTCACTAAGTCTTGAGACCAGAATGGCATTTCCCAAAACTCTCCAGTACTTTCAGAGGACTATAATACACACACACACACATATATATACACACACACACACGCACATATATATATGTGTGTGTGTGTGTGTATATATATATATATATATATATATATATATATATATATATATATATATATATATATATATATATATTATACAGATATCTCACATAACATAATTAAATTAAACTTGTAAAACCAACAGCAATTTCTAAAGTATGTATTTTGAGGGAAATAAACTTGCTGATCATTCATTGACAAGAAACGCACACACAGATTGTGAATTTAGCGCCACCGTTTGTTTATATGTTGCTACCAAGATGGCGACTTTCGATGAATTAAAATATCTTCAGAATGTAATGCAATGCATTAAAGTATAAAATCTACCGGACACAGTTAGCGGACTCAAACAGCTCGATCATCCATGGAACAACAAAATGAAAACGTGTTTTTGAATGTGATGGCATTTCTGAGATCTTCAGCAATTTTCAACGAATTACAATGTGCAGCACAGGTTGGATGATTAGTAATTTGAGTAATTAGTTAATTAGTAATTAGATTTAAAATAGAGGCTCAAAAAAAAAAAAAAAAAAAAGAATTTGTCTGATTTTAAATATAAATTAAAAATTGATTTTTAATTCATTCACTATTCTGTTGTGACATTATATTCACACAGGGCTCGCAGTCTACTCTTCTTTTCTTTGGAAGTGCTTCTTCTTCTTCTTCTTCTTCTTCTTCTTCTTCTTCTTCTTCTTCTTCTTCTTCTTCTTCTTCTTCTTCTTCTTCTTCTGTGTTCGACATCAGTCATGCTAAACATTGAGTCCCGTCTGGGTCACAAATAGGATTGTGCGTTTAAGGTCGCCACCGGTCCCCCATAGCTTCTCTTGCAATGTGGCTCCCTTGGGCCAGATCCACAGTCTTTGCTGGGAGAGGTAAGGGCAGTACTGCAGTATGTGCTCAGGGGTTTGTCTTTCTGCTCCACAATCACAGGCAGCAGATTCTTTTATGCCTATCCTGTACAGGTGTGCTCGAAGACCACAGTGTCCAGTCCAAAGTCTAAAAATTGATGTTTGTTCTTTCCTTTTGAGTTTGTTTAGGCTGTCACTCTCTGGTCTGTAATCTCCATTCTGCCTTCTCCACTCCCGCTTGAAAAACTGCTTTAGCGCTGTTTTGGTTTCATTGTAGCTGTGTGGTGGATGAGGTTGTGGAAGATTACTCCCAGCTTTTGCCAACTCATCTGCTCTCTCATTTCCTTGAATACCACAGTGGGCTGGTATCCACTGCAAGACCAGTTCTGCTTTCTTGGAGAGTAAGACCAATGTTGGTCCTAAGATCTGCAATTAGTTTGTCTTGTTTTTTGCTTGATAGTGCTTGGAGAACAGACAATGAGTCGCTAAGTAAAACAATTTGGTGCCCTCTGTGTTCTTGAGGGATCAGATGTTGGACTTCAGAAAGGAGGGCAGTTGCCTCAGCTCTGAAGTTAGTGCAAATGTCACCTGCTGGTAGAGAGAGAGTTTCTGCTCTACTGCTAGGGGGTTTAATGTATATTCCACAACTCCCCTTTCTGACTGCATCTGTAGCAGTCAGAAAGGGGAGTTGTCTATATATATATAGTTTATATATATAGTTTATATATAAACGGAGGTGCAAATATCGCAGCCATGCTGTAAATGGGTACAACGTAACTATATCTTTGGATGAACACAGAAGAAGAAGGTTCGGCATGCTCAAGTTTCATATCTGATGATGTCATCACCTTCAGCACATCAAGTCCTTTCCTGATCGTCAATACCACCTCTTCCACATGTTACTTGAAAGACATTCTTCTATAAAAATTTATTTCAAGACTATTTTTTTTAGTGAATTCTCCCTACTATTAATAATACTATTTATTGTGAAGTTTGGAACCTTGTCCCCAACAATTCTGTTAACGAACACTACAATAATGCTGTCTTATCTGGGTTGATTATGAAACCTGTTTCCTCATACCATTCATTCACCTTTTCTGCAATTGTCTGCGGTTGCAGTTCTCTATACATTTCTATTCTGTTTCTCCCTTGTCTGAAAAAGTCACAATTCTCCAAATACCCACTGCTTCTATTGATGCTATCCCACTTGTGTATACTTTAAAAAGATATGGCGGATCCCTATAGGATCTTGAGTTTACTGTCAGTGTAAATAAAATGTCCAGAAAGTGAGAGCTAGGGAAAAAATGAACACATCATCTTAATAGGGAGCCAGAGTTTATCTCTAATTGGCTGTCTGTTATTAGTTTCCTAACTCTTTCTAGGAACACACTAGTGAATGATCTAATAACAAATTACTTCTTTTCAGGATGAAGCACAGAAGACAAACCATCGCATTTCTGACTTGAAAAAGGGAGTCCATGCTGGTTTAATATCAGCAGGTATCTTCAGTTTGTCCTTGGTTTAATAAAATTTGTATTATGATCGTATCAGTAGAGATTGATTGTCCATGGAGGCTGAGGATTATTATTCTATATTTGATTGTTTTATTGTTCTGTTCAGCATAAATAGATCAGTTTAACCCATATTATCCCAGCCACTTTGTACAAAAACTTTCGTTACCATGCCCCAAATAGTTATTCTTTAATCCAGTCTGTCTCAGTTGCTATTTGTCCTCCTATCTCTAAAATAAAGTAATAAAGTTAAGGACCTTTTTTCACACCAATGGGTGTATTGGGTTTAGTGATAGAGCTATATTTTATTGACCAGACAACACTCTGTGGGTGATGTGGTCAACATCATGCCAGTGCCTTGACTTCCCAGGAATTCTGCTTTTTACCGAATTTAGGCTGGGTTGATAATGGGAGCTGAAATCATGTTTTGAAAAAAATCTGGCTTGATGTAGAACCCACTACTTTCAGACCCGCAATGAGCATCTAAAGGCTAACACTGCAGCGGCCCCTTCTATCCTTAAAGTAGTTTTTTTTTATCTGTATTGTTGAAAAAGTGAAACATTTCTGAGAAAGAAAGAGGTGATTTAAGATGTGGGATCCACAGACTTGGGATCTGCAGTCTTCAAGATTTTGTATAATAAAATCTAGCTTGTGTAGAACTCACGACTCTCAGGCCCACAGTGAGTCCCTAAAGGCTACACCACAACAGCTCCCTCTATCCCCAAAGTAATTTTTACTTGTGTTGTTGAAAATGTGAAACATTTCTGAGAAAGAAAGAGGTAATTTCAGATGTGGGATCTGCAGTCTTCAAGATTTTGTATAATGTTATCCTCATATGTCCTGTCAATAAGCAAAGGTGGTTATGTTTCACCGTCTCACACGGGCACTGGAATTATGGATAAGGCCAGTGCTTTTCTCATCCACATCCATGTGGCCAAGCCATTCAGATGTTTATATCTTTGCTTTCTCCTTCCTCTTTTTTGCTTTTTACTACTTGTAACTGAGTTTTTGAGTTCATGACTTCTTATAATGTGTCTTTAATAACATGATCACCTACATGTAATTTCTCTAATCAGTTTATGGTTTTCATCTGTCATTCAGGACAACTGCCTAATTTGTTTTTCTATTATTCCTTGACAAAAAAGATGAGAAATATTGACATCTTCACTTCACTTAGTCGCTCCTCTTCTACCTTGGGGTGTAGAGGTTAATATTGACATCTTAAAAGATCTAAACATCAAGGAAGATTGGCTAATAAACAGCATCCTTTCTTGAAAGCTGAAATATTTTGGTCATATCAAGCGCCACAACGGATTGGAAAAAATTATAGCAGAAGGCATGGTACCAGAAAGGAGGGGCAGGGGCTGACCAACACGAAGATGGGCACAGGATATAAGTGACTCCTTGGGTATGAAAGCACATGAGGTGGGAGAACTGGCGAGAGACCAAGTTTCTTTCAGGCAGACTGTGATGAGAGCGACGTTCTGCAAAGGATCTGCTACATGATGATGATGATGATGATGATTATTCCATGATCATATTATTATCTTATTCTTCCTTTTCAGGCTTGATCTGCCTTTCAGGCATCTGGTGCAGATGTTAGTGTCCTGGTATTTACGATCTTGAGTGTTCTATCTATCCATTGCGTGCATGGTTGACCTTAAGCTGTGCTTTCATTTTTTCTAAGTGATAGGACTCTCTGTGGTGTACTGTTTGATGGTAGTCTTACTGTAATCAGTATTTGAAGAGACAAATAAGACAAGGTTATTTATTCTTTTTCTGCTTTTTATCTTCCAGTTGAAGCAAAGGTCCTCAGTTAACTCACACCAAGCCATTTGTGCACTTGTTCATGATTGGCTATATTTTGCTGCTGAAGTTTTCTATGGGATTAGGTAGCCAGTCCAATTCCAACCCTCCTTTGTAAACTCTTAGGTCATGAATGCTGGTGTACAAGTGAATAGGCACCATAACCCGGGAGTTCAGGAGGTCCCCAAATTGTGTGTGAGAAGGGCACTGAGGCCCTCTCCTTCAAATAATTTGGGGGGGGGGGGGTAGAAAAAAAGGGTTGGGGGGGGGATTTTGAGTAGAAAATTTTTTAAGGGACTAAGTGCCCTCTTACCCCAATAATATTTTAAAATAGAGGCTGAGCAGAAGATTTACAGAGTAGCTAAGTGTCCCCTCCTTCCTGATCCACACACACATATTCCCTTTTCACCCCATAACCGAGCAAAGACATACTCGTTTTAAGTATTCATTTATACATTTCATATTATTTCAAATATATTATTATATTTAGTCTCAGATATCGGGCTGTAAACTGCCCTACTGATTGACAGAAAGATTCAGATGTCCGTCCTCTACCATTAGCATCACTTGTCGGAGTGTCGTGACCAATCAGGGAAGTCATGCTGGACGTATGCTTTTCCAACACTGTCGCGCAAAGGGACCCATGCAACAACATTTAAGATATATAACGTGCTAATAAAGATTTTGCCCATATGTGTGGTCATCAAAGTCATGAACCTGTGGGCTGCTCCCTGTGGATCACCAGAGGATGCAACCCATGATGCATGGGAAGCTAAACATATGGATGTGAGGTTAGGCAGTTGTGTTTAGGACGTGACGATTCCTTGGGTGAGCCCTGGACCAAAGCATCATGTCTGAGCCCTGCATTTATGGAAGCCTCCTTGAATGGCAGGGTATGCCCCTGATCTGCCCCTGCCTTCCCTTGAGGGCCGACCAGTCTACATGGGGTTGCCCTGGATAGGTTCTCCAGGGACAACACCTGTAGATAATCAAACAAAGAAGACACCACACAAATTAGTCCTACAAAACTATACGGGAACACAGATCTGGTGAGCAAATGGCAGATGGAGTGGAACGTGTCAGCTGAAAGGTGCAAATATTACTACTTAACTATGCTGTAAACAGGCACAACTTAATTACCTCACTCAGACGAATGAAAAGAAGATAAAGAATCTGTTTCAGCACCTTTGTCCTCTCTCAACAATGATCATCTTAAGGCTTTTCTTGGATGTGCTAATTTCCTTAATCCATTTGTTTCTCATTTCTCAGCCTGTTGAATGGTTTGTTTTCACTTTCTCCTCCTGATGTGCCCAGTGTATTGCCATCTTTTTTTTGGGGGGTAACTTTACAAGCATTTTCCAAGCATTTCTCTTATTTCTTTGCCTGTCTTGAATTTGATCAAACATCACATCATCAACTTTTATTGTCCAGGCAAAATATTTGTTAGCATGACAATATTTTAACTATACAGTTTACTAGTTTTTGTTGTCTGTAATAATTTGTACCAGTCATGTTAATTTTTAATGACACATGTTAATTTATCCTTGCACCTGTAGGCTGGGATCGTAAACTGCGAAATGCCATCTACCACTTCTTACAGTCACAGCCAAAACTGGTGCTGAATGGAGCTAATGTAGCTCCAGAGCAACAAAAGGAGCCAGTTTTATATGTGCGGAATGCTCAGGTTGGAAATTGCCATAGTTTTAAAAACAAATATCTGAATTATCTGAATAATTCTGATCTGAATTAAGAGCAAGCATCATAGCACTTGTGACATTCGAATGAGTTCTTTATCCAGATCTTCAACATCCAATGCAGAGTTCTAATTTTGATGGCACCAGTAACAGTTTGATTGAATGTCATTCTTGTCTTTTCGTTGAGTGTCGACCAACTCCCATGGTCAATCCCTGCTGTACCATTCTTTTCTGTCCATGATGAAAGTTCTGGTTGTTCATCCACCTATGAACTTAAGACTTGTTTCAGAACTTAAGTGTTGCATGCACATCCATTTTATAGATCTGACTTATTTGTATGCAAACTGTTGGTTCCTTGCCTCTCTGGCAGATGCACTCCGACTTCAAAGGAAACCCCTAATTAGTTGACACTTGCAACATGCTTATAGGGGAGGCAATGGGTCGATTCTTGTTTTTTCCCACAAAAGGGCCCCGGAACCCACACGGGGACATAATGGTTTGTTTGTCCTATTAATCAGTGTAGTTTAACATCATCATTATGAAGTGGTGTTTTTTTGAACATTTTTTATTCGAGCCTGTGAGTCAGCACAACTTATTTCGACAAGCATTTCTTTGGGTTTGATTTCCTTAGCCGTTGATCATTCCCCACCTTACCTACAAGGCAACTGGTTTATATCTTTTTTCTTCACCTGGTTCCTATCCCTTAACCCTTCACCCCGTTAAATCTAAAAATTGGACTTTTTTCAAAATTTATTTAAAAAGGAACTCTTTGTTGCAATTCTCTGAAACTGTCTCCTGAGAAACTATAAGAAGAGAAGAAGCAGCAGATGAAATTTGCAGTCTTCGTTAAAAGCCAGGGGGTTGAAACCTATGACCACTGAGTAGACAGGTAAGCCTACTAGCTAATGCATCAGCACGCAATTCCCCTGTCATAAAAAAGATGGATTTTTTATATTTTGAGTCATTATTTTATGCAAAGGGGATTTTTAAAAAAGTTTGTATTTTAAATATGAAGGAAAATAGTCACTAAATATAAACAGAGCAAAAAAATAACTGCTTTTCTTCCCTTTAACCCAGAAAACAGGGGTTTTATTGACAAAGAGAGCAAAGTGACATCATCATAAATTTATGACATCACAATGAACACATCCCCTCCCTCCCCCCAAACACATTGATTTTTTCCTACTAGAAATAATGTCTCAACAGTTTTTGTTTATTTGTTGTGTAAGTATAATCATACCCACCATGTCTACACACTCGTTAATTGCATATCAGTGGGTCCTAATGTCCGACATAATTTTTTTTTTGTTTTAAACCCGCACTCCTGGATTATGCCGGGAGGGGTTGGGAGGGGGGGGGGGGTGCCTAATATAACCCAACCAGTGGGTGGAACTGGGTTTCTGGTTGTCCCCGGTTGATCCTCATCCAAATGATGGCACTTTTTGTCACCAGGTGCATGTGAGTGTATATGTGTGGTTGTGGGTGTCTGTATATGTGATTATGTGTGTGTGTATGCATTCATGCATGTGTAGGTGTGTTTGTATGGAATGTGTGTGTGCATGTATGTCTATGTATGTATGTGTGTGTGTTTTATGTTTGTGTATGTATGTAGATGCGTGTATGTATGTATTATGTATGTCTACATATGAGTGTGCATGTATGAGAGTCTAAGAGGATGTATACATGTGTTTGTGTGTGTGTGTGTGTGTGTTGAGTGTGTAAGATTGTGTACACATGATGTGAGTATGCATTATTCCATAATGTATATTTCTTTATTACATCCATAACATGCATTATTGATAACAGGCATTGGTACTCTGAAAAATGAGTGCTTAGAAGGGCCGAATGTCAGACGGGCCTGCGTGCCCAATTTGTATCCCTTTGAAAATTAAGTTTGTTCGTCCGTTCATTCGAACATCATCATCGTCTACCCACTCTGCACTTGCAGCCACTACCAAAGCTGCTGTATAGGTATAGTGGCCACTGCCCAAAAACATCATGTTATCAAAACCCGAAAAAATGTCAGAAAACCAGTTTTCTCAGGGTGACAGTGTTGAGCTATCCAACACAGGCTATTGTTAGCATAGCTCTTGAGTCATTGAAACACAAAAGCTCCTCTGCCACATTAAGGGGAAGACACATCAGAGATGCTATCGTTCTGTAAGCATGTAAACAAATAATTCTGAAAAATTAGTTTTATGTAATCAGATGTACAAAACACTTATTATGAAACCTGATATTAGTATAACGAATATGTTCTTTCACTGGAACCCACAGGGATAAAAAGAAATAGAAGGAAACCTAAAACACACAGAAAAGATATTTAGAGACAAAAGAATAATCTGGGAAGGATATGTACGAAGCTGTAGGAGTTGTCAAAAAATAGGAAGACTTAGTATATATTGTGGGAGAAGAAAAAAGAGAAGTATATTGATCCAAACCCAAGATCTGTATTTTTGTGTGGGGTTTGAAATTTATTTATAGTTGATACAAACACTTTAGAAAATGTTCAGCATCATCACCATCAGGTGCCTTGCCGACTGGCGTGGGCGATCATGCCTCTCGCCAATCTATGATATCCTGCAGCATGTATCAGTTCGTGTGCCGACACACCTCCATGCCTTGCAACAAGACTGTCAAGAATCTTCTCTCGTTGTCTTCCTCTATCCCTCCTTCCACAGATCTTTCCAGTGGTCACAATATGTTCTATTTCCCCTCTTCTCATAACATGGCCGAAAAATGATGACCGTCTCCTTCTAATGTCTGTGATAAGTTGTCTTCGGGCTGCCAGCCTCTTTCAAAACCTCTTGGTTGCTCTTTTTGGCTGTCCAAGGTATTCTAAGCATTTTTCTGTGAAACCACATCTCTGAGGAAATGTTACACTTAATAAATTAACAGCTTGCAACTTTCACTTCCCTGCTGTAAACTCTTTTAAGTGTCTTTGTATTTCTGTTTATTTTGCAGATAGCGTGGGAAAAGAAAATTCTGAAAAGTTTAAACAGTATGTGCACAGAACTGAACATTCCACTAGCTAGAAGGGTAAAGTTATTTAATATTAAATTCAAATCCCTACCTCATCATCATCATCAAGTGCCTTGCCAGCTGGCATGGGCGTTCATGCATCTCCACAGATCTCGACCTTTGGTGTTCTGGATCAATTCCACTGGTGATATTCCTCCATGCCACTGTTTTAAGCCATCCACCATCATTTCTCTTGGTCTGTCTCTGCTTCTTCTACCAGTGATCTTTCCAGTCATCACAATATTTTCCAGTGCTCCTTTTCCCATCACATGGTCAAAGAACTCTGTTTGTCTCCTTTTCATTGTTGTATATAATGTTCTACTTTCATTAACCATTTCCAGGCAATCATTGGTAGTTATTCTGGCAGTCCAAGGTATTCGCAACATTCTTCTCAAGAACCACATCTCAGTTACCTCCAAACTCTTCTTAATTTGTTTGCTCACATTCCAAGATTAACCCCCACCTGCTGTAAGTAAAGTAAAGTAAAGGACCCTTTTCCACGCCTTAAGGCGTATAGGGCATATAGGGCTAGACCTATATTTTTATAGACCAATCGGCACAAGATGGGTGATGTGGTCAGTATCACACCGGCCGCCTTCACTTTCCTGGGACTGCACCCGGTACCCACTCAAGGCTGGGTCGACCTGGGAGCCAAGGTCATTTTTGAAAAAAGTCTGGCTCTGCAAGGGAGCAAACCCACGACCTTCCGATCCGCGGCAAGCATCTAGCCGCTCGACTACGGCGACTCCCTCCACCTGCTGTACATATATATTACTCCAGCAATTGTGTGTTTATGCAGAAAGAGGTAATCAGGTAACCACAGTTCCAGTTTCATAGCAAACTGGTCACCCCCCCCACCCCCTTCCCCCCATAGCTGCTTCCTTCCTGTGCCGATAAAAACGACACAGAATGTCCATCACTGTTCCTTGTGAACAAGTTGACAGAGCTGAGTTGAGTTGAGCTGAGTCAAGAATTTACATTTCAACACTCGGGGCATTTCCATGTGTGCTCCGTCCTCATCTCCAGCAGCCAGCGCAGAGTTCCAATACTAATGGTACCGGTCACATTCTGGTTAAATGTCTGTCTTGCCTTTCCTTTGAGTGTAGTGAGCCGGCCAGACCCTCTGGTTAGACCCAGGTGTCTCATTCTCTCCAGGCCATAATAATCTTCTTTCTCTACTGATTCCGTTGACACAGACTATGGTCTTAACAAAGCCAGTAGTATACGCACACATTGTTGTTATTGTTATCGATCCAGCGGCGCATGAGCTTTCGCCGTCTGGTCCAATGCCATGTAGTGGAATTTGCATGTTTTCACAAGCTGTTCTTTTCCTCCGTGCAAGGTGTTCCACTTGTCTGGTCTCGGAGGAAGTAGCATTCTTCTAGTCTCGCTGAGTTTTGGACACTCAAAGAGGTGATGGTCAACAGTTTCATAGGGATAGTTTCATAGCTGGCTCTCGAGGGGAGGGGGGGGGGGGGTTGTTGTGGCTGTATTCTGTTTAGATGTCCACTGAGTGGAATATGTTGTGTTCTGAGTCTGAAGATGGTGGCCTGGTCCTTTCTTATTAGATGGTTAATGCTGCCATTAGGATCATGGCCAGCCATATGTCTATACCGCACACATTAAATGCATATGGTAGCAGTCAGAAGTGCTAGCAAAAAGTTGGGCTCATCCAGGATTGTAAAACTTCTATTATTTGCAAGAGATTTGCTATAATACATTCACCCAAATTGATCTAAACTCGTAAAATTAGAGGAAATATATGGAGATCATAGAATATCTTTGGAAGTTTTAGTACTGGGAAGGCCAGCTCGGACAACAAATACCTGAAGAGTTTGGATGTATCGGCTAAAAAATTGCAAAATTATAGCTATTCTCTTAGTTTAGTTGCCAAATAAAAATCATGGCACTCGGGTGTAAACCCATCAGTGGGTTCCAGAACTTAAATTTTGCATGCACATTCATTTTACAAATCTGGCTTATCTGTGTGCAGACTGTTGGTTTCTTGCTTCTTGCACTCCAACTTTGAAGGAAAAATCTACATTGGCCAGGCTTCCAGTTGGGAACATGTTTCTAGGATCACCATGGAGAGGTTAGATAGGTCTTGGCCAGTAGGAGTGCCAGCCCTAGTTCACCGCCATCTGGTTCACCGTCACCTGGTTCACCATCACCTGGTTCACCATCACCTGGTTCACCATCACCTGGTTCACCATCACCTGGTTCACCATCACCTGGTTCACCACAGACTGGTCCACCACCACCTGGTTCACCACCACCTGGTTCACTATCACCTGGTTCACCATCACCTGGTCCACCATCACCTGGTTCACCACCACCTGGTTCACCACCAACTGGTTTACTATCCCCTGGTTCACCATCAACTGGTTCACCATCACCTGGTTCACCACCACCTGGTTCACCACCAACTGGTTCACTATCACCTGGTTCACCATCACCTGGTTCACCATCACCTGGTTCACCATCACCTGGTTCACCACCAGCTGGTTCACCATCACCTGGTTCACCATCACCTGGTTCACCATCACCTGGTTCACCACCAACTGGTTCACTATCACCTGGTTCACCATCACCTGGTCCACCATCACCTGGTTCACCATCACCTGGTTCACCACTGACTGGTTCACTATCACCTGGTTCACCATCACCTGGTTCACCACAGACTGGTCCACCACCAGCTGGTTCACCACCACCTGGTTCAGCAGCTCTTGATCCCAATGGTCACTCAATGGGTGATGTCATCAACATGATTTCAGCTGCCTTTATTTCCCATGACATATCATGGTTTTCATTTTAGACATATCGGTTTAGATTACATTATGCTAGGCAACATGTACAGAAGAGCCATTTCTTCACGGGCATCTTCAGCTGCATAAAGTTATGCAAGCAGTATGTAAGGTTTAATACAAAAATTGGTTCAATAAGCTTTTTTGTTGTTGATAAGTGGGGGGAGGAAGGGGGAGGGGGATTTTATAAACGTGTGTGCATATTGTGCCTGATTATTTAAAAAAAAATGTTTTATGAACATTCAAAGTGAGTATTGCAGCAGCTACAAACAATGGTTTTCTTGATTTATGGAACTTCTTCTTCTTCTTCTTCAGCGGAAAGTTCTGGTTGTTCGTTCACTTCTGGACTGCAGTCCTGTTCCAGAACCTGAATGTTGCGTGCGCATCCGTTTTACAGATCTGGCTCATTGGCATAGAGACTGCTGGTTCCTTGCCTCTCAGGCAGATGCACTCCGACTTCAAAGGAAACTCCCAATTTGTCGACTCTTACGACATGCTTTTGGGTAGGCAGTGGGTCTATTCTTGTTTTCCCTAAAATAGGGCCCATAACCCACACAGGTAGATTTATGGAACTGATTTATAGACCATTATGATTGTCCGTACAGAGACCAGAGAAGGAACTCAAGGATATGCTATCCAGGTGGACAGAACTGGGAGTGGATGGGCCAGGTAAAAGTTACTTTCTGTGAAGTTGAATGTATAACAGGCAGCACAAATGTATTGCAGTATAATATCATAAACAACAAATTTCAAGGGACCAGAAATCAAAGAGTTTGTGTTGAAAAAAAATTGGTGCTTACAGGGGACTAAGACACTATAATATTATATGCACATAATTGCCAGGCCAGAATTGCTTGCATGTTTACAAAGTGATCATCTTAAGGAAGTTTTTGTTTACAAGTAAAGTAAAGTGAAGGTAAAGGGCACTTTTTCACACCTTCAGGTGTATTAGACACATATGGCTAGACCTATATCATACAGACCAACCGGCACTCGTTAGGTGGGGTGGTCAACATCGTGCCACATGCCAGCCACCTTTACTTCCTAGGACTTTATCTGGTAAAGGCTAGGTCAGCCTGGAAGCCAAGATCTTTAAAAAAAAAAATTTTGGCTCCATCAAGACTTGAATCCACAACTTCTGATCTGCAGGCGAGCATCTAGCCGCTACACCACGACAGCACCATTTGTTTACAAGGTTTTACTGTAAATAGACTAGAACCATCATCTCATCTAGCAGATGAATGTCTTGCAGATTCTCTCCTGAGCTTTCATTGTACATTCCGCTTGACATTTTCCGAAACATATCTTGATGTTATCTTAAGCTCTTTTATCCTCAGTTCCAGTAACTTCTTCTTTTTGTCCTACTGCTACTGCAGTAAAGCATCACAGAGAGAAGTTAGATGTAGTTTCCTGACTTTTACTAGTTGTGTAGCTTGTGTTAATGTTATACTGCATTTCTGTAGTGTCTCTTTTACTCCTTCCACCCATCTCTTTCTTGGTCAGCCTCTTAACTTGTAGTCTGCTGTTTTTATGCAGTATGCTCTAGCTGCTGGCTGACCACATGACCAAATCATTTTATTCTTTAACATTCGATGAAATCATTTACCTGTACTGTACCTATCATTGCTCCATTAACTGCTGAACTGAAATGCTTGCTGTGGCAGATGTAATACATTTTCAGTTTCTAACCAGCGCTGTGTGTAATATTTAAGTTTTTTGGTTAATCCCCCTAAAGAGGGAAGACCATCAGAGGATTTAGAGGGCAGTGTGTCTACATCACTGCTAAGAATGTGAGAACTGGGAGTAAAGTTGTCACGATCAGACTCGAGAGTTGCATCAGAACTATGAGAAGTCTTGGCAACCAGCACAGAACTGGCACTGTTGATTTGGAGACTCTGATGTATCTGTTGAGGGGAAAAACTGAGCACTTATGAATGTATCTCGAGTGTTGTGAGGATAACCCAACTCATACTCAATATTTCAGTTCAGCTAAACTGTCGCTACTGTCTGAATGTACCACTTGTTAAGGCAGTGTAAAGAAGGGGTCATGAGCCTGAGGATTTAGGGCAGCATGGCTAGTGCTGTCATCACTGACTGTGCAGGCTACAATGTTTAATTTTTCCCCCGACCAGAAAAACTCCTTGACCTTCACCTCTCGGGCATGAGAGCCCAACGTTGTAACCGATCAGTTTATCACTTTCCAATAAATGTGGTGAAAAGGTTGTTGAGATGCTTACTCTTATTCGTTATTAATTAAGCTGAAAGTTGTTTACAGATTACAGATGGGCAAAGTATGCATCTTTTATAAATTGGTTGGGTGCATTTTTTAAAGATCTTTCTTTTAAACTTATCCTACATTATTTTATTCATTGATCACATCTGAACATAGCAGAAATCTGGCTCATTAACAGAAGTAGAGCTTGAAAACTAAAAGGCTGGTTGCATTACATGTCAGAGTGGTTTTGAAAGATCAGAAATTGAAGTAAAGGTTAAAAGTAAGGCCCCTTTTTTTATTTACTTACACCACTGGCATATTAGGGATACAGTGCCTAAAAGAAGAGACCCAAGGTGAACATGATGATGTTGGGTATAGGATGTTAACTCTTTCAGGACCAGAATAAGATTTCTTATTAGATACCCATGAAGAAATATCTGTGATTAAAAAATATCAGTGCATTACTTTAAAAGTGGTAATATAAGAGTAGTAGTGACCATTGGAAATGCCAGATTTCTTGTGTGTGTTGTGACCAGATACAAAAAGTAAGAGAACCTGTTAAGCTATGGAGGGGATTCAAGCATCTCTGTATAGTCTTCAACTCCGAGATAGTAGACATTATAATCAACCTCTTATGGGAACAATTAGTAGAAGTACCTTGGAGTGGCTGCTGCATTGGGGGACTGAGCATGTATGGAAATGCCCAACGTGCTGTTATGTTTTTTGTAATAACATAACATTCAACAGCTAGAGTGATTCACACATTGAGCGTTCTTTGGGACTGAGAAATTTAAAGACATTCAGGGCAGGGGAACTGGTGAGAGAGAGAATCTTTCCAGCATTCTGTGATTTAAGGAAATATCACATTGTTTTTTAAGGAACTTAACATGTTTAGCCATCTAGAAATAACTGACTAATGGTGATTTGCTTGGTCCAGAATTTGTTCATGAGCATGTTTCATTATTTATTGTTCTTGGCAGATTTGGGCCAGATCAGACCTGTTTATGCACCCAAAGATTTCTTGGAAGTGGTAATCGGTCTTCAGAACTCAAACTGCCACACAACTGGAAGTGTTGGGTTGGTAATTTGTTGATGTGACATTTTTTAAATCTGTATTTTGTTTTGTATGTGAATTAGTTGATTGATTAACTGTCTGATTGATTGACTGACTGCATGCATGTGTTATTGCACTGTGAAACTATCCACTAATGCTGGTCTCCATCAGGAGGTTTGTAGAATGTTTTGAAGGAAAATCACATCCCCTGGGAAGGGTAGACATTTAGTAAGTCTAGTAAGTCTTTTGGCAAAGCATCACTTCAGAGGTCCTGGGTAGTTAGTATTTTTTGGGGATATTTTCTCCAGGTCATGCCAGTGTGTTGGGAAATAAGCAGGCAGATAGACTTGCCCAGTCTGCACCACTTGATGGTGAGTTGCATTTCGCAGGAAGGTTGATGCACAGGTGGTTATGACAGCACAAAACCTGACTGACAGACATCTCAAACTTACATGTTACACTTAGCTAATGGGTATTGGTGACTCTCTTATACCATTTAATTCCCCCTGTTCTGCATCGACAGCAGTTAATGAATGTTTGTAGCTTGTTAGTATTTGTTTTGTTTGTTCTCCCTGTGTCAGCTAAAAGCTAATAGACAGGACCAGAATTAAAGTTTATGAAGCCTGTGTCCTGAGAAAACTCCTTTATGAGAGTAAAACCTATATTCTGTATGCTCCTCAAGAAAGAGGACTGAATACTTTCCACACGCGCTGTATGAGAGTCATTCTTGGTATACCATGGCGAGACTTTGTACAGTCGAGTCCACTTAAGTCCAACTCTGATAAGTCGAATTTGGCTTAAGTTGACATGACCAGCTTATTTCGGGCCATTTTCCTTGTTTATCTGAATGTCTGAATTTTCATATGGTTTTAATATTATACCTTCCAAAATAATTAAATATTTTAACATTTATGATATTGTATTGCTATTTATTTGTTAACTCATGATGCTTCCTAACTGGTATAATTGTTTTACTCAGTGCTGCTGCTTGGTTTGAGTGTACACTCCCTGTTATGTATGCTGTCTGGATAAGTAGAAGTGCTGATAAGTGGAAGCATTTTCTTAGGTCCTGGTGACTTCTACTTATCCAGACTCCTAGAAGCAAAGCAGAGGGTGTATCTTGTGATGGAGGAAAGAGAAGAGATAACTATAAAGGATATTATGGAAATAAACTCCTTGAAATCTTCTTGACTCCGAACATACAAGAGTTCTAACAATGTGACCTGGCGAGTTGGGTACCCAACCTTAAGCTGCCTCAGTAACAAGACAAAAAAGAAGAGAAAAAGTTCGTTTGGGGGGGGGGGGGGGGGGGGGGGGGGGGGGGGAAGATTTAATATCAAAAGTATCTCACCCTGACAGGAAATCTTTTTTGTAAAGTCTAGATACGCCAAGCGAGGTGAAGGAAAGAGACCGACAACAAATTTCTACTCAAAGAGCAGGAATGCCAATAATGTATTTTCTACTGAAACAAAGATGCTTGTGCTGGTTGGAATATTCTCCAGCATGGAGGACGGTCATATTTCAAAGGATTTTCTGTGAACTGGAAACAGGGACAAGATCCACAAGAAGGCTAGGACTACGCTATAAGGACACACGCAAATGTGACCTAAAGGATACCAACATTGACACTTTGGAGATCAATTGCAGACTGACTCCTGTGGAGGAAGACAGTGGAAGATGGACTATTACAGTTGCAAGATGCTAAGTGAAGCATTCTATAGAGAGGAGATGTCTGAGAGAAAGCAGACTTGGTATAATAGAGTGCCAACACAGACTATGTAGCAGAGACTGCCACTCTGTCATTGGACTACATTCATAGCATGTGCTGTTCTCAAATCCAGCAGTAAAACATTTGTGCATGAAAAACTTAAGTTCAAGAACAAGACCAAAGTCCAGCAGTGGATGAACAACCAGAACTTTCTGCTAAGTTTGTACCCAGTGAATGCTAAGAAAAAGAAGCTAAAGCTCCATGGTCCTTAGGACCTGTGATCCTTAGGGCCAGAGGAGACTGTAGCACCAACAACCCCCCTCCCCCCAGATCCCCAAAACTCTTGCAATTCCTAACCAAAGGACTGTGTCCAAAATTGAACCCACAGCTTTTAGAGCACTAGGCAAATGGCTAAAGCACTTCGCCCCTCGAATTTAAGGACTCCATTTTGGGGAAAAATAAGAATAGACCCACTGACCCCACCTCCTTTCTTTAACAAGCACATAGTAAACGATAATTAATTAGGGGTGTTTCCTTCGAAGTCAGAGTGTATCTACCTGAGGGACAAGGAACTAACAGTCTGAGTATAAATAAGCTGAATCTGTAAAACATTTGGGTGCAATATTTACAACGTACCCCAAACGCGGGGAATCTGTGGGAATTCCACAGCTGACTTGACCGTCAACTATTTCAAGGGGTGCAAGTGTGCTGATAGTGTCATTTCTCTTCTAGTGTATTTTGGTGTGGCATATATCTGTCTGTTGATGCACAGTCGGCTGCTTGTTGATGCGCAATTTTCAGTGTACAGTACTGGTCATGTTTTTATATTATTTTGACATGTGAATGTTTAGCGTAGGGGATATCATATCTGCATTATAAATGAAAGGTGCTGCGTTCAATCCTTACGTGACTTTTTGTGTGTGTGTATGGGTAAATTGTTGTTGTTTCTTTTTTTTTTTTTAAATGTGCGTTCAATACCTACGTGACTTTTTTGTGTAAATAAAATTTTTTTTTTTAAAATTAAATGTAAATTGTTTTTTGGCTATCCTCTGAAAAACGGGCCCAAATTATCGAGGCCGAAAATATACCCTGCCAGGGCCTTAGTCACATGTAAATTGCGGACCTCTTACCGGCGACTATACTGCCACCGCCGAGAGGGGGGAGCTAAACTAGACGGCTGGGATTCACGAGCAAATAAAAAGGAGGAAGCTGCAGGAGGTGCGGTAGCTGCTGCTCGTGAGTCCCAGCCATCTAGTTTAGCCCCGCTCCCCGCGGATACTCTTGGCGGTGGCGGTATAGTTGCCTGAAAGAGGTCCGCAATTTGCCGCGCGGGTATGTCCAGATGACAGGTGGACTTTCACCACCGGCAAACGGTCATGTGTCTTTACGACAGCGATAATACACCATCTATCTGATGGTTGTTTCTGCGTTTTGTTCTGTGCAGAATGCTATGCTGTTTCTAGAAGGCAATGCAGGTCTCCCTGTTTCGTACAAATGCTACTGTCTTTCCGATAATACACCATCTATCTGATTGTTGTTTCAGCAACCTCTCGTTCTGTGCAGAATGCTATGCTGTTGCAGGAAGGCAAGGCAGGTCTCCTTGTCTCTTACAGATGCTACTAATTGTAGCAACCAGACGCGGCAAAGATAGAGACTGCTGACGCGCAGTAAACACACGTCATAAGAGACAAACACGCGTTTTTGCAATGTACTCTAGAAGGGAAAAATCCCCCCAACCTTACCCCCCTGGAAATTATTTGAATGTTCCCCGTGACGTCATGGGGTAAGTTAAAATGATTGTACCAACATTTGTGCATGAAAATCTTAAGTTCTAGAACAAGAACAAGACCAAAGTCCAGCAGTGCCCAAACAACCAGAACTTTCCGCTAAGTTTGTACCCAGTGAATGCTAAGAAAAAGAAGCTTAAGCACTTTGCCACTAACATCCCCTGCGTGTGTTTGATATGCTTTTGTTAAAATGTGTTTTTGTTGCTTTTTTTTTTTAAGGACCTGCAACCTTCTCTGGGGAATGATTCAGGCGCCTCTGAGAGTCAAATCACTTAATGAACTGGTTAGTATTTAAGCAGTGTGAGTTTTCATACAATACTTTTGTTGTTGTTGACCTGCGACCTGGAAAAATCAAATTCATCCCCTCTGATCACACAAGCAAAATGGGTACCAGGATATCTTGGGAAGACGAGGTCAGCCACCATGATGTTGACCACATAACCAGCTGAGTGCTGATTGGTCTGTAGAAACATGAGTCTTTCATCATACCTTTTGCATAAAAGGGTCATTTTCCACACGCTGTCTTTGACTCCAAGATAGTAGACATTATAACCAACCTCTCGTGGGAACAATTAGTAGAAGCTTTACTTAATAACTGAAGATCTGAAAATATCTCTCCCCCCCCCTCCCCCCACAAACCCCACCCCTCCACCCAATCTCTCTCTCTCTCTCTGTTGGGTGTGTGTGTGGGGGGTTGAGGAGGGATGGGGCATACACACATTACATGCATGTTTGTGTTTTGTCTTTGTCTTTGTTTATGACATGTTATTGTGTCTGTCCGCTCCCTTCTGTCTCATATGCTGTCAGTCATTTCTAATATTGATCTTCTGTCCAGCATCCCCCCTCACCCCTTCCCCCGGTCTGCCTCTGTGCCCATTTCTTTCTTTCTTTCTTTCTTTCTTTCTTTCTTTCTTTCTTTCTTTTTCTTTCTTTCTTTCTTTCTTTCTTTTCTTTCTTTCTTTCTTTCTTTCTTTCTTTCTTTCTTTCTTTCTTTCTTTCTTTCTTTCTTTCTTTCTTTCTTTCTTTCTTTCTTTCTTTCTTTCTTTCTTTCTTTCTTTCTTTCTTTCTTTCTTTCTTTCTTTCTTTATTTCTGTTGTTCAAGATTTATTACAACTACCACGGTTTACTGTAGTTAGAAATGTGCACATTCCAGTGCTTATATTGAAAATTGTGATGCTATTGATAATGTTTTTTTACTATTACTTGATGTATGAATGAAATGATGTATGAAAGAAGGGAGAATAGAAGAAAAGAATGGTGCCCAATTCTCAACCCTTGGAAAATAAAGTTCGTTCGTTTGTTCATTCTGTCTGTCTGTCTGTCTGTCTGTCTGTCTGTCTGTCTGTCTGTCTGTCTGTCTGTCTGTCTGTCTGTCTGTCTGTCTGTCTGTCTGTCTGTCTGTCTGTCTGTCTGTCTGTCTGTCTGTCTGTCTGTCTGTCTGTCTGTCTGTCTGTCTGTCTGTCTGTCTGTCTGTCTGTCTGTCTGTCTGTCTGTCTGTCTGTCTGTCTGTCTGTCTGTCTGTCTGTCTGTCTGTCTGTCTGTCTGTCTGTCTGTCTGTCTGTCTGTCTGTCGGTCTGCCTGTCTGTCTTCATTGATGTTACATAGAAGCATTTGAACATTTATGTAAATGTGTGTTTCAGAGGCTACAGTACAGTGACATGGCCATTACCCAGTGCCAGACAGGGATTGATGACTTCCCTGATATCCCAGCAGAATTATTTGACACTGACAGAACCAAGCTAGGAAGAAAAGGTGAGAACAGAAACGAACCCTTTTACATTTCTAATTATCATCTATATAAATATGTATCTGGACTGTGGTAGCGCAATGCTAGCATGTTTACTTACTGGTCCAGTAGTTGTAGATTCAAATCCCCATTGGGGGTGTCCTGTGTTCCCACCCTAAAATGCCAGCTATAGGAAGATATCACAAAGTCCTCATGTGGGATGCAATTTGTTTATTTGAAGCCCCATTCTGGCTTCTGCCGGGGGCCCTGAATATAGCCAAGGCATAGATATGGCAAAGTTTTTGCTTCTGCCAGGCGGTGGCTGTTGCATTTTTGCTCCATTTGTAGACTGAAAGGATATAGTTTCGTCGCCCAGCTACTGAGTTGAGTGCATGGTGCGACCCTGTGAGCTGCGGATTTCATTTGGAATTTTTTTCGACTGTGACCAACGTAGTGTTGTGAATGGTAGATTCAGAAAATGGCGCGTGGCCTGTCGTCGCAATATTGGTGGTGCCCTTATGTGATTAAAATTGATCACGTGTGCAACTGCTAATTTGTTGGTTACCTGCTACCTTCGATGATGAACTGCATTTCCAATATCGGACTGTTTGTGTTAGCTCTTCTGATGGCTACTGTATGCTTTTAATGCATGTGTATGCTAGTGCATATGCTGAGACAGCTGTCTGACAATCTCTTCAGCAGGGCTTGGGACCGGTCTTAGTTCAATTATATAAGGAGATGTACTGGGAAGTTAAAGCAGCCAGCTGGTTTGATATTGACCATATCTTCTATCATATGCTCTTGGTCTTTAAAAATAATAGGTTAGCATCTTGTGCTCAAAAATGTGGAAATTGTTAGTGACGTTTGCTACATCTTTTGCATACAGCTTGTAGAGTGACTGTAGTTGGCATCGGTCATGGCACAGTGAGGAACGGATAGCTGAACTGTTAAGAACCCTGGGCTCTCAGCCATGTTTTAATCTTTAGTAAGGTTATGGTTTTTGTCTGTCAGGGGTAAGAAGTAAAGTCGTTATCTGCAGTCCATGGTGACAGCTCTAGTCATGCATATTAAAATCCTCAGGCACACAGATCTCTTCACACCCTCTCCCTTTTTTTTAACCCCCTCCTTTTTTCCAGCGACCTACACTGCAAAAGTGGTAAATGCAGTTTTATGTCACAGAGGTGAATAGACATGTCTTTTGGCTTGATGGTTATTGTTCCAGTTCTCCACCCAAGCAGGTTTTTTTATAATGCGACCCTGGGAGTCTGGATGAGTCTTGTCATGTCATTTTTTCTTTTTGGTGGGGGGGGGGGGGGGGGATATCTGGTGCTGTAAGAATTGAATCTCTTTCCTGGTCCTAACCACAACACCCATACAGAGCTGTTTCACTTAAACATATATACGTAGCAGATATTTCTAATAACTTTTGTGGCACAGAAATGGGATCTTTAACTTTTCATAGAATAAATATGATATCTTGATTTGGGTCACCCTTCTGTGTAAATAATATATGTTTAAAATTGATTATAGAAGCAAAATTTGTATAATGTCTGTAGTTTTTCAAGTTAGCACATGTTAATAACCTTCTTAGTTGTTGAATAATGATTGTGTCATGTCTAGCCCAATAAATATGATTGAGTTATACAGTTCTTTAATGATTGTGTCATGTCTAGCCCAATAAATATGATTGAGTTATACAGTTCTTTAATGATTGTGTCATGTCTAGCCCAATAAATATGATTGAGTTATACAGTTCTTTAATGATTGTGTCATGTCTAGCCCATTAAATATGATTGAGTTATACAGTTCTTTAATGATTGTGTCATGTCTAGCCCATTAAATATGATTGAGTTATACAGTTCTTTAATGATTGTGTCATGTCTAGCCCAATAAATATGATTGAGTTATACAGTTCTTTAATGATTGTGTCATGTCTAGCCCATTAAATATGATTGAGTTATACAGTTCTTTAATGATTGTGTCATGTCTAGCCCAATAAATATGATTGAGTTATACAGTTTCTTTAATGATTGTGTCATGTCTAGCCCAATAAATATGATTGAGTTATACAGTTCTTTAATGATTATGTCATGTCTAGCCCAATAAATATGATTGAGTTATACAGTTTCTTTAATGATTGTGTCATGTCTAGCCCAATAAATATGATTGAGTTATACAGTTCTTTAATGATTGTGTCATGTCTAGCCCATTAAATATGATTGAGTTATACAGTTCTTTAATGATTGTGTCATGTCTAGCCCAATAAATATGATTGAGTTATACAGTTCTTTAATGATTGTGTCATGTCTAGCCCATTAAATATGATTGAGTTATACAGTTCTTTAATGATTGTGTCATGTCTAGCCCAATAAATATGATTGAGTTATACAGTTCTTTAATGATTGTGTCATGTCTAGCCCAATAAATATGATTGAGTTATACAGTTCTTTAATGATTATGTCATGTCTAGCCCAATAAATATGATTGAGTTATACAGTTCTTTAATGATTGTGTCATGTCTAGCCCAATAAATATGATTGAGTTATACAGTTCTTTAATGATTATGTCATGTCTAGCCCAATAAATATGATTGAGTTATACAGTTCTTTAATGATTGTGTCATGACTGGCGGAATTAGTATAAGTGAGTAGATTATTTATTAGTTGCTTATATTCGTTGTTAAGGGAGCCGCGTTAGCACAGTCAATAGGAGGCTTGCTTTCAAATCCAGCTGCAACTCGCTGCAGCCACGGTCGGTGTTTAAAACCTGGGGGTTCCCGGGGTTTACCCAGCCTATAGAAAATAGGTACCAGAGTGACACTCTGGGGAAAATGGAGGAATGTCGCTGTAGCAACAGAGTTACGTGCGGACAGTGACACAGGCGGACAGTTTCTTATCAGCTGTCCATACTGGTAGCAGAGCACTTATGGTTTAAAACAATGTGCAATGACGCTGGTTCACATCTCCAGACTTTACTTTTACCTTTTATTCATTGTTAAGACAGTATCATTTTCTCCTAAAAGTATTAGCAGCAAATCATGCCCCAGTGTCCAGAGAGTTTTCCAAAAAAGGATGCCCTATATCAATGAGAGCTGAACTGTGGTGCCAGATTTTGGGGATCGAACTAACCAGTGTGGTGAGTCATCAGCATTATCTTCAATGTCTAGTTTTGCCATTCCATGCGTATGTATGCTGTCTGTCAGGTTATTAGTCTGTTTCTGCTTGGGTTCCCTGCTACGCTCACATCGGGTCCATTTAGTGAGTGAGTAATCAGCAGTAAAAGAATCACATATCTTCAGTGCTGCATAAAGTTAAACAAATAATTAAAAGCAAAGGAAACTTTTATCCAGATGAAGCCTTATTACAGGTTTTTGAAAACAGAGTCTTACGTCGAATCTTTGGACCAATCAAAGATGCAAACAGCGTTTAGTGGAGGGTGGGAGGCAACAGCGAAATTCGTGATCTGTTTGGATCACCACTGATGCTGGCATCTTGGGGGCTGGTGGACTGAGATGGTTGGGGTGTGTTGAGAGAGTGTCAAATAGTGGAGAGCTGGGGACTGTGTGTGCGCGAGGAAGATGGGTGGTCGTGGACCACGGGGCGGGCAATGAAGAGATCGTGTCCAGACAGGTCTGCAGACACTTGGTATCACCGGCTGGAAGGGGAAGGCCAACCAGAGAGATGGATAGAGGCAGGTGATATCTGCAGCAATAAACCTCAAGGGCTCGGAATGCTGAAGAAGAAGAAGAAGAAGAAAGGACCCTTTTCATGTCAGAAGCACATCGGGATATAATGCTAGACATATTTTTATGTACTAATCAGCACTCAGTCAACATGACAGTGTCACTTTTATCTCCCAGGACATTACCTTGTACCCATTTTAGATGGGGTTGACCTGGGAACCAAGGATTTGAACTCATGACTTCCAATTTTCCAGGCAAGGTCTAGCCACTATACTACCACGGCTCCCTTACAGCATAAAGAGTTGATTGTAAAGTAAATACAGTGGAGTTTTGATAAGTAGAAGTCCCAGGGTGGATAAGTATAATTCCCAGGGTGGATAAGTAGAAGTCCCTGGGTGGATAAATAGAAGTGCCAGGGACCTTAGGAAATTGTTCTTCTTATTCTAAATGCTACTTATCCAGATAGCCTACATAGTACAGAGAATACACTAATAACATGGCCACGACTAAGCTGATCCTGTCGACTTAAGCGAAATTCAACTTATCAGAGTTTGACTTGAGTGGACTCGACTGAATAATTTTCATTGTATAAAGAATAAACACCTTTATCTGTGTTTTAACTTCTCCTTCTTCTTCTTGTTCACTGGCTGTGAATTCCGGTGAAAAGTCCTGGTTGTTCATCCATTTGGACTTCTGGCTTTCTACCAGGACCTGAGTTTTGCCTGTACATCCGTTATATTGTGTTCCCTGCCTCTCGAGCAGATGTACTTCAACTTCAAAGAAAAATGTTGATGCTATCTCTAGGACGATGGTGGCCATAGTTTCGTTGGGCATGATATTGCCTCAATTGTGTGGTATCCTCTTTGTCTCTTTATCTACAGATTTTGCCCCCGGAGAACCCCTTTAGTGAAACTGTGTATAGACTGGACAGCCTTCAAGGGAAGGCAGAGGGCAGATCATGGGCATTCCCCACCATCCAAGGAGGCTTCCATAAATGCAGAGCCGGCACATGCCACTGTGGCTCTGGGCTCACTCAATGAATCATCACGTCTGCACATGACTGCTTAACCTCATAGCAATATGTTGAGCTGTCCACTTGTCATGGGCTGCACTGTCCGGAGATCAGCAGGGAGCAGCCCACAGGTCCAGGACTCTAATGACACAGAAATAGCTACATTCTTCTTCATCATGTTAGGCACCTTTAACTTTGGTTCAGTTGTGTGCTTAGCACTGCCGTATGGAAAGGTATGCATCAGGTATGGCTTCACCTGTTTCATCCCAAAAACTCGGGCAAGTGGGCCGATGGATACAGGTATCTGAACCTTCCAGCCAATCAGTAGGATTTTTGATGATCAGGCATTGAGATTTTGCTCGTTTGCCATAGGACATACCTTTGTCGGATATTTGAGCCTACCCAGCAGCTGATAGTGACTGTCGTGGTGTACCTCGACACGGTGACGAGGATGTTGAGGAATGCCACGACATACGTAGACAGGATTTTACTGCGAGTAACCGCTCACAGGAGATGTTACTCATCTAAGTTTCAGGTAAATTTCGTGGTCAAGGGCTCTCAGCAGTTCAGTTTTTCTTTCACTTTTAACTGAGAGTAGTTTTTTAGTGGTGCGTTCAGCAAGCAGACTTTACTAATGTTCCAAATGAGTTTTTGATAGACCTTTTTACCCATGCTTTTGGGGGTTGGCTGATGTGGGTCAGGCTGGACACTACATCTCTGGGAACCACAAGCTCCGAGATCCCCTGCCAGCTCTGTTAATGCTGATTTGAGACATTATGCGTGGTCTCCCGTGTGGGTTCCGGGGCCCTATTGTGGGGAAAACGAGAATAGACCCACTGCCTCCCCAAAAGCATGTCGTAAGAGTCGACTAACTGGGGAGCTTCCTTTGAAGTCGGAGTGCATCTGCATGAGAGGCAAGGAAAGAACAGTCTGTATTCAAGAGAATGAGATCTGTAAAACTGATGTACACGCAACACTCAGGTTCTGGAGCAGGACTGCAGTTCAGTAGTGGACGAGCAACCAGAACTTTCCGCCAGAGTGTACAGCTGGTGAACGCGAAGAAGAAGAAGAAGATTATCTGTGGTGCAGGATGGGGACGTGCAGCAGAAATCTTGCATGAGGTTCCGTAAAACCAGCACAGAGAAGGCTGGCACTCTAGGTGAGGTACGGAGTATCTCCTTACACAAATCACACTTAACTATCCCTCATGCCTGGACCAAAAAATCATGGCGCTACGTTTTTACTTTTCTCAAGCAAGCGTATAATTTCAAAGTGATGCTTAATATGCTCGCTATGATATTTTGCCTGCTTGCATTTCAGGATAATCTCTACTATGAGCAGCTGAAAACCTATGTATTACATCATGATTTGCTGGTGGATAATCTGCTGTATAAGGTTAGCTTCTAATAACATTGCATGTCTATAATATTATAACACCTCTGTGTGGGTTCTGGCACCCTATTTTTGCGGGTAAAAGAATAGACTCACTGTAACTCCCCAACAAGCATGTCATAAAAAGCGACCGATTAGTGGTTTGCTGAAATGTGAGAAATTTGCTGGAATGCATTGGGCCAAATAAAAATGCAGATATAAACCAATTCACAAACATGTCAACTGCCCTTTTGAGGACAAACACAGAATAATAACTGTTGAACAGTGTACAAGTATAATATGAGTGTTTATATACTCTGAATGCCTGTTAAGTACAGTACAAGGTGAGTGTTTATATACTCTGAATGCCTGTTAAGTACAGTACACTTTTGTGTTGAGAACATCTGCTATAGAGTATTATTGAAAACAAAAGAGGAAACATGTATCTACACATTTTAATTAGCAAGAATCTTCACATACTGAGAGTACATTTGTCCACCCACCCTAACATAAACCAACATGTACACACATATACAAACTCATACACATAAACTGCCATTACTGCCTAAATTTACCACTTGTGCAGTGTAGTCATGAGGGTCTTTGAGCCTGACGATAAAGAGCTGCATGACTAATGCTGTCGCTATGGACTGTACAGGTCAGGATTTGATTTTTGCTCCTGTCAGGACAACCTTACAGAGGATTCAAACCTGGGTCTCTCACATGGGAGCCCAGCATTTGTAACCATTCTCATATGCATTCTCATAACTTATACACATAATTTCATTATATTCAATTTTGCTCTTCCTTTATTACATGTAAATGTGAATTTCAGGATGTGAAACTGACTGCCACAAATGACGACCAGTATTTTGTTTTTGAGGATTTTCTTTACCAGGTTAGTATATATTTCTTCACTTGGCAAGGACAGCTCTCCTGTGGACGGGAAATGGAGAAAAAAAAGGAGAAATGGATGGCCTAAAGAAGTCTGGAGAAGGGCAGAGGAAAGGGAAATGAAGGAATGTAAAATAATGGGGGAATACTGTGGGCTGAAAAACTGCAGACTGGCAACAGTGGAAATTACTTATGAATATCTTATGTGTCAACAATGACATATACATATATATATATATATTTCAAATTTCAAATATAAGAAAAAAATAGTAACATGTGATATATATAAATATATTAACCTGAGAAATAATACTAGCCTGTGAAATATATATATATATCACATGTTAATATTTTTTTCTTATATTTGAAATTATTTTTTAGGTTTAGCATATATTTCCCAGGCTACTAGTTATGACTCAAGCCAATATTTATTTCTCATGCTAGTGTATATATTTCCCAGGCTAGTATTTATTTCTCAGGCTAGTTATTTTTTTTTTTCAGTTTAGTATATATTTGTCAGATGAGTATATATTTCTTAGGATAGAATATTACATATTTCTCAGTTTAATATTTATTCTTCTTCTTCTTCGCGTTCACCAGCTGTAAACTCTGGCGGAAAGTTCTGGTTGTTCATGCAGTCCTGTTCCAGAACCTAAGTGTTGTGTGTGCATCCCTTTTACAGATCTGACTCATTTGTATGCAGACTGTTGGTTCCTTGCCTTTCAGGCAGATGCACTCCCACTTTGAGAGAAGCTCCCAATTAGTAGACTTTTACGACATGCTTTTGGGTAGACAATCCAAAAATGGTGAAAATATGGGGGTGACTGCAGTCAAGCTAATACAAGGAATTCCAGAGAAATTTGACTAAAAAGCTCGACAAAATGGGGAAGCAGAAAAACGTGCACAAAACAACACAAATAACATAACATTTTGGCAGGGCAGCCTTTGTCAAACTACACAAAAATAACAACAATGTTTTTTGTGTAGTTTGACAAAGGCTGCCCTGCCAAAATGTTATGTTATTTGTGTTGTTTTGTGCACGTTTTTCTGCTTCCCCATTTTGTCGAGCTTTTTAGTCAAATTTCTCTGGAATTCCTCTTGGGTCGACAGTGGGTCTATTCTTGGTTTCCCTATTATAGGGCCCTGGAACCAACACGGGGAAGTTTAATATTTGTTCTGGCTGGTGTTCAATTCTCTAGCTATATTTGTCTGTCTAGCTAGCTAGCATTCAACGGTGTTGAGTTTTAAGTTGGTAATACAGTGGTTAGGGAGCCACAGTGGTGTAGTGGCTAGACGATCACTTGGTTCCATTTCAGAATCAAAACTTTAAAGAAAAATGACCTTGGCTCCCAGATTGACCCAGCCTTATATGGATACCAGGAAAAATCCTGGAAGTAAAGGCGGCTAGCTTGATATTGGCCACATCACCCAACAAATGCCAGTTGATCTATAAAATATAGGTCTAGTCCTACATGCCCAATACGCCTGAAGCAGTGGAAAATTGGTTGAGGCATATAAAGAAAATGGCAGATAACAGACAAAAACTGTATATAGAAAAGAGTATAATGGGAGTAGACCACGTGGCAGACCAAGAAGACAGTGTAGAGATAATTTACAGGCAGATCTACAATCACTTGGAAGTCATCAACTTTCCAGTAACGAAGAAGAACAGAGGTGGGTCATATCTGCAGCAAAAAACCTCGAGGTCTGAGGAGGCTAAAGAAAAATGGTACTACTGTACATTGACTATGTCTTGACTGACTGACTGACTTTCTACCCCTCTAGGACATCACACAAGCGATAAACACCCGATAGCACAATGTCATGTGGGTTAGGATCACCGTGGGGAGGTCCCAGAAACTGCGTTCAGCCTTTAGGCCTTATTTATGGCCAGGCTATATTGCAGCCCCTGTCAAGAGACAGAGTAGGGCTTCAATTAACGAAAAATTTCATCCTGAAAAGGACAAGAAGTATAGACAGACTATATTGCTTGATGATTAAACATAATCTTGATTATACTGCCAGATGAATTTATTCAACAACATTGAATTTTTATGTTGATAATACTGCATATACATTGACTTTGTCTTGCAATGTTTAAATGTAATCTTGATTATACTGCTAAAAAAGTTGAATTAAAAAAAAAATTTTAAACATTGCGTTTTTATGTTGGTAATACAACATTTCCTTGACTTTTGTACTGAACAAGAAATAAATTCTCATTTCAGGTGTTACTGCCCTTTTCCCGAGACACAGTTGTCCTGAAACATTTTGTGCAGAACAGTGCCACACCACCCAAGTCTTACATCAGGGGCAAGCTGGGTGTGGAGGAGTTTGCTGTTATTTATCCACCTAATGGGGTCATCCCATTTCATGGCTTTGCAATGTATGGTAAGTTAACACCATAGTTTACTCCATGCCACACACAAGTGTTCATCAGTGTGTATTACTAGGGCTTCCAAGTGAAGAAAAGGATGTAACATTGTATCACACCATCATCATCTGAAGTTATAATATCATCACTGTGTATTTTTTATTTCTGGTCTATATGGAGGATGGGCAGTTTTACTGTTGTTTAGCCTTGACAATTTTTTTCTTGTGACCGTAGGTAGCCGATGCATTTTCCTACATAGGTAGACTGAAAGGAAATATAGGTAGGTCACCCAGCTACTGAGTTGAGTGAATGTCGTGACAACTGCGGATTTCATTTTGGAATGCTTTTTTGACTGTACCCAGTGTAGTTTGTATTGTGAACTGTAAATTCATAAAATGGCGAGTGGACTATTGTCACAGAACTAGTGGTACCTTATGTGATCAATCGTGTGTGTAACTAAAGATCTGTTTCCATCAATGATGAACTGCAATTCTAGTGTCGAGCTGTTGGTGATGGCACATTAGATGCCTGCCTTATGCTTTTAATACATGTGTATGCTACTGCATTTGCTGAGCCTGCAGTCTGTTTTTTTTTTCCCGCAAGGGACGGTGATGAACATTTTGTGTTGTTTTTTGCCAACACAGAAACAGAGCAGCTATTGATGTGACCCATTTGTAGTGATGTTGGAACTATGATTACTTGATCACTGTGTATTACTGAGGCCTGTAAGAAAAGACAAGAATTGTAACTGTAACCTACTTTCACCTGTATGTTGCTAGGGACCATAGGAGAAAAAAGCAATAATAACACTGTTAATCACCATTACCTGTATACTAGGGCCCATCAGAGAAGAAAGGAATAGTAACCTTTTCCTCTTTTTCTTCTCTTCCTTTTTCTTCTTACTCTAATTTTTCTTCCTTCTCTTCCATTTCTTCTTCTTCAGCATTCTGAACCCTTGAGGTTACTGCTGCAGACATCACTCCCCTCCATTCGTCTTTCTTCCTTCATCTGTGCTTGGCCTTCTCATTCCAGTTGCTATTCAGGTGTTTTTGCAGATCTACCTGCATATTATCTCTTCTTTATCTTCTAGGTCTGCCTCATGGTCTACTCCCATTCATCTCTTTTCTGTAAACAGTTATTGTCTCTCCGTGTCATGTTGTCTCTCTGTCATGTTGTCTCTCTGTCATGTTGTCTCTCTGACATGTTATCTCTCTGTCATGTTGTCTCTCTGACATGTTGTCTCTCTGTCATGCATATGCCCAAACCATTGCAGTTTCCTAATCCTTGTGATGCCATAAACTGCAATGGTTTAAATAGATGATTAGTTTTATTGTTGCTTCTCACTCTCCTCTGTTTTTTTTATTATCTTTGAGTCCAAATATTCATTGTAAAAAAAAATGGTCCGTGTCTACTCCTTCAAATGTATAGGTATATATAGATCTAGACCTATATTTGATAGACCAGTCAGCTCTGAGTAAAGACAAATAGTTATAGTTATATTTTACTGTTTATGACTACAGAAAAAAATATCAATCCAGATGAGTAGTAGAACTTATTACCTTCACAGTACCACAGTCACGAAAGACACAATGAATATTATTGCTAGAAAGCCAAGATCTGCATATGTGTGTCATTGCCCGATAAAGATAATTAACTAAATGTGTTAAATGTTTCTTTTACCTTCCATACAGTTGCTCCACTATGTTATCTCTACAACGATGTGGTCCAGCTGTACTATGTGTTCAGACATATGTACATGCACTTCTTCTACCATCTGCACAGCATCTCATCTCACCCTCAGGTTGGTGTGAAGTAACGTTTATCATGGAACCAGCATTATTTCCTTCCAGGCATTTCATTATTTCTTTCAGTACAAGGTGTTTCCTTAATGTCTTCCTTCTTTCCTAGACTGTTGTTGCTTATAAATAATAACTGTTTACTGCTAACTGGTTGTGGTTTTAAAGATTTAAAAATAAGCCACTATAGACAAAAAAAGTGGAAGTAACAGTTGGGTTACTCTCCTTTTTCTGCTTCTTCTTTGTTAGTCAGACTGTCACTACTGTCTGTTTTACTACTTTTTAGGGCAGTGTGGACAGGGGACCTTGAACCTGAGGATTTAGGGCTGCCTGGCTAATGCTGTCGCCACAGACTGCGCAAGTTAGGATGTTTAATTATACCCCTGACAGAAAAACTCTATCACCTTATTGGGGGTCGAACACGGGTGTATGGGTATTTAGGGCTAGACCCTATTATAACCTAAATGTTCTATACAGGCCAAAGATATTATTTTAGAACAAGTACAGAAATTTAAATATCTAGGCACATGGATAACATCCGATTAAAGATGTACCATAGCGATAAAGAACAGAGTAGGACAGACCAAAACTGCCTTTTATAAAATGAAGAAGATTTTTTGAAATAAATCCATGTCATTGGAGGTTAGAAAAATAATTCTCGCATGCTATACAGAGCTTGTTAAAAAACTGGCTAGTTTTTAACATACAGCTGTGAATTCTGGATAATTAATAAACAAGCCGAACAATATCTTGATGTCTCAGAGATGTGGTTTTACAGAAGAATCCTTAGAATTCCTTGCACAGCTAAGCAGAGCAAACCAGATGTTTTGAAAAAGGCGAGTGCTCGAAGACAACTTATCACAAACATCAGAAAGAGACAGTCATCATGCTTTGGTCATGTTATGAGAACAGGAAAACCGGAACATGTTGTGACTTCTGGAAAGATCAGTGGAAAGAGAGACAGAGGAATTCAGTGCAAGAAGATTTTTGACCGCCTTTTGTCATGGCATGAAAGAGTGTCAACACACGAACTTATACAAGCAGTTATGGATTGTGGAAAGGTATGATCACCCAAGCCAGTCGCCAAGGCACTTGATGATGATGAGTGCTAGACCAATTGGCATTGTATGGGCAATGTGGTCAACATCACACTGGCTAGCTTTCTTAAAGAGCAGGGGGTTATTCCTCCCCTCCCACCCCAGCAGATGGATATTACACCTAAATAAAGCACACAGATGAATAAACACATATCATTTAAGGGTAGACAGGCATGGGAATTGCCTTGTTACTGAATAATTGTAATTGTAAACACCAGAAGCTCTCCAGTCTCCTTCTGAAGATCACACAAGATGAATCTTTTCAGTTGCTTTTTAAGGAATCACCAAAATACACCCACACTTTGCATGTGTTGTGTAAAATATACTCATATGTTAATATATGTTTTGTAAAATACATCAATTCTTTATATATTTTGAGTAAAATACTTGAGACATGTGTAAAATTAAGCCGTACCTTATACATGTTGTGTGAAATTCACCCATACTTTATAAATGTTGTGTAAAATTCAACCATGCTTGATACATGTTATATAAAATTCACGCATACTTTCTATATTGTGTATACCATTCAGTAAAAGAACATATTATTGATTCCTCTAGGGCATAGTTTGTCTCAGTTTGCTGTTTGAGAGTTTGCTGCAAACTGAGGAACCTGAATTGTTTTACCACCTGAAACAAGTTGGATGTCAACCGTGAGTTGTTACTTTATGTACTACTGAACAAGTTAATATTGACTGATAAATATCTTTTGTACTTGATTTTGTGCTTATTACATGTGTCATTATCATGTGACAGTACATTAGTTTTTGGTTGTGCATCTGTATCTGTTGACTGTTGTTGGATTACAGTCTGTGACAGTTTAGTATTGTTGCTTAGTCAAAATGTGTAATTCATCCTTGGTTTTGAGTGTACTTACACTTAATTACACAAATAATTCTAAATGCACATTGAAATAAATTTCAGCCAACTGTAGATTATTGAGATTTGTGGAAGCAGCCGCAATAAACCAGTTTAGTCCAGAATTATTCAGACAAAAAGACATGCTCTTCACCTTGTGTTTACCCTAGTGAAACAGACAGTTTTTGAATATAGTTGATTTTATATTTCAATTTGAAGGATTCATTTATTTGCTTTATTTTAATCATTGTTACTGTAGTATGCACCAAACAAGACACAGCGAAATATGCCAGGCAATAAATTGTGCAAACTATTGTATGTGTCTTCTTTGTTCAAATTCTCAACGGGAGAACATTGCTTTATATAAACATATAGTCAAGCACTTGTGGTTCGTTTTTCAGAAATATTAAAAGTGTGTTTATATAAGAAATAAAAGAAATATCTAGGAAACTGCTGGTAAAAGCTGTTATGATACAAAGAAGTGGAGAAGGTAACAGAGAATCACCAAACAGGCACTTAAATGGGAAACAGATGGATTGAGGAAACAAGGGCTGCTCATTGATGAATGAGGTCAAAGATGCTGGCCTGAAAGAATAAACTGCGAGCTTTATGTGGGTTATAATAGCAAAACAGTACGGTGATGATGAATGAATCAACTGTTTGTATGTTAACTCATTCAACACCAAGCAACTGCCACTTGTTGGTTTGTTTCTTCCTTAACCCTCCCAGATCTGAGGCCATGAACCTAACTGCCTCCTATACCTGAGCTCATGGGCATTAACAAAAAAAATCAACATGCTATACAAAAAATATTAGTTATTGCAAACAAGTGGTTAGAATAAGATGAAACTTGGAGACATTGTAGAAAATAGGTTTCCCTTTCATCTAGCGCCAATATTCCACCTTTGTTTGCCAATCCACCCAGCAGGATCAGCATTGTTTCACAAAGTGAGCACCAGATGTTGCTGTTTGAGGGACACACCCCCTTCTCTTACTATCGATCTAGTTTTAAATCTATAATTTTCAAGATTCTCATCGCTGAGTTCTCACTGACTGTGTCACTTTAACTCAAAACATAATCTTCATGAAATTCTGACTCCTCAGAGTCTGAATCAACCAAAGTATCGATCATCTGTTGGACTGTGAAAAGTATAGACCTACTTCACTTTCCTGTCAAAATGCTTGGTTCATCAGCCGCTCGTTTCATTGTGAATTTTCAATATTTGTTCACGTTAAACCGCACAAAGTAAATCCAAACACTTGTAGGTAGACATCTGGAATGACTATCCACAAGGTCTGACCACGATTGGTTAGTTATTTTAAGTTTGTGATGCATTGTTTTCAGGTAGTACTCAGAGTACCGACAATGAGATACAGCGGTTTAGGGGCAGATTAGGAAATTACTGCAGAAGAAGTGCATCGGTCTGATAGAGTTAAAACTTTAAAAAATAAATAAATAAAAAAATAAATAAATAAAGGATTCTATTTACGCTAGTAGTTATCTTCTTCTTCTCCTTCTTTCATTTGCCTGAAATAAGTTGTCTATATCAGCAATTTTATCTCTTGTATAAATTTCACTGTTATTTTTAGTTTGTTCAGTGGTACATAGAGTTTCTGTTCCACTGTTCTTTTTGGCCAAAAGGTCTACCCTAATGTATCAAATTCGGTGCAGTCCTGAAGTACATATTCTGCTGTCTAGGCACCTTTCCACAGGTGCACATGGCTGGTACGCCTATTTTGAATTTTGTGTACATGTGGTTATGTAATCTGTTGTGCCCTGTTCTAAGGTGAAGGATAATGACTTGTTCTAATCTAATCTGTCCATAATTTAAAAAAAAAAGTCATCTTGCCCTGGGGCTGGTAGTTTCCTGATCAATTGCATTTCTTTTGGTTGTATGTAATTGGTATATCTGGCTGCTCATTTGTCGCCCCTTCCCAATGATCAGGTGTCTTTCAGATTTAAACATTCACTACCAAAGCAACAATTTCTTTATCATAAAGTAGCTCACCACCCAGAGGAGGGTCAGTAGCCAGTTCGGTGCTTTATTAATATCCTACCTTAAACAGGGAAAATCCACAGGCCACGGGACAGTCTAATATTTCAGGGGGTGGTAGATAGGCTGCATGCAGTCATGGGACCTAGGTTGCATGCATTCGTGGGACATAGATGGTTTGGGGTTAGGGTCAGTTCTAGATATTTTGGGTTTGTTAAAATCATCAGAAAGCCGGGAAACCCAGTCTTACCACCCTCTAAAATGTTGGACTGACCTGTGACGTCATCTGGGGTAAGATATTAATAAAGAACCACCAGTTTATTAGCTGGCTGATTACCCCACACACCTGAATATCTTTGACAGACCGGATGTGGTGAAGGCAATCTGGATATGGGACAAAGTTTCCATACATTGAAATTCTAACTCAACATTCTTGTGTGTGTGTGTGTATGTGTGTGTGTGTGGTGGTGGGGGGGGGGGGCTTAGGAGGTTCAGCACTACAGGGAAAACATATGCAGACTTTTAATCAGATTGAAACTGGTACTATCAGCCTGTCTTCTCTTCGTTGGCAACTCAGGAAGGAGACGAGGTACGTGTGCAGTGGTGACAGTCCTTGATTCATTCATTTACTCATTTAGTAACAACTCAGGATAGAATTATGAAAGTAATGACTGTCTGGGGCTGAAGGAGCTGAAAATATGCTATAAACTGCACATGAGGTTTTGTGGTACAAGTATGCTATAAATTGTAAGCATGAATTTATGATAATAATATGCTATAAATTGCACACTTGGCTTTGTGGTAATAATATGCTATAAATTGCTAATGAGGTTTTGTGGTAATAATATGCTATAAAATTTACACATGGTTTTGTGGTAATAATATGCTATAAATAGCACATGGGGTTGTGTAGTATGATATACATTGCACATGTGTTTTTGTGGTAATAATATGCTATTAATTGGACATGTGGCTTTCTTGTAATGATATTCTGTACATTGCACATATGGCTTTGAAGCACACAGATTAGTGAAATTGTCTTACAGTTCAGTCCTTGAGGTACCAGAGGTTGCAGTGGGTGGTTTAGAAAAAGACCTCTTGTGTAGCTGTCAGAGTGTGGTACGAAAGTACTACCATGGGACCTCTCCATGTATGATTCCCAAAGACAGCAACAGATGCACTGTGACCAACTTTCATTGTGAAGATGGCACAAATTTAAAACCAGATAAATTCAACATTTTTTAAACAGCTGTAACTAACATCTATTTTGTTTTCATCATTAGACTTAAAATAGCTTTCAAGTGGTTGATGCGAGCCTTTTCTGGTTTTCTGGCCAGTGATCAAGTTCTGCTATTGTGGGATAGGATATTGGCTTATGATTCTTTAGAAATTTTGTCAGGTAAGAAGTTCCAGAAGTAATACTTATTCTTCATGAGTACTTTCTTTTTGTTTCTTATTCATCATTTGCCAGTAGGGCTAGTTGGCACATTTTTTTGTGGTTAACCGCTAGGCTGTAGTGCCAAGCTGACCCAAATACATCTGATTTCAGAAAATCCATAATTAGTCAACTTTGACATGCTTGTGTTGGGGCAGTGTGTCTACACTCCCCTCCTCCCTCCACTGGGCTCCAGGATGTACTGGGGGATTTACCAGCAGAGTTGTAATATTCCACCAGCAAGGCATTGGACGATTAAGGTTGAAGCTTTGGGAGAAAACTAAAAAAGTTTCAGTGGACCAAAAGAAGAGGAAAAGATGCTGGCGTTGGATAGGACACATTTTGAGAAAACCTGGGTACAGTATAACTAGAATATCTTTGCACTGGAACCTACAGGGGCAAAGAAATAAAGGTGGACACACACACACAAAACATGGAGAAGGCAGCTAGAGAGGAAGGTAAAATGGGGAGGACATGGGGTGAGCTGCATGCAATAGCAACAGATAGAATGACTTGGCGTGAGTTAGTTAAGGGCCTATGCTTCATTGAGGGATAGATAGCAGAAGAAAAATGCTCTTGATGATAATGGTAATCAGAGTGATAACAGCTTTTGAGGCTAGTTTAATCACAGTTAGAGACATCTGATGATAGCTGCTTGAACTCTGGGTAGGGAATCAGATGCATGACCTTCTCAGATAAGAGTTAAGTTGAGTTGCGTCAAGAATTGACATCACAGCACTCAGGGCATTCCCATGTGTGCTCCGTCTTCATCTTCAGCAGCCACTGAAAAGTTTCAATACTAATGGTACCGGTCGTAATCTGGTTATGTGTCTGTCTTGTCTTTCCTCTGAGTGTAGTGAGCAAGCCAGACCCTCTGGCTACACCCAGGTGCTTCATTCTCTCCAGGCCATAATAATCCTGTTTCACTTCTGACTTGTTCCCAAAGGGCCCTCGCCACATCTGCCCTGTCATGTATAAATTCACTACCCAGTGGGGCAGATCCAGCCAATCTGTTCCTCTTTTCATTCCCCACCACACCGGCATGGCCCAGAGAAATTATCATAATTATGCTCACTACCCATCTGTGACCTTCCCAGTGAAGCTTGCCACTCTGTTCAAAGCATCCCTGTCTTCACCTTTCGCAGCATGCTTTCGCAGTCTGTTACAATTATGACATGTGTATGCATCTTGTTTTCTAGCCATCGGAGAGCTGCAGTTACCGCCTCCACCTCTATTCTCATGCTAGATGTTGTGGTATTGTATGCTAGGCTGTCCTGCACTAAAGATTTCCATTGGCTTTTGCAAAAAATCCCCAGGCACTTCTCTTCCCCTCTCAACACCAAATCTCTGTGTAGATAACCAGATTATCTGGGCGATAATTGTCGTGAATCAACTGTTGGACTTCCACCTCCGTAGCACCCGCTGGCCACTCTCTGCACACCCGGCCCAATGTTAAAATAACCCTACAAAGGTCAGACTTTCCCGCTGGTACTCTGACCCAAGTCTCTCCTTGCATACTTGTCTTATTGTGTCTTCTGCTTGAGCCAGCCACGATTTTCCCCTGTTCAGCCTCTGACCCTTAGTTGCAGCCAAAGCTTCATACAGAGGGTGTTCTTTGTCTGCAGCTACTCTGAGGAATGACTTAGCCTGCAGCACCATTAGCCTATCTGGGCCCTGTGATGCTAAACCCCCTGGGACTCAAAGAGTTAAGACCTTTCTGAGCCTTTGGCACAACCCCCTCTATGTGATCCTTGTGAGACAAACTTCTGTCAAAGATGATTCCCAGGTGCGACAGTCTACTGTCTCTTTTGATGTCCCTGCCTTTTATATTGAGGCTTGGAATATCAGCTCCAACAATCCTGTTGTCCAAAGAACACCACAGGATGGCTGCCTTTTCTGGGTTAATTACAGCACTCATCTTTGTACACCAGTCGATCACCTTATCTAATGTCGCCTGTAACTCTTGAGCTATTTGATTCCGATCTCTCCCCTTCCTATATATGAGAACATCATCTGCAAATGTGAACATTCTACCAACTCCAGGTGTTTCCAGGTCCGCAGTCTTGCTCATAAAAACATTGAACAGTACAGGTGAGATTGCAGATCTCTGTGGTAGTCCTGGAGCTATAATACACGGTTCTAAGGTCCATGAACCCAGGCGAAGAGCTATCCGGCGAGTATACAAAACTGCTGCTATCCAGTTCACCAACCAAGGACAGACTCCTTTCTCTATTAGCGCTTTCATCAAGATGCTGTATCTGACTCTGTTTTAAGCATCTTCTAAACCAAATGCCGCTGCCGCCTTTTCCTCTCTGTTCTGGAAACCTAAATAGACATCAAAGGCAAAAGTGGATGCATTTGACCATGTGTCCTTCCCTGGCCGATAACTTCCCAAACCTCATGGAAGGAGATTTCTATGTTCCAAAAATTCTTGTAGCTTACCCGCCATTATCTTCTCCAGCACTTTACCAAATGTGTTTTATAGAGTTATGATTCTAAAACTGCTGAGTATTGAATGATCCTTGCCAGGCTTAGGAAGTGGAATCAGGTAGCTGTGCATCCACTCTTATGGGACTGAAGCTGTCCTAATGCTCTGGTTGAAAGAAGCAGTCATCTCCACCAGGTCTGCATTGCTCATTTCTTTCATGTAGGAATATCTAAACCCGTCAGGCCCGGGTACAGTGTTTTTCGCCCTTTTCAGAAATGTTTTACATCTTGCAATTGTATAATGTCTTCATAATGTTTGTCCTTTAAAGTGGCTGCCAGATCTTCTTCAATTATATCTCTGTTATCTCCATTATTGTGGTCTGTCTGTGAAATGAACCTCCAGGAAAGCCTCCCTCTTCTCCCTGTCTGTGGTTAATAGCATACCGTTATCACCATAAATTGTTCCCACTAGGCTAAGATAAGATTGACCAATATGTAAATTTGGCATATTCTGTATGTAAAGAATCTCTTGGAATTTAGAAATTGTAGTCCATGCTGTGATGGCTGCAGTTCCTAGTCAAATTTAGGAAAAATGAACGAACAAAAAAATCGATTTAAAAACAGTCTAGATTTCATTTCATAGAAAAGATAATGTCTGGCCATGTTTTGGGATGACACATCACACCTTTAGTGGAGTTAGTGCCGGAGTGACCTTCTAGTTTTTGAAGTCATTCTAACAGTCATACAGTGAATAGAGCATAATGTCTGACTAAATATAGCATATCTTTTTGGTTCTGGTATATTGAGAAGAATATTTTAATATAGCAAATTTAAATAATGTGGACACAAACAATACATCACACAATTTATTGCCTAGTGTATTTCACTGTTTCTCACCTATACAGTATTACTGGAGACATAGTGATTTGTGTATTTCAGTGAAAAGGCTACATTGTTGCGCTTTATTATACGTAGATGTAACTCTGTAGCATTACAGCTGACAAGATACAGTGAACTTTGTCAGGCAATAAATTGTGCAATGTATTGTCTGCACTATTCACATTTCTAGTATGTATTGCTAATATTTTGTCATATCTGATCTGCTTCCACAGTTCTTGCTGTTGCTATATTTTCATTTAGAAAAATGAACCTAATGAAAGTACAGACATTGAACGCTGCCGAGGTGAGATTACAGTAAAGAAAGTGGGGAGGGTTATGGTTAGGTATATCAGTAGGTAAATAGGTCTGAAATTATGGAAACAGCAAGTGGTTGTTTAATAATGAAATATTTAATTACATATTGCAGCTACAAGACCTTCATCAGCACATACATAAATGAAACAAAACCACATGAATGCACAAAATCCCTCAACTGACGTATCCCACAGCAGCCCGGTTGATGTCTTGCCTGTGGGCAAATATGAGTCTTGCCGTATACAGATATGGTTCTAGTACTATATGTCCATGCACCAAAGGTGTCAAAAGAGCCTGTTATTATTATTATTATTTTAAAACTTATGAGAGATATAGAAGGTCTACTTATTTTGATAAACTGTTGATATTATAGCTTAGTCTATGAGAAGCAGCTCATGAAGTGATAAACTGTCTGTTAATTTGTCATGCTGTTGTTGCAGGCTGTTTTGGCTGACCTGTACACACTCCAGGTTCTACCACTGCTACAGCTGGCTCTGTTCTCCACATGATCATTTGCTGCTGGAATATATGTTACATTATTGATACAAGTATAAATGCAATTTCTCTTTGCTCCCTAAATTATTCATTTTACTGCTGAATATATGTTACATTATTGATACAAGTATAAATGCAATTTCTCTTTGTTCCCTAAAATATTCATTTTACTGCTGAATATATGTTACATGATTGTTACAAGTGTGGATGCAGTTTCTCCTTGTTCCCCGAAAGATCACAACTAGACTTATCAATTTCATCTTGAGTTCAATTTAATTCACATGATAGTGTTGCATTATGTCGTCAGCATGCTAGACACACTTTGCTAGCTCTGTCTCAAACCCCTTACCCCAATATTTAATGTATATGTATATATATATATATTGTAAATTACCCAGTGAACACAAACAGGAATTAAGCCGCTTCATTTATCCATCCACCCTACCCACCCATCCATATGTGTCTCCATCCATCCATACATGCTTGATCTATGTCTTATCTATGTCTTCATGGCGAGGCGCAGACGCCGTCTGGAGGTAACACGTTCAATTCCCAGTAACTGTAGCTTTCGATTTTTATGTTGTCTAGTGTGTTCTTCTATCTTTCTACTTCTTTCTATGAGTGCCGCTCACAATACTTTCTGTTACTTGATTAATTCATAATATTTAACGGCCTCAAATGGTTCCCCCCTCTGTTTATTTATTGATCCATGTCTCCAACCATCCATCCATATAGCTAGCTAGGCATCTTTTTGTGCTGTCGTCTACGTGTTGCTATTTTTGCCAATTCTGTTATTTCCATTTTGAACTCTCTGGGTCACTATTTCTTTGTGGATGTCATGAAACATGTTTTAGTTTGTTACATACAACCCCAGATGCCCTTCAATCATGGACATGAATACAGACAGTAGCAATATCACTGCAGACCACAAAGATGTGGATCATCATTGACTGGTAAGAGTTTTTTAGGACAGCAAACCTGCCTTCATATTCTACAAGAATGATTGGCAGTTTTCATCCTGTCTTTACACTCTTGAAGAATCAAGCCATTAAGATGAACACCACCCCCCCCCCCCCCCAAATCCACCATGTTTAGACATTCTCTTTGTAATTTTTGTATTTTATTTATACCTTTATTATTTCAAATGTATTATATTTATTTGCCTTTATTATTATTATAATTATTATTATTTAGCACTTAAATAAGGCATAGGAGGACCTCCACAGAAAATTCCCCCCCCCCTCATGTTTTCTTTGTGTCGGTGTGCCTGACTTCTTCTAAAATATTTTGTCTCCGTGCATGTGTACTTTTGTTACTGTGCAGAAACTGGACAACAGTGTAAAGAATACATTTTATATCCTTTCAGTTGACATGTCTGATTTATCTGTTTCTTTGTTTTTGTACTGAGGGTATTATTTTTTGGAAACACCAGGATTCTATGTTTTTTTATTTCCTTACAGATCTATTCTATTTTTTTATATAACTTTTTATCTTCCAGGTGCTGTTATAGAAATGCAAACAATTACTAATGCTACTGGGAAGCATGCTCATGTATTGAACTGATACAAATCTCCCAGTGTGGGTTCTGGGACCCCACGTTCTAGAGCTAGGAGAACACGGCTCAAATACGTCCGTCTAGATCTCAACCTAATTTGTATACTGCATTGGAGCTGCGCTAGCACAAAGCAATGTGGACCCATTTCTAGACCGTGTTGTTTACAGCAAAGATATTATTGCCCTACAGGAAACAGGACTCGGTGATAACATGCTACACATGGCCAGTTTCAACTCTTTTTACAACAAGCGAAACCTGGGATTAGGCATCCTTGTTTGAGATGGTGTAATGGCTTCAGAGGTGGACATGTCTAAGTGTAACAGCGACGAGATACAATTACAGGCGGTCAGAGTTCAGTCCCAGCATTCTTTTGTTTTGGTGAATATTTATGCCTACAATGCAAGGGTGGACTTCCAGAGGTGGCAGTGTTTAAGTGAAATAATATCTCAAAAGAGAAATGTTATTATCTTTGGAGATTTCAATGCTGAAGGCAGATCATGGGGGAACATTTTGTTAAACGCACTGTTGACCTAGTTTGTATTAACAGTGGCAGTGTCAGGAGGGTAGCAAGTAGACCAGGCGATAAAGACAGTGTTATGGACCTGGCTCTGGTTTCTCCTTCACTCACTTCAGTGTGTAAATAGGGTGTACCAGAGTACCGTGGCAGCGACCATCTCCCCTGTAACATAGTAGTGGAGAAAGGCAGATTCAAGAAAAACAAGTCAAAGGTCAGGCCATTTATGTATAAAAGTACAGGAGGGGATTTGATGGGTTAAATAAGGCGTGGAACATAGCAAGAAGAAGTGCTGGGAGCAACTCCCTTGGTGGAATTGGGAGGTGAGAAAAAAAAAGCCTGGGCAGATAAGCGTGGTGCTGTGAGAAAATGACAAAATGCCAAACGCAACATTGGAGAAAAGATCCAAAGTATGCTCACTACCTGTGACCTTTCCAGTGAAGCTTGCCACTCTGCTCTGGTCATATCTTGCCCCTGCAAAGAGACATGAACATAAAAGTTGGCTCCTTAAAAAAATTGGTTACTGAGGTTAAAAGGGAGAAGTGGACAGAGTTGTGTCACAGAATAAGAAGTTTTTAAAAGGAGTAGAAAATTATAGGGAAGAAAAAAGTTGGTAAGAGAATAAAAAGAGATAAATCACTGAAACTATTCTGACGACTACACAAAAGTTTGAACGGTGCACACACAAACAAGAGCATTCCTGATTTCCTGAGCGCCGACCTCACCTGGCTGAGGTCCGACCAAAATAAAGGCAAGGTGTTATTAGAACACTTTCTACAGTAGAACAGCCAGATATATACACACATATACATATTTACTAACATACATATATGTCGGTATACCAGATATATACATTTATACCCCCGTCCACATACTCATGGATACACATACATGTATTTACACGTACGCACATGTCCATATGCACACACGTGCGTGCACACACATGTATGCCCGTACCTACATATAGCCTTATACACTTACACACCTATGTGAACACTTACCAAAACTTATACCTAACCATCTATTCACCCATATACACATAGCCCCCTCTACATTGAAGTGCGTGGCTGTGTGTAGTAATACTTTTACCCCACCAGGACATCACACAAGCGATAAACACCCGATGACACAAAGTGCCACCATGCGAATGAGGATACCCCGTGGAGAGTTTTCCGGAAACTGAGTTAAGCCATTTGGCCATATTTAAAGCCGGGTTATATTGCGGCCCCTGGCAAGAGCCAGGGTGGGGCTTTGAAATAACAAAAAATTGCGTCCCACAAGGGGGATGGCTATTATTAGGCTAATAGTGGCTGTACAGACAATCAGATCACCTAGGTGACAATTCACGACCAGGTGATCTGATTATTTATACAGATGGTTCGGTGCTGAGAGGAAAGAGAAGTGCCTGGGGGTTCGTAGCGAAAGCCAATGGAAAATCTTTAGTGCAAGACAGCCTAGCATATGATACTACACATCGCTCGCTGCTGAAGATAAGGAAGGAGCATGAATGGGGATGCCTCGAGTGCTGTGATGTCAATTCTTGACTCAACTTAACTAGTGGCTGTGTGAAGCAATGGAAAGCTTTCTATATGCCTAACAAATGTCCCTGGGGTAGTAGCCTGTCCTACTACTAGGCGTGTCCACCAGGTGGCGGATGGTGAAAAGGCCTCTAGATATAGAGGTTAGCCACGAATAGATTGAATAAGTCGCCGTGGAGCAAAACAGGTGATGGTCATTGAGATAAGGCGAGTTAGTTGGTGGGACAGCTAACTCTATAAAATAACTCAAAACTCTACGATATGGCCATCGGCGGGTAAGAGGCGCCATAACCTCTCCCCCTGCTGCCTTGCAGGGTAAGTCTCTTTAGACAAAGACTATTGGAGTCAAACCATATACAAACCGGCGGAAGCCAAGGGGAAACCACCGCTGTATTATCCCCAGTAAATCATGCCTCAAAATATTACGAATTCAGATAAGGACGTGAACGGGGATTCCAGCGGAATCACCTCGACCGGTAGGGAGCATCATGTTCTACGGGTGATACCCGACCGTCATCCAGCTACTGTAGAAAAAGTAAATAGTAGAATGATTCTGAATGTCAGAACACTCGTACAAAACGGAAAGTTGGATAACATCAAGACGGAAATAAAAGAGAATGAACATCAACATATTAGGAATTAGTGAAATGCGATAGCCAGGAGCAGGGAAAAAGTATTAAGATCAGCACATAATTATAGTAAGGGAGTTTGTGTTATTTTGGATCCAAAGAATTCAAAAACTGTGAACGGATTTTGGACAATGTCAGACAGAGTACTAATAGTAAAGCTTCACGGCAGACCGTTTGACATCAACTTAGTACAGATTTATGCCCCAACAGCAGATAGTTCAGAGTAAGATATTGACGAATTTTATGACGAGTTAGACATGGCTGTTGATTAATGCAAAATTTGTGATGTAACAATGATACTTGGAGATTTCAACGCGAAAATAGGAAGTGAAAAAGTGTACGGAATAACCAGTGGCTATGGCCTAGGAGAAAAGAATGTGAGAGGTGACTGATTAATAGCAAGGGCTGAGTGGCATGATGATAGGTAACACCTGGTTTAAACACCATCCTCGAAGATTGTAGACTTGGAAAAGTCAGGACGATAATGTCCGCAGTCAGACTGATTATATTGTGATTTCAAAAAGATTCCGAAGCAGCTTAGTTGGAGCAGACTACTTAAGTGACCATGTTCCAGTTGTAGGAAAAATTAGAATAAAACTAAACAATATTAAGAAAACACCACAGAACATTAAGTTAAATTTAGGAATTCTTAGAACGGATAGAGAAATTAAGGAACAGTACAATGTCACTGTACAAAACCGGTATAATGCAATATAAATTATACAGACTATTGATGGTAGGCATGGTACCAGGAAGGAGAGGCATGGGCCAACCTACACTAAGATGGGCACAGGATATAGGTGACTCCTTGAATGTGAAAATGCATGAGGCGGGAGAACTGGCGAGAGACCGAGTTTCTTTCAAGCAGACCGTGATAAGAGCGACGTTCTGCAAAGGACCTGCTACACAATGATGATAGTACAGTGAATATATAATGAGATCTTTAATTGATATGCTCAGAATTGTGGTTAGTGGGCACAATATAAACAATTTACGTTATGCCGATGACGCAGTCTTGATAGCAACAAGTCAGGAAGAACTACAGGAAATGATAGACATTGTGGTGTTAGAAAGTGGAAGAATGGGCCTCAGTTTGAATAATGGGAAGACAGAAGTAATGATGGTATCAAAGAAACGAATTATTCCTCAATGTGTAATACAAGTTATTGGTGCTATTTTAAGACAGGCACAGACATTTAAGTATCTGGTCACGTGGATACCATCAGATGGAAGATGCAGAACTGAGATAAGAAACAGAATAGGACAGGCAAAAACTGCATTTTATACAAAGAAAAATATCTTGTGCAATATATCCTTGTCATTAAGAGTTAGAAAAAGAATTCTTGCTTGCTACATACATCCAGTTTTAACATATGGCTGTGAATCCTGGACAATCGGTAGGCAGGACAAACAATTTTTTTAGAGGCCTCAGAGATGTGGTTTTACAGAAGAATGCTTAGAATACCTTGGACAGCCAAAAAGAGCAACCAAGAGGTTTTGAAAGAGACGGGAGCCCGAAGACAACTAATCACAGACATCAGAAGGAGACAGTCATCATTTTTCGGCCATGTTATCAGAAGAGGGAAAATAGAACATGTTGTGACCACTGGAAAGATCTGTGGAAGGATGGATAGAGGTAGACAACGAGAGAAGATGCTTGACAATCTTGTTGCATGGCATGGAGGTGTGTCAGCACACGAAATGATACATGCTGCAGGAGATCGCAGATTGTGGAGAGGCATGATTGCCCATGCCAGTCGGCAAGGCACCTGATGATGATGAACAAATGTCACTATTTTCTCACTGAACGTGATTGGCTCAGACTCTATATACTATTACATGACTCCGCCTTTATTGTCTCGTTACAACTCTTTTCATGCCTTGGTTAAAACCTACCGATTAGGACCAATAATGATATTTCTAAAAGATGTATATTTATTTAAAACTGTAAAAATCAGTTATCAGCAAACTAATGTCACAGAATAGTAGTTTCTTTTTGTATTACAGATAACGTTAATGTTGATGCGGAAGTTTGGCTGGCGGAGTGATTTAGCTTCTATAGCGGACACAAAGGAAAGAAATCTGCCTAAAGAAAAGTTTAGTGCAGAACTTTCTCTCTCTTTTTTTTTTTAAATATATTTCAAGTTCAAGTTTCTTTTCCAAGCTTTCGTTGGATCAAAGTACGCGTGGGTGTAAAATTGTCAAAAGAATAACTATTTTGGTGTCTGAGTTTAAATGTTTTGAAAATATCACAAAGAAAACGCACGTGGACAACGACAGCCATTACGAGAGATATACCAGTACAAGATAGATGGTAAGATCTTTGTTGCTTACCTACTGATTTATTAATTATATATCATAAGCTCTTCTCTTTTTAGCGTTGAACGGCTGTAGCTATAAACACCAGCAGACACTTTTGGGAGCAGAAGTTGAATTTTATGTGCACGTGCGTTTTACAGAACTGGCTTTCTTTACTTGTAACTAATATGCGCGACTGTCAGGCTCCGCGCAGATGTTTTCGAGGAAAAATTAATTAGTCTTGTGGAGCTTTTGAGGAGGAGATCGGAGCACCTATGGATCTGTCCGGAGTGCTGTGATGATAATCCTTTCTAATCACTAATTAATTAGTCGCCTTTTACGACATGCGCCCCCCTCTCCCTTTATATATGAAACGGAATACTTTTAGCAAAGGCTCTTAAACATCAGTGGGGGGGGGGGGGGGGAGGCGGGAGGGTGGTGGTGCGCCTCCTTTCCGCCGATAAAACTTACTGGGGTCTTAAGTGGCGCCCTTTCTAATCTGAGATCGATTTATTTTTCTTTGGAGTATTTGTTGAAACTTTTCAATTATTTCATACATATAATTATTTTTTATTTATTATCACACAATATAATACAATAGCTCCTTGAATCCCCATGCCACTGCTATAGGATCATAAAAGGGCTGAACCTTCCCAATAATTTCTATGTGGCTACGCTTCGGCCTATAAGTACATTTTTTTGTAAACCAGCGTGGACGCCAGCTCACAGTGTTCCCACCATGATTTCTCATGGCTTTGAATATGTGAAGACTAAAGGTTAGGGTGACCTAGTGCTGGATGAATGCAAAGAAACAGGCTTGAACCCTAAGTTTATTTTGAGACGGGTGGGTGTAAAAGTCTAATAGATACTAAATATGAAACGTTGTCATTCTACGTAATTTCTCTCACCAACAATGAAGTCAGTGTTGTAATTTAATTACAAGCCAACTAGGCTATCCTCCGAATAACGGTCCCAAATTATCGAGGCCGAAAATATACCCTAACAGGGCCTCAATCATATGCAAATTGCGGACTTCCAGCGACTCCCGCGCCGCGGAGCTAAACTAGATGGCTGGGACTTACGAGCAAATAAAATGAAGGAAGCTGCAGGAGATGCGATAGCTGCTCCTCGTGAGTCCCAGCCATCTAGTTTAGCGGCGCGGGAGATACTCTCGGCGGTGACGGTAGTCGCCGGAAGAGCGCCATTTAAGTTGCTGGAAGTGTGCCGGAAGTTCACAATTTAAGTCGCCGGAAGTTCGCAATTAACACGTGACTGAGGCCCTGTTAGGGTATATTTTTGGCCTAGAAAATTTTGGACCGTTATTCGGAGGATATCCGCCAACTAAGTTACAGATTAAGGCCGCACAACCTGCAGGAGCCACCAACATTTCAATTATTGTCACAATGCGATTTTATCTTAATATACATTTTTTTTCCCTGATTGAATTATTATTCCAGGTATAAACTCAGGCTTTCATTTTTTTTCTAACCTTTTCTACCCTATTTAAATCAGCCGCCTTCACATGATCATAATATCTTGAGCTGAATAAAAGCGGGACACCCAGAGCAAATCAAATTTCATCCCCTTTTTGTCCCCTTTATTCCTTCTTTTTCCCCCTCTAGGTTACCGGAGTGAACGCGTTAATTACTCGCTGGGCAATTATATTAAAATACGAACCATTGCCGCCATGAATTAAACGAAACAATATGCCCTTTAACTGCAGGGAAAAGACATACTGCATAGAATACTCTCCTCAGCACACTTCTGGCATTTAAAACATCTACAGCTATCACATTCAATAAATGTTACAGATGTAACAATAAGTGTTCTCGAGCTTATTGTCAGATTTTGACGAAACGTGACAGAAGCACACCTAACGGGACTGTTCCAATGATGACGAGAAGAATGGTCGCCCTATTGAAGGTCACAAATTCACATCCAAACAGCAGTAACTGCTAGTATGCCGCCAAAATTCAAGAGAAGAAATGTTACTTAATGAAAACATTTGTGTCTACCGTCTCTGCAATGAAGCCTTTCTTTTTCCACGGTACTAAAGTCGTTAGCAGTTTTTCCCTTTAGGAAAGAAAAGAAAAAGGAGGTGGGGGGGGGGGGGGATGGGGGTGGAACATGGGAAATGTAAATCATTGTTTAAGAATCAGTAAACTGTTGAACGTTTAACCCTTCCCCCCTCCCCTTTTTCAGTAATTGTTAAAATGTGTTAATATGATTGTGTTGCTGTAAGATTCCTGGCAGATGATTATATTATGATTTACAATATTACATTTGTACTGCAACGCACGTTTTAGTTGAATACTGAAATAATATTGGAGCCTCTTATATATTTTTTAGGTTTAATCTCATTGGCATGATTAACATTTCTTATGGACCGGAAATACTTGATTTCAATCCCACTGACCACTAAAAAACGGACACCCAGACCAACCTACTAACAGTGACTCTTTTGGACAAAGAGCTTTTTGGCAACCTTACTGAGCTTTGGGCAGAAACCTCTATAAACGCATTTTGTGATTCAAAGGTGCCGGTGTGATCCAAGCTGAGGGCAGCAAACCACCTTACCTTGGTTTCCAAAGCTGTATCTGCTTTCTTTTTTTTGTCTCACTGACACCAGGTTGTAGCCCAGCGTCGTGGTTTTCTGTTTGTGTCTTGTGCTTCTCGGGTGGCTTGGGTGATGGAATTGTTCTTTATTTTTCCTTCCAGGTTTCTTCTACACTAATCATCCATATCTTTCTTGATCTTCCTCGCGCCGTCCTTCCAGATTTTCTGCTGTAAAAAGTCTCATATGCAGCATGTCTCACTAGATGGCTGAACCATCCCATGGCTGTATCTACACCGCAAAAGTAAAGTGGTCTTTGACTTTCAGTCAAAATGGACGCCAGGCACTGTCACTGTTTCGCGTCGGGGCAACATTTTTGCTTCTGCCAGACTGTGGCCGTTGCATTTTTGCACCATTTGTAGACTGAAAGGATATAGTTTCGTAGCGCCAGCTACTGAGTTGAGTGCATGGCGCGACTCTGTGAGCTGTGGATTTCATTTGGAATGTTTTTCAACTATGACCAAGATGGTGTTGTGAACTTTAGATTTTAAAAATGTCGCGTGGTCTGTCGCCGCAATATTTGTGATGCCCTTATGTGAATAATATTGATCGCGTGTGGAACTGCTGATCTGTTGGTAACTTCTGCTACCGTCGATGATGAACTGCATTTCTAATGTCAAACTGTTTGTGTTAGCACTTCTGATGGCTACCGTATACTGTCGATCTTTCCACAAGGGACTGTGACGAACATTCTGTGTGTTTTTTGTTGGCACAGGAGCGGAGCAACTATGGGGTGACCCGCTTGCTATGAAGCTGAAACTAAGATTACCAAAGAGGTCTTGGTTCTGAGAATTAAACGCTGAATGGCTGGTGCAGTTATAGTCAAGAACTGGATAGGCTAGGATTTATGTAACTGCTGTGAGAAAACATTTCGAATTCATTTTTAAGCCCAGGGTTGTAAGAGTTGAGCTGGTCTCTTTCAAGCAATTGTTTGCTTTAAATATTACCGATTCTTAGCGTATGTTGGAAGGGCCCTTTGGGAGTGAGTGGGCAGTGCGAAGGCACAAAGTTCATTACAGGCTGATGAGAATGGCGCTGCAAGGAGTTACCAGGGAATCTGACCAACACTTAAGGGAAAAGCGAGACGGATATTCAATCAGTTACTAGTGCCATCGGAATTGGAACTTCTTACTTGCTGCTGAAGACGGGGAAGGAGCGCTTATTTGAGTGTCCCTAATACTGTGGTGTCGATTCTTAATTTAAGGTGTTACGTGGCGCAAAAAAAGTAAAAATTGTCAGGATCTGAATGTGGATAAGAAAGGAGATAAGGGAGGAGGGAGCTGGCTCATAAATGTATCTTTTTTCAAGTGAAATATTTAGCCCATATTAACTCTTTCTCCCAATGTGTGTTCTGGCGCCACATTTTAGGGAAAATAGGACATACCCACTGCTCTATCAAGCATATAAACCACAACAACAAAAGGGTCTTGCCATCAGGGTCAGAATGCATCTGCCTAAAGAGGCAGAGAACCAACATTCTGCTTACAAATAAACCAGGTCTGTAAAACGGATGTGCTAGAAGTGGGCCAACCTTATTTTTCTGTGGAACTTTACAGTTGGTGAACGTGAATACGACTTCTTGCCCATTCTTCCATTGAGATAATCCATTATTTTACAACCGTGTCCTTAACCCCTTGATTATTTCAACCTAGTCAGATACAAAGACTGGCTGTAAAGTACACACGGTTTGAAATAAGAAATGTTCAAGTGACAGGAACTGAAAGAGTTAAATATCATAGTGGTTTTCAATGAACATAAATGGAAGATATAGTTCCCGGAAGAAGAGGAAACATAACAATGGACCCCGGTTATCACAAACTGGGCATCAACGTTTAAGAGGCAACGAACGAACGAAGTTTATTTTTAAAAGGGTTACAAATTGGGCACGCAGGCCAGTCTTACATTCGGCCCTTCCAAACACCCGTCTTTCACACTGCAGCTGTATTTTATCAAAAAGCATGTAATATTTATATGATAATATGCATACTATGAATATCAAAAAAGAAAAGGAAAAAAAAACACACAAAAGAATGGGTGGTAAAATGCACGCACACACCCATACACTCACACACCCACATACCTTCACACACACATAAACACACCCCATTCACCCACATACAAAGCTACATACCCACACAGACACGTACATTCCACACGCATACAAACATACAGATATAAAAACAGAGACACACCCATAGAAACAAATGCAGACACATACACACATGCAGACATACGCGCACATACCCAATCACACACGCAGATACACATACACAGATCGAGGGACCGAATGGCATTCAGCCTGCCCAGATGTGACGCACTCTGCAAATGACACTTTTAATCTTCTTCTTCGCGTCTACCGGCTGTCAACTTTAGAAAGTTATGGCCGTTTGTCCACCAGTGAACTGTAGTCTTGTTCCATGACCTAGGTGTTGCGTGCTCATCTGTTTTACAGATGCAACTCATGTGTATACAGACTGTTGGTTCATTGCCTTTGAGGCAGATGCACTCAGACTTCGAAAAAAGCTCTTAAATAGTCGACTTTTACAGGATTCTAGAGGCAGAGGGTCTATTCTTGCTTTCGTCACAATGGGGCCCCAGAACCCACTAAGCGCAGACACATAATTTTTTTTTTAGTTTGCTATTCAAGTATCTCATATTAGTCTCACACTAACCCACAACTCTAGTTATGTTGCATTTTCTTATTGTCAGTGTAAAGTTATTTTATGCTGCCTGTTATTGTGTTCGCAGGTGATGACGGTCGTCTGTCTATGAACAATCATAGATACTAACTACGTGGTCCGCCAACTTATCTGAACAGAATTGTGTGACTGCAAGCGCAGTGTGCTCAACAAATTCCTTGAACAGATTATTGTAACCAATGGCCACATCTCATGGAAGTGCGACACCGGCACCAGCAAGATCCAGTGCCAACCAGGTTTCACATTATGAAGGTTCTGCAGCCAGGTGCCGCAGCTTTCAAGAAAGAAAACGTAAACAATCCAGAGATGCAAAGTTAACTAAAGCTCGAACACACTCAGAAGTCATTCAAGTACGACACATCGTAAATTTCAAATTTTCTGCCTTAAATTCTTTGTCTCATGACTCGACGCCCGAAACCAACATTACCAGGCAAACGGCCCAGACCACACCCAGGCAAACAGCACGGACTACATCGGTGCACATAAGGAACTCTGTTTCATACTTTAATTATTTACAGAGGAAACTCAAGTTCATTTCTTCTAAGGTGGATTCATATAACCAAGAATTAGAAAGAATGATTAGCGTGATCCGCCGTAAAATAGATTCATATACGGAAAAATTAAACGACAGAGTGGACACGATGAGATTTGATCGTGCTACAGGTGAGGAGTTAGGTAAAGGAGTTTTCAAGCTTAATGCTAAAAAAGATGCATTTAAAGAAGATTTAAACAGAAGAATGGCCCTGTTAAATGCTAAAAAAGCTTCATGTAACCATGAAATAAGAAGACAAACTCAAGTACTGGATTCTAGATTAGCCCCATTTGCTCAAGAACTGGACGTGCAACGTAAACTTCTGGATGTTAAAACAGGTTCATATACTCAGAGTTTGAGGGAGAAAATGAGGATTATGAGATCATTTTACGATTCATTTTTTATCATATTTAGTGATAAGTTTACTTGTACTCATATCTAGAACATGTCAATCATAAATCCTTGTGTGCGCATAATTACTTCGCTTAATTTTTTTGAATGGTGCATTGCCAGTTGGTGGGAGAACTGAAGTTCAGTGTAGCCTATTATGAGGACAAAGTGATATTTAAAGCTTCACTTCATGTTTACAAACCTAATACTATATAAGTTCACAAATGTCAGTGGAAATAGGTTCTTTATGCATACAGATGTTTTTTTTTTTTACATTAAAATATAAATATAAGATATCTATATTTTCTGAGTTAAGATTAATCAGACTATAAAATAATGTCTGCTTAAATAGATTTTGGTTTTTGATGTGATCATTATCACGCTAGCCACCTTTACTTCCCGGGATTCAAATGATACCCACTCAAGGCTGGGTCAACCTGGAAGCCTTGGTCATTTTTGAGAAACGTTTGGCACTGTTCGAAGCCACAACTTTCGGATTTGCAGGCGAGCCTCTAGTCACTACAATAGGGAGCTCCCTTAAAAATCTGACCCGAGGTGCGGATTTGAACCCAGCACCTTAGAGCCAGGGGGGGGGGTCATAAGTGGCTGCAAACTAAGGCTTTGATGAAATCAGATGTTGTTACTAGAAGCTCATTAGTTGCAGACTAGCTCTGAGTCACATCATAACATGCCAACCACCCCCCCCCCCCCCCCCCGCTTTTCCCCTCTTACAGGGGTTTAGTCAGAAGAAAACGGCAGCAGAAAATAAAAATTTCAGCAACTGTGTCCTGAATTTGATTATTGATCATATTTACGTTTTAGCGAATCTGGAAATGAATGGGAAAATTTGTTCCCAAGCATTCCCGTGTGGGTTCAGGGGTCTCAGTGTGGAAAAACAAGAATAGACCCACTGCCTCCCCAACAAGCATGTCGTAGGAGTCGACTAATTTGGGGGCTTTCTTCGAGGTCGGAGTGCATCTGCCCGAGCAGCAACGAACAACTAAATGCACACACATTAGATAGTAATACGGATGCACACGCAAAACTCAGGCCCTGGCACAAAGCCAAAGTCCAAATGATTTAAAAACCGGGACTTGCCGTTGGAGATTTCAGCCGGTGAACACTGAAAAAGAAATTTCCAAGCAGATATTTTTCTGTGGTCACCTTTTTAAAGAGTTGTTGGCAAATCGTGTAGTGACTCATAAGTATTGGATATCTGTTTTTCAGCCTAGCTAGTTTCAGTGAGCCCTTAAATAGTTGCATTTTACGTCATGCTTGTAAGGGAGAAGTGAGACTATTACCTCTTCCGTCAAATGGGGCCCCCATAACCCACAGATGAGTAAATTTCACAGCAGATCATTATTACCCTATTGTTGAGTAATCAGCAGCTGCCATGTCATTGTCAAAGCCATGTCTTCTTCAGCGATCTCTGGTCATGCGCATTATCCACTGTGGGTCATAAACTGGGATGTCTTTTCAAGGTCTCTTAGGTTTCCCCAAAGCTTAGTTGTCAGTTCTACTGGGTGTTGCCATATGTCGCTCCGCCAGTAGAGGACAGTCTTGCAGGACATGTTCTGGAGTCTGTTCAGCACGAAGACACTGGCAGAGAGCTGTTTGGCTTATACCTAATTTATATGAGTGTTTATTGAGTCTGCAGTGTCCAGTGCGTAAGCGAAAAACTGTGACTTGGTCTGTTCTGTTCAAGTGCCTCAGAAAATCTTTTCCGTAGTCATAACCAGTGTTGTTTTTCCAGTCTGTTTCTGATTTTCTCTTAATGAGAGTTTTGACTTCTGGAAAAGATAGTGGCTGGTAGGTCTGTAGTTTGTTACTGCCTTCCTTGGCTAAAGCATCTGCGCTTTCATTGCCTTTGATGCCACAGTGAGACGGAATCCACTGCAAGTGAATTTCTGCCTTATTTGACAACATAGCAAGTTCCTGTGTTATACTTTGTAGTGTGCTGTCGGTAGGTTTGTACAGCTGACAGTGAGTCAGTGAGAAAAACTATCCTGCCTGCGGTGATTTGCAGATTGTTCATATACTGTGCTGCCATCAATAGAGCTGAGAGTTCTGCCTTGTAGTTAGAGCAAGTTCGTCCGGTGGGGGCTGCTAGGGACACAGTAGTGGCATCTGGGTGTTTTATGTAGACACCTGCCCCACCATTCGTAGTTGCCTCTTTTGCTGATCCATCCGTGTAGATTCTTTGTCCAGCTGTCCTGTGGGAAACATGTTGTTGAGGTGTTCCATTGTGAGTGCTTTCTTCACTAAAGCGGGCTCAGCATCTTTGTTTCCCAGGTTCGGGATGGATGTTGACACATTGAGTGTCAATAATTCGGAGTCCCAGAGATCGAAAGATAGCTCTTCAGGTGTACATTGTTGGTTAAGTAGTGAAGAGAATGACTTTCCAAATTCCTTCGTTAGATGGTTTAGGCTTGTGCGCTTTATTCTGTTTTTTGTCCTGGCTGCCAATTTTTCGTGTAATGGGTGGTTTAACATTCTCTTCATTCTTTCAGCATGTAGAATTGCTTTTGTCCTTCTTCTTTCTTCTAAGGGGATGATGTTGGCTGCCTTTTCCATTTCTACAATAGGTGTAGATTTTATGGCTCCCAGAATTGTACGCAGACTTCTATTTTGCGTTTTGTCTAGTATCTGTTTATTGGAATTGTCTGCTGTTATCCATGACGATGATGCGTATTCGAGAGTTGGTCTGACTGTGCCGGTGTATACCTGCTTCAAGATACAACTGTCTGCTCCCCAAGTGGTGCCTGCCAATTTCTTCATCACACCTTGTTTTCTCATGGCTTTTTTGTTAGTTTTTAGTATGTGATGTTTCCATGTCAGACGACTGTCAAGCTTGACTCCCAGGAAGGTTGGAGTATTGGAGCGTGGAACAGCATCATTGTTGAATTTTAATGTAAACTTTTCCTCCTTTGTAGACAATGAGAAGAGTGTTGCTACAGTTTTGTTCCTGTTTACTTCGAGGCCCCATTTGTTGGCCCAGTTTATGACACTATTCACACTTTCCTGGAGTTTTGAAATAGCAGGTCCAATGAACTCAGAGGTGTACCACACAGCTAGCTTGAATCTGGGACTATGTGCTTTATCTAGTTTCACAGATGCCCGCCTGTGTGATAGGAAGTCTTGTATCCAGTAGTACATTCTGCCTCTTATTCCACTATGTAAGAGCTTTAGCATCAAGCCATCCTTCCATACTTTGTCAAAGGCCTTGGACATATCGAAAAAGACTGTGAGGGTTTTCTTTTTTTCCTGGAAGCCATTTTCTATGTCCTGTGTAAGGTATGCTACCTGGTCATCAGTGCTTCTGTGCTGTCGGTAGCCTGTCTGAGCGGGATCCAGTTTGTGATTGGTTTCTAGGAACCACTGAAGTCTGGTGGCTAGCACTCTCTCCATCAGTTTTGCGGGGCAGCTTAGCAGACTGACAGGCCTGTAGCTCTGAGGGTCCTTCTTGTCCTTGCCACTTTTGAGGATAGGGTGGATTATAGCATTTTTCCAGATATCTGGGACTCTGCCTAGTTTCCAGCTATAGTTGTATATCTGGAGTAAGATGTTTTGTGCTACTGGACCCATATGTTTGAGCATGTCGTTTGAAACTTCGTCTGGGCCAGGTGCCTTCTTGGATGAGTTTTCTCATGGCTCACAAGAGGCTTTTTTTAATATGGAGTTTATCCCATCTCGGACTGCTTTCTTTTGCTCCAGGGTTACTGAATATGAGCTTTCTTTCTCATAGTTTCGGGCCATCAGAGTCGCTGCTTCCTTCCCTGTGAGTAGATTTCCTTCTTGTTGGAGAAATGTTTTTCCATGAGATGGGTTGTCATCATTAAGTGCCTTTGTCAGTCTCCACAATTTTGTGGTGTCTTTTTCCATGTTAAGAGAAGCAGTCTTTTCTTTCCAGGACTTTCTACACTGTAGGTTTCTTTCTCTGACATAGAGAGCCCTTGCTTTGTTGTGTTGCTTCACATGTTCGTCTGTTGGATCAGCTTCCATGCTATCTCTAGCATCACAGAGCGAACCGTGAAGCACTTCCAGTTCTGGTGACCAATATGGCTTGTAATTGTGCCTCTTTCCTCTAGGAATGGTTTTTTTTTTTTGCTGCATTCAGTATGGCCTTGTTGAATTCTTGTGCATCTCTGTCAACCTTACCTGAAAGGCTGATTGCTTTGCAGTTTGAGTCTGCAAGTTCTTGAAAAAGTTTCCAATCTGCCTTTTTGTAGTTCCAGCTTGGTGCAGTATCTGGAGATTTTTCTATTTTAAGGCCGTTTATCAGAATCTTCACTGGCCTGTGGTCACTGCCTCCTAACTGGTCACACACCTGCCTAACAGATATCTTATGGATGTCGTCTGTTGCAAATGCTAGATCAGGTGTGCTTGTAGTGCGCCACCGTCTAGAGTAGTGCGTGTGCGGGTCATCAGGGTGATTGAGAAGGGTGAGACAGTTTGTGATTAGCCACTCCTCAAGATTTTTGCACGAGCATCTAAACAGTCATAACCCCAGCTGGGTGAGTGACTGTTCAAATCTCCGATAATTAGCAAAAAGCCATGTCATTAAGCTACCTATCTTTGCTTTGATAGTATGTCACTGACTTCTCACATAGACTCACTGACTCAGTGTATGACAGTAATGACGTATTATATCACAATAATAGTTCATTATGCCACAGTCGGTGCAAAACATTGGCGGTAACTTTCAGTACCATGTAAGAATTACATTGAGGGGAAAAAGGGGGGGGGGGGTTGTGAGTTTCAAGGGACAATGAATAGGACAATAGAACACTTAAAGTCACACTAACAACATACAAAGGGACATGGTTATTAATGGTTCGGTCATCTAATGAGAATGCAGCTAGACCAAACTGCAAATAAGATTTTTACAGCAAAATATCTGGGAGCAAGCAAGATGTGTCTTAAGCCCAAGATTTGCCACGTATTTATTGCAAGCTCAGTGTATATTTTCTAAAACCCTTGTGTCCTGTCGAAGATCATGGGTGAGTATTAAAGCATATAATTTTCCCCGTGTGGGTTCTGGAACCAATTTGGGGGGGGGGGGTGGCTGGTGGGGAAAGGGTGTATAGATCCACTGCCCCATATCCTAGGAGGCGATTAATTAGGGGTGTTCAGTTCCCATTTGAAGTCAGGGTGCATCTGCCTGAGAGGCGAAGATACAATAATCTGAAAAAAAATACACAATATGTGACAAGAATGTGCACGCAAAAGTCAAGTTCTAGAACGAAACCAAGGTACAAAAATTACCGAACAACATGCGCCTTGCAAAGGAATTTGCAGTCTGTGAGCGCTTAGAAGACGAAGACAATTATCTCACTGTAGATGATTCACATTTGACTCCATTCATGTTCCGCGCGAGAGGATCTTTTCCACGCCATTGGGTATATAGAGCTAGACCTATATTTTGTGGGCATTCGGTGAGTGATGTGGTCTACATCACGTCGATGATTCGAGCGAGAAAAGTAGGTTAATTTAAAGCGTGGTGTCTTAGCTTGTCTATCCTTGCTAATCACTGTCCACTTCACACTTAAGGCTACTTCAAGGTCGAAACACGTCTCTTTTGATGCATACATCACACAGAAATGTTGGCGAAGCGTGTTCTGCTAGAACGCAACATTACTCTGACTTTTATGTTGCCTGGATCATTCAAAAGTGACCTTCAACCCTTGGCCGGAAAAATCCAGTCACTCTGTTGCGTCAGCTTCTACCTGTAGGTTTGGCCTTAGGTACTATTGAATACTTTCTATATTAAAGGAGTCGCCGTGGTGAAGCGGCTAGACGCTCTCCTGCGAATTGAAAGGTAATGATTCGGGTCCTGATGGACTGGACTAATTTTTGTAATGACCTTGGCTCTCAGGGCGACTCAGCCGTGAGTGGGTTCCAAGTACATGCCCCTTGAAGCAAAGGAGGTGGGAGTGATGCTGACCACAGTACCCGCCGAGTTGTCTAGAAAATACCCACTGCCTACCCAAAAGCATGTCGAAGGAGGCGACCAATTTGGGGCTTCCTTTACAGTCGGAACAAACAGTCTGCATACAAATAAGTTAGATCTGTAAAAGAATGTGCACGCAACACTCAGGTTCGGAAAAATACTTATGTTCAGAAATGGACGAACAACCAGAACTTTCAACCGCAGTTTACAGCCGGTGAACAGGAAGAAGTCTATAAAATAGAGGTCACGCCCTATATACCCAATACACCCTAGGGCGTGGAAAAGGGTGCTTGGCTTACTATACTGAAGACCAGCAGTATAAATTCATGACCCCACTGGAGACGGTCATAGTAAATGCCAGATAAACAACTCTCCTTCGTCTTTCCGCCCCAAACCCTCATCGTCTTCTATTTGTATTCGTGTGTACCAAAACAAGGACGAAGTTGACTGACTGTGTTGTCTCTTACGACTTGCTTGAGTAAGGGTTAGCCGGTTTTGTTCTTCTTGCCGATAAAACAGGGCCCGGAGCCCAAGCATTGAGACCATTTATTTCAAGCTTTCGGGCAAGACAACAAAAAGAAAGGCAAAATGACCCAAGGTTAGATATTGTTCTGTTTGTCTGTGTGTCACAATAGCTAACAAATTCCAATCGCAGTCTATGGTCATGTCCTGCTTCACACATCGCCCTTAAAAGCACGTGGTTGGAAATAATTTCCCTTCGCTAATTGGAACCACTTGAGCCGCATGACACTAGCAGCCAGCTAACACACCCAAACTTGAAAACAGTCAACAAGCCAGCTGAACAGCCAGTGTGGAGCCTGTGCAAAAAGTCTGAGCAAGCAACCGACAAAAATCAAACAACACAAAACAAAGCAAGATAAGATGACGACCAGATACGTCACCACACATACAACCATAACGGCGAGAGCTTGGCGCCCTAAGTTGAACGTGGTCACGATGAAATCAGTCAATTCCTTTTGAAGTTTGAACAAGGGATCAACGTTCTGGCAGACGGGTAGTATTCCATAAGTGCTCCGTTCTTCTTCTAACTCAAGTCTGCGCCCGAAGAAGCTCAGCACAGTGCACAGGCTCTGTAGCATCGGCGAGGATCCTGGAATACTTTGTGTAGATTTGTAACTCGAAATTTTGCCCGGGCAGCTCCGTTTGGCTACTTTTTTTCGATTTTCAACAGCCAATCAATTTTTTACGTGCGCTACAATGCACACGGGCGTCCGATCTTACTACCCAGAGACCAAGGGGAATTTCTAGAAGTCCAAGTCCTCGTGAAAAAATTCCAGCCCTTACCGGGGCTTGAATCCGGAACCTCTAGCACTCGAGGCGGACACTTCTTGGGACCAGGCAGCCCAAACTAGAAAACAGCAAATAAGCCAGCCGAGCAACGAATGAGGAGCCTGTGCAAAAAGTCTGAGCTGCAACCGACAGAAATCAAACAGCACAAAACAAAGCAAGATAAGATGACGACCAGATACGTCACCACAAATACAACCACAACGGCGGGAACTCGCCGCCACAATTGAACGTGGTCACGATGAACTTACTTAATTCCCTTTCAAGGACGTCTCAAGACAACCTCAGGTTGCTGACTGGTTTTACAAGAGACTTTTAGTGAAAGCCACTGTGGTGTAGCGGCTAGACGTTCACTTTCCGATCGAAAGGTCGATGGGTCAGATCCTGACGGAGCAGGATTTTGTTTTTCAAAAACGACCTTGGCTTCCGTGTCGACGAAACCTTAAATAGGTGCCAGGTAAAGTGTAATGTCCCGGAAAGTAAAGGCGTTCGGTATGACATTACCCATCAGGTGTCGATTGGTCCATAAAATATAGGTTTAGCCATATATGTTCTTGAAGACGTGGAAACGGGTCTTTAACTCCCAGTCTGTAGCGACAGCACTAGCCACGCGGCCCCCAAATCATCAGGCTCAATGGATCTTCCAGACCCACCACGAACACCATTATCCTCAAAACAATCATCAGAAGTCAAGAAATTATCTGGAACACCCGAAACATACCCAGAACCGGAAGAGACTATAGACAGCAACAAAGAACCATATTCAGAAGACGGCATACTATGGGAAAAAGTTTTAAAAGAATTAAAGAGAATTAGAAGAGAGACCGGAGAATCAACCAATTTTGGTTTGCCCGTCTATGAAGAGTTTTGTTACAGGAACCACAGGGAATATATCGATTGTTTGGCACGAAAACAAGCAGACGCAAGTCGTGAAGAGGGAGAAATAGCAGAACGTACAGACCTAGAGATTTTTTATGAGGTGCAAAAAGAGGAATTTCAAAGAAAGGCAGATCTCTTTTGGGAGAAATGGGTAAAAGATCAAACTGGAAACTGAAAGGAAATGCACATTGACCGACTTGATTAAAATAAATAAAAAGATACTAAACCCGCACTATCCCCAACTTCCCAATACCCTTCTTTTCTTGTGTTTTACTATAAATACTTTTAACATAACACAGACACAAACAAACGGCAACAGATGTAAACAGACTAACAATACATAAGCAAACATTTATATACTCACACGATAGCAGAAAAACACAATACTCGCAAACATTCAGAGTTGAAATAAAGGGGGAACACCCCCCCCCCCCCCAAAAAAAAAAAAAAAATGCACCCAGGCCCCGTGACTACACCGCGAAAGTAGTAAAAGCACAGTTTTAGACATTGATGACGTCCATATATGGCACTGGTGGCATCATGTTGATAAGAAACATTTTCATCTTCGCAGAGCTGTAAACTCTGGCGGAAAGTTCTGGTTGTTCATCCACTTCTGGACTGCAGCCCTGTTCCAGAACCTGAGTGTTGCCTGTGTATACGTTTTACAGATCTGACTCATTTGAATGCAGACCCCCGTGTGGGTTCCGGGGCCCCATTGTGGGGAAAACAAGAATAGTGGACAGTTGCTGTGAATGTCTCCACCTTAATTCTTAAAGTAGATTATGAAGTGACATCACAACACCCGGGACATTCACACAAGCATCCTGTCTTCATTTTCAGCAGCCAACGAAGAGTTATAGTTCCGATGGTGCCTGTAGTGGTGAGATCATACCACCATCTGACCTTTTCTCCGAGTGTCGTATGTAGACCAGGGATCTGGTGGTCACGCCTAGTTGTATCATTTCCTCCAGACCCTCATCATCATGTAGCAGGTCTTTTGCAGAACGTCGCTCTCATCACGGTCTGCCTGAAAGAAACTCGGTCTCTCGCTAGCTCTCCTGCCTCATGTATTCAAGGAGTCACTTATATCCTGTGCCCATCTTCGTGTTAGTCAGCCCCTGCTCCTCCTTTCTGGTACCATGCCTTCTGCTATAATTCTTTCCAATCCGTCGTGGCACTTGATATGACCACAATATTTCAGCTTTCGAGACAGGATGCTGTTTATTAGCCAATCTTCCTTGATGTTCAAATGTTTCAAGATGTCAGTATTTCTCCTCTTTTCCCTCCAAGATATTCTGGTAATCTTTCTATAGCATTTCAGCTCAAAAGCCCCTATCTCTTTCCTAAGGGCTGGGAGACAGTCCACGACTCACATCCGTATGTTGCTTCAGGGAGGATGCATGCTCTCAAAATTCTAATTTCTCCAGACCACAGTGATCTATCCGTGACCCCCCCCCCCCACCCCCGCCCACCCCAACCACCTCGCATTGTTCACTTGCTTCCAAAGAACCTTGACCCCATCTAGCTTATCATGCATCAGTTCACCTCCCATTGGTGCAGAACCAGCCTTTCTGTCTGACTGTTCATTTCCCAACACACCATGGAGAACAAAACCCAAGGACTTAACTAGCAGCGACTCTAAAGCCATTCTTGCCATGATGCACAGAATAAGCCTGTCTACGCCTTTCTCCGCTTGCTTTGTGAGTTACAAAAAAATAGCAGCTTTTGTATACAGGTGGTTCTCAAGCTAGTGGACAGTTGCCGTGAATGTCTCCACCTTAATTCTTAAAGTAGATTATGAAGTGTCATATGCTAGACTCTGTTGCATTAAGCGTCATTCATTCTCTTTTGCAATAAATCCTCACCACTTCGTCGGCTTCTCAACACAGAGTCATCTATACAGATATTCATATCACCTTGGCAGGAATTGCCCTGGTAGCCCACTTTGGGAAACTTTGGTCTAGTGTGACCGTGAAATACACTTTCCACACGCTACAAGAGGACGACAGAGAAGTTGTAACCGGATATGATAAACTCGACATTGTGCAGACAGCAGTGTCTTGTTTGTTTAAACTAAATGTTTATCTGCAATGAGTGTCGTAGTAAATTTCCTGATTGGTCTCTTCTATGCTTCCCGTCAAAAGTCAAAATTGCAAACATTTACAGTGCTTGTATATACTGAGAATTACTGAACTTTAAATTTATGACAAGTTAGTTGCATATCCAGTAAAGACTGTAGATTTTACTATATAATTCCTTTAGCTGTCCGTTTTTACGTCCAGTACTTTGCCCTTGCTTCCTAAACGGTCGGCTCTTGATACCATCGTCCCCAGTTGCACTTGTACCTACTCCGCTCACTGGATCTTCACACATCTAGTGTGAGTGAATTCACCCACTTTGAGAAACTGTGGTCGTATGTATTTCCCAACTATTTTGACTCACAGAGCCCTGTTTAGAATGAATTTCTTTGGCGTAGTCTGTCATACATACCGTACTCTACCTAGTACAAGTTAATAGTGTTTAGAAATAATTTTAATTAGCGGATGACGAGGGGTATGTAGTATAGAAAATTTAAAGTAAAGAAATATATAAACATTTGCGCAACGTTCATGCAATGAAATTATATTTTAAAAGCTTTAAAATTTGCCATAAATGTCCCTTTATTCTCAGCTCCCACCAATACCACCAAAATGGCAAACTACTGAACATAAAATGTCCTTTAAAAAAACCCACAACAGCAGAAGCTAGGGTTGGTTCTGCAACCTCTTGTAAAGGATATGCAACTAACTGTAACCACCAATACACATGTATTGTCAAAACTTAGTCATAGAAAAGGACCTTTTTCCAGGCCTGTCAGGCGTATTGGGTATTTAAGGCTGGACTTTTATTTTATAGACCAAATGGAACTTGGTGGGTGATGTGGTCAGCATTACCCAGGCCGCCTTCACTTCCTAGGACTGTACCTGGTACCCATTCAATGCTAAGTCAACCTGAGAGCCAAGGTCGTTTTTGAAGAAAAAAAAATCCGGCAGGAATCGAACCCACGACCTTTCGATCCGCGGCCGAGCGTAAAACTTAGTCATACGTAACAATTTTTATGAAGTTGAATAAATCAGTTTTTATTTGTTTTGTTCAATTATCTTCAATTTCATTTTTTTTTTTTTTGGAACCAGCGTAAAGCACCTGGGAAGTGCACACGGAGCCCTAGATCCTCATTGGACGCTGAGCACCGGTTTGGAAATACTGATCCAATGTGACTCCCAACAGCCAGTAAGAGGACCGAAGAGAGATTTGTGACAGAAAATAATAATAGGCTTGGCTGTGTGCTGCCAGCTTTGCCGTGTTTGTGTCAGCACATAATTTAAATGTGTGGGGACAATCAAAGTAGCCTTGCTGATTGATTCTTTAGGCAGAGCAGTGGTTTTCAACCTTTTAAGATGGCGACCCTCTTGAATATATACCAAGAGGTTCCCCCCCCCCCTTCCCGCCACACCCTCTACCAAGCCTCTGTTAAAAATGCAAATAAAAAGAGGAGACAGGGAAACACACAAAATAAAAAACAAACAAACAAACAAACAAAAAACGTGGAGAAAAACATCCACAAAAATGAAAGTATCAAATGATATTTTTTTAAAATGTGTAACTTGAAGTTACAACTTCTCAGAATAGACATGTGGAACTGAAGCACCCACTCTTTTTACTTTTCTTCTTTCTTCTTCAGCATTCCCAGCCCTTGAGGTTTATTGCTGCAGATATCCGTCTCCATTCATCTTTCTGGTTGACCTTTTCTTTCCAGTTGATGACACCAAGGGTTTGCAGGTCTAACTGGATATTGTCTCTCCATCGTCTTCCGTTCACCGGCTGTAAACACTAGCACTTGTTGTCTGTTCACCGGCAGTAAACACTGGCACTTGTTGTGTTCACCGGCTGTAAACACAAGCACTGGTTGTGCGTTCACCGGCTGTAAACACAAGCACTGGTTGTGCGTTCACCGGCTGTAAACACAAGCACTGGTTGTGCGTTCACCGGCTGTAAACACTAGCACTGGTTGTGCGTTCACCGGCTGAAAACACGAGCAACTATGTTTAAATACACTGCATGTACAATTAAGTAATACAGTTAGATAATCCTAACGAAAAGTTTCAAATTACCGTATGTGTACAGGTTGCACAACTGCAAAAATCAAAAGATAAAGTTTGGGGATTATTAGTTACCCACCACAATATATTTCTACATCCGTCTCACTTCTGTATTTCCTTTACCGTGATTAAACTCTAGTTATAAATCATTGCTTTGAATACACACACAAACCAATTTTATCATTAAATATACACAAGTTTCACAGATTCTATCGAACTTTATTTACTTAAGATCAGTGATAACAATCTCCTACCGATAACAAGTTACTCGTTTTTTTTTCGCCCTTGATGGTTTCACATTGACCTTGGTTGTTTATTTTAGAAGCTCAGTTGTCTTGTACTTTGTGTTTTGCAATCAAAGATTTGGTTGAATTCAATATTCCTTTGATAAAGACTTTAGTAGAAGCGTTCAGTTGTTGTCGTACCTTATGCCAGGCTTTGTTGCACTAAGCGACATCCATTCGCTTTTGGCATGAACCTTCAGGCACTTCTTTTCTTTTGCCTCTCAACCACAGTCCCATTGGGTAAGTAAGGCAGGTAAGTTGTGCCCTACCAGGACATCACACAAACGATAAACACCCGGTGACACAAAGTGCCACCACGAGGATCACCCGTGGAGAGGTCCCGGAAACCCCGTTTAGCCGTTAGATCATATTTATGACTCGGCTATATTGCGGCCCCTGACAAGAGCTGAGGTGGGACTTCAAAATAAAAATAAAAAAGTTGCATTCCGCAAGGGAATGAATTTATAGATAATCACATCACCAGGATAGAAATTGTCATTTTAATAGTGGTGAACAAATCTTTTATTTATCGTCTGTAATTGTTGTTTGTTTAATTCGTCTTGTTAAGATATATATATATATATATATATATATATATATATATATATATATATATATATATATATATATATATATATATATATATATCTTTTTCTTTTGTAGTTTTTTTAACCTATCAGCGTCTGCTTTTGAAATATCTAGTATGAGCCTGGGATTTCTTCACGTAAACCTCTAGTAATTTCCCCTGGTCTGTGGGTAGTAAGATCGGACGCCTGTGTGTATTGTTGCGCACGTAAAAAAGTCAATTGGCAGTTGGACACCGAAAAAGGTAGCCTAACGGCGCTGTCCGTGCAAAATCTGGAGTTGAAAATCTACCTAGAGTGTCTCAGGATCCTCGCCGGTGCTACGGAGTTTGTGCACTGCACTGAAATTTTTCGGACTGTGGCTTGAATCAGAAGTAGAATGGATCACTTATGGGTTACCCCTAGTGCCATGACGTTGATCCGTCGTCCTAACCTAAAACAAACCATTTGATCTGTTGTTTATTGATGTTGTTTAGGACCACTTCAGTCCTAGCTTGTTTCTGGATATCGTGATTTATAATTCTGTCTTTTCTTGTTACATACATTGTAGTGTCGTAGACATTTTGCTTCTACTCTTTCTTTTCTCTCTCTCCCCCCCCCCCCATGAATCCACATTCATCACTGATTAACACAGTGCTAGTAAAAATACGGTAACTAATATGTGAATCTTAATATGGTAAAATTATGAGTCGCCGAGACAGCAGAAGTTAAAGAAAAATACAGTACTACTTCTACCCGGCTTAGTTGTTATAGTGATCATCTCTACCCTCATTATTACTTCATCGCCTACTCTTTTGTTTTTGTAAACTCGGGGCTGCCACCTGAAGGGTCTCACCATCCAAAGATATACAATTTCAATCTGGATGGCAAGCCAGCACGGCAAATCCCAGATATCTAATTCAACCTTCAAAAACGTTACAAATGAAACACCCGTTAACTACTGCACCAGCATAACATTAGGATGAAATATTAACTAACGTATGACCTTTATGAATAAAAACAGAATTAACTGTCGGAAATAATGTTTAAACTATTCTAATATCCACCACAGTCCTTCACAGTTAACCTTTATAGTGCACTCGGGTACTAATGAAACCAAAAACCAGTTCTACTTAGTATCCCACTACTTCCTTTCCTGAAATTGAATTTCCAGTACTTGTATAAACGGCCGTCAGTAATATGTGTCCCTCCTCCGAAGTCGGAGTACATCTGCCGGAGAGGCAGATAAGCCAGTAAAACGGATGTACACGCAAAACTCAGGTCAAGGTAAAAGCCAAAAGTCCATTTTGGACGAACAACCGCGACTTACCGCCGGAATTCAAAGCCAGTGAACAAGAAGAAGAAGCATATGTGTCCCGCCCCAATTTCTTTCATACACCGTCAATTTATCACGAAGATTTATTTTCGCATGCATACCTGACTGGTCCAAATGTTGAGATACTTTAGATCACACATTTCCTGTTTTGATATTCGTTTCAATTCCTTCTCAACAAATGGACCACTAAAATACATTTCGATGTAACATCCTTCTCCCTGAGACCCAGTTTAGGGAAACATGATTTGTGGTAAAGACATCTTTTGGACTTGTATTACATTAACCCTTGTGTTTACAATCTTAGAGACCAATATTCTCGCATGGGCCGCCATCTCGACGCTGTACAGAATCTTTTCCAGTCTACACGGAGCAAAGGTTTTTGCGCTGAACTGGACAAAAAAAGATTAGAAAAGTTCGCTGGTTCTTTTTTTCTTTCTCTCCAGAATGCTACCTTGAGTTTTAACACCCTGAGATTAAAAATATTAATCTAGATGGCAGACCAACTGTGTAAATCTAGCTCCAACTAGAGAACCCACTTAATATCACTGTGGACTCCCTTGGCAAACCAGTGTGCCGGTTTCTCGACGACAAGCACTCATATGAATGAATTTTTATTTGATTTATGGCAAGTCACTAGAGATGCACAGATTAGCATTGGGACATTATGCTCGTGGAACCCTCTGGCAAGTGCCCAGCGGGGCAATGCGTTGAGACGCCGTTGTCCACTTTCAAAGAAAATGTAACTGGGGCATCCGTAATGACCACACCTTGTAGTCCTGTGTAAGTAAAGATTTAACACTTAAAAAATGCGTTAAGAAAGTTTAAACTAACAAAGGAATTAGGAGGTGTTAGGTATCTAATGGGGGTAGCTACAGCTCTGGATTTAATTAGAAGACAAGAGGTGAAATGGTTTGGCCATTTAACTCGGATGTCAACAAGCAGTAACCCCGGGAAGAGAGAAAGAGGCTGACCACGCCAATCATGGACTGAGGGAATAAAAAAGTCCATAGGAATTTATTTTTTCGAAGCTCACAAACGGTTACTTTCCCGTAAATTATACTTCATCTCAATCCTCACAGTGTGCCTGTCAGACAGGATCACAAAATCTGAGCACATTCTGCAGACCTTCCCACTCTACCTACAACTTCAAAAAGAAACCTGACCTCAAGAGCAAAGCGTGCAGAGCAAGCTATGGGAAACTACGCAGCACCTGCATCTGACATGCAATTTCATAGAGGCAGCCCACCTGATGGTATGACCTGAGCATACGAAACCGATCGCCAAGAAGAAAAGAAGAATATACTTGACCTCGATACCACAAGGTACCAGAAGATCAAGATTCGATCAGATGGGGCTGGGTTAACCTCAGTACTAGAAACGTCACAGAGACAGTCTTTAGGTTCTGAGGTTTTGAACAAAGGCCAACATAGTGACACACGGGTAGTAACCCATATGTGCTCCGTTCTTCTTCTAACTCAAGTCTGAGTCCGAAGAAGCTCAGCACAGTGCACAGGCTCTGAACCGGTGAGGATCCTGAAAGACTTTGCGTAACTCCAAATTTGGTGGGTTCCTTGACCCACTGCATGAGAAGGCGGACGTGGTTAGTGCCTTGTGGAGAATGTGTACAGTTCGGAGGAGCAGATGGATCCCCACAGTCTGGTGAGACTGGTACAGCGGGGAGTGACGAGAGGTTCTGGCAGATGCTTGAGGCTCAGAGGAAAGTCAAGACAGACGTTTAATTAGAATGCTACTGGCACCATTAGTATCGGAACTCTTCACTGGCTGCTGAAGATAGGGACGGAGCGCTTATAGGAATGCCCAAGTGCTGTGATGTCGGTTCTTGAATCAACTCAGCTCAACTGCCGAGAAAACAAGAAAAGACACTGCCTCCCCAAAAAGAATATCATAGGAGTCGACCTATTGGGCATAAGAAGCAAAGAACATACAAATAAGTCAGGTCTGTAAAATGTATGTGCATGTAAAACTCAAGTTCTGGAACAATACTAAAGTCAAGAGTTGGACGAACAACCAGAACTTTCTGCTGGAGTTTACAGCCAGTGAACAGGAAGAAGAAAAAATTATTAGATATAAAATTAGACTAAAAAAAAAAAAGAAAGAAATATGTCATAAAAATAAGTGACTAAATGGAGACTAAAAAGAGCAATAAATATGCCAAAAATGTTTCCCTCCACAGAACAAATAAAACTGGCTAACAGTAAGTACATTTTTTTCTACAGGATACTCTTTTCAATTTCCAACTGCCACGTGATGTTTCATGTGCGCAACAATGCTCACGGGCGTTCGATCTCACTACCCAGAGACCACGTCCGACTGCATATATTTATATCCTCAAGATGGCCGTGCCAGAGACCACCGCCAACTCTAGAGTACACCATCTAACTAAATCACGTGACTTTTTGGATGGAGTCCCTCGAAAACTGGTTAGTGTAAGCCCTTTCCATGTGTTGCATTGTGTGACATTTTAATGTGCTTGCAAAGTTCTGTGTTCTGAATGAATTCGTATTACATATCTACAAGTGGATATTCTGAAGTAGATATACAAGATTTTCAAACTTTGCTGTTAGATTACAGCAATTTGAATTTAAATTCACGGGAGACGGTCGTGTTGCGATGTGTGTGTCACTGTTTCTAGTCAGTAGTTTTGATTTTTGGGAACTGGCTGTTTATTCTTTTTCTACTTTGAATGTGGAAAACTTACTTTTAGGGAAAATACTTTAAACAGTTAATTTAGAAGCCATATCTGGAGAATATCGACAGTTGTCAGGTGCAAACTATCTTGTGTTTGAAGAAAACTATTGCTTCCATATTGACTATGCATAAATGGTGCAACCACACTGTGGATAAATTGTGTCAAGATATTTCAGAGCTCTAGGTAAGTGGATGAAAATAATATTTAATTTACTAACTAACCTCTCACAGCAAGTCACTCTTTGCCTCTTTACTAATTGTTGACTAACAGTATAATTATATGTTGTAGCAGTACACTAATAATATGAATCCTTAACCATTTGACTTATGCTTCGCTAACACTGGCTGTAAACTCTTGCGGAAACTTCTGGTAGTTCATCCACTTCTTTTGCATATTTGCAGTTCTACGGTCTGTTAATTTTTGTAAACTGGCTTTTGCTTTGCTTCGCGAACGCTGGCTGTAAACTCATGCGGAAACTTCTGGTAGTTCATCCACTTCTTTTGCATATTTGCAGTTCTACGGTCTGTTAATTTTTGTAAACTGGCTTTTGCTTCACGAACACTGGCTGTAAACTCTTGCGGAAACTTCTGGTAGTTTATCGACTTCTTTTGCATGTTTGCAGTTCTACGGTCTGTGTTAATTTTTGTAAACTGGCTTTTGCTTTGCTTCGCGAACACTGGCTGTAAACTTTTGCGGAAACTTCTGGTTGTTCATCCACTTCCTATGCATATTTACCAAAAAATTTGCAATGGTAAGGAATTGATTTCATCCAACAAGATGAAACTGGACAAATATGTTTAGTACTGTTAAGAAAACTACTGTGGGTGAAAAAAATATTGCACATATCAATTTCATACTGATTGTGCTTGTTTACTAATTATTAAATAACAGTATAATTATATGTTGTAGTAGTCTACTAATAATAATAATTACCATCAATTATTTATATTTATGTTATGTATGATATGTGTATCTCTCATAGCAGTATTTGTATGCGCTAAATTTGATAAAGTACAAATGCCACACACCCCCTCCCCACCCCACGCTCATCTGATGCAAGAATACGTTCTCAGAATCAAAGAGTTAGCACTGATATTTCTTTACTTTTGCTGGAACAACTTTTAGTTTTCATCTAAACATTATTGATGTTTATGTTCATGTTGCAAAAGCATTTTTGTTTGTCTGTAAGAGCCTTTATTGTCATATTTATTCGGCACACTTATTCACCTTAAAAATGACGTATAGTTCTATAAAATATGTAGAAAATTAATGAAACTGTAGTTTAATTTGTGTATAAAAACTGTTAACACAGAACGGGGAATCCCCGTTGACCCAGTTGGCCTTAGCCGTGCCAGAGACCAAGGGGAATTACTAGAAGTCCAAGTCCACGTAAAAATAATCCCAACCCGGGAATTGAACCCGGAACCTCTAGCCCTCGAGGCCGACACCATGCATCGAGACCACGCAGCCCCTTCGGACTTTAATGATTATTCAGCATAACGTGCCCTGACCTGCCATCATCAGCGGAATCGCTGCTCGGAAATTCAGGAATGTGTATGGCAATTTATGACAGCCCAATTGCGTGACAGAGTCATTTGGCTATCATTTACCCTGCAACTGTGGTAGCAACATTATAAAGGTCGCACGTACTGTAGATTAGTCACTCAGTAACATAAGAACTGTATCCGGCTCATTCTGTGAGAGATATTAACAATTTTGGAGTTGTCTGCTTCGTACATAAAATAAAATACCGGATTATTTTTATACTCAGCGACTTCAGGTCAGTTTAGTGGATAGGCTGGTTTACTGGGTTTTTTTTTTCAAGTCGTTGGCAAGTTTTTTTTGTGTGTGTGTGTATGTGTGTGTGTGTTTTTTTGTTGTTGTTGACAATACAGTCGAGTTTGGATAAATTGAAGTCGCAGGGACCTAAGAAAATACTTCCACTTATCAGGACTTCTACTGATCCAGACAGCACACACAATAGAGCGTGTACACTAAAACTGAGCAGTATCATTGAGTAAAACATTTACAGTATTTAGTTGTTGAATTTTCCTCTATATTTAGACTGAAAGGATACAGTTCCGTAGCTTAGCTACCGAGCAGAGTGCATGGTGAGAAACTGATCTGCGGATTTCATTTGAAATGCTTTTCGACTGTGCCCAAAGTGGTTCGTGTTGTAAATTGCAAATTCAGAAAATAGCGTGCAGCATGTTGCCAAAGAACTTGCCTGTGCCTTATGCAGTTAACTGCATGTGCAACAACTGATCTCTTGTAACTGCTATTTGCATCGAAGATAAACTGTATTTCTAGTGTCGCCTGTTTGTGGTGGCACTTCTGACTGCTGTCTTATGCATTTAGTGCCTGTGTGTACTGTTTGATTTGCCAAGACTGCAGTGTGTGTTAGTTTTCTTTTACAAGAGACAGTGGCTGCCATTCTCTGAGATTTTCATTGGCACAGGAACGGAGCAACTATAGGGTGACCCGTTTGCCGTGGAACTAGAGCTGTGATTAGCTGAATTCTGTTTTCACACACTGGGTGTATGATGATAGCACTGTGTACCTTACACATCAGTTGACCCTGGGCGGATGATGTGATCAACATCACGTCGGCAGCCATTGCTTCCTGAGGCATTTTCAGGTACCCATGTTTGACTAGGTCGGCCTGAAAACAAAATCATTAAAAAAAAAAAAAAATAGTTTCGGTGCAGATTTGAACACCTCAATTTCAACACTGCAGGACTGGGAGGCAGGCGAGCATGCTATTTTAATCACTGACAGTGTGATACGTAAGTAAAGTAAGTAAAGGTCCCTTCTTCACGCCTGTAGTCCTATAGGGCATATAGGGCTAGACCTATATTTTTATAGACCAATCGGCACAAGATGGGTGGTGTGGTCAGCATCACGCCAGCCGCCATTACTTCCCGGGACTGCACCCGGTACCCACTCAAGGCTGGGTCGACTTGGGAGGCAAGGTCAAGTGTGATACGTACTTTAAAATCATGTTTACATTATGTGGGGTTTTACCCTCTGATGCCGTTCTTATTATGAACTATGCACAATTCACTTGTGTTCTCAGTTTCAGTGTGAAAATAAAAATTTAGTTGCGTATCCCTGACAGGACGTTGCAGAACCAACCCCATAATTTTTTTTTTTTGGTTTTGTATATAATTTTTATGTTAAGTAGTTTGCCATTGAACGGTTAGCTCTCGGTACCACTGTCGAAATCAACGCAAGACAAGCCGTCCGCAGATGGGATCAAAACCGGCACCCCAGCATTATAAAGCGCGTTCGCAACGCCTAAGCCACATACTATGTGCAATTACTTCAGCTAAATTATTATCTAACTAACATAAAAAAAAAAAAAAAACATAATATGTTTAAATTTAAAAAAAAAACGATTCGTGCTTGCTGTCGCATGAGCACTAGCTCAAGTCAGTTCAGCGGCGCAATGAAGGCTTGTAGGGGAGAAAGAGAGAGAGGGGGAGGGAGAGAGAGAGACACAGAGAGAGAGAGAGAGAGAGAGAGAGAGAGAGACAGAGAGAGAGACAGAGAGAGAGACAGAGAGAGAGATAGATAGAGAGACAGAGAGAGACAGAGAGAGACAGAGAGAGAGACAGAGAGAGAGACAAAGAGAGAGAGACAGAGAGAAAGAGAGAGAGACAGAGAGAAAGAGAGAGAGACAGAGAGAGAGAGAGAGAGAGACAGACAGAGAGAGAGAGAAAGAGAGAGAGAGAGAAAGAGAGAAAGAGAGAGAGACAGAGAGAGACAGAGAGAGACAGAGAGAGAGAGAGACAGAAAGGGACAGAGAGACAGAGAGAGACACAGAGAGAGAGAGAGAGACAGAGAGAGAGAGAGAGAGAGAGAGAGGTGGGGATTGACAGTCTTTCGGATATTTAGAAAAAGATACAAAACCGAACGAAAAGTATATTATTTCGGATATTTACAACCAGCTAGCCACACCCAACCCAGCGACCAAACGATTGACCAGTCAGCTCAGTCACGCGCAAGCCGAGCCAGCCAACTAGTCAGTTATCTAGTCAACCTAAAAATGCAGCCAATCAACCAGCTATCCAGTGAACCCACCCACAAACACACCCAGCCAACTAACTGTCAAATCAAGCCACCCACAAATCAAACGAGCCATTCAATAAACCAATCAACAAACGCACTCGGCCAATAAAACCAACTAACCAGTCAAGATACCAACATACCCAGCAAGCCAGCTATCGAATTATTTAAGCCACTCACAAAGCCAACCAGTTAACTTACTAACGAACCAACCAGCCATAAACCCAGTCACTCAGCCAGCTATCCAATCAAGCCCCCCCCCCCCTTTCCGCGAATCCAACCAGCCAACCAACTATTCAGTAACCCCCCCCCCCCTTTCCATAAACTCACCCAGCCAGTCAAACAGCTAATCATTCAAGCTACCTACTATCGAGCCAGTCAACTAACTATCCAGTCAAGCCATACACAAACCAACTTCGGGAACCAGCTACCCAATGAATCTACCCACAAATCCAGCCACAACCACCTAGCCAGTCAAACGCCCACAAACTCTGCAAGCCAATCAGTTAAACAATAGAGCCATCCATTACCCCAGCCAACGTGTCAACTACACTGTTAAAACATAAAGCGCATAATTATTTGATGGTGCGTTTTTAAAAGTTGACGGAAAACCCGTACGCCTAAAACTATCAATGACCCAGATGTAAAAGACCACGGCCATCTTTAGGCTATAAATAGCCTAAAGATGGGCGTGTAAAAGACATGTCAATTGATTGGTTAAATCCAAGTTTATTCTTATGTGCAGTTTGAACAATTACCCTCACTCAATTACAAAGATTTGGAATGTCAAAATTGTTGCTTTTAGTAGCTGTGCATTGCTTTTTTTTTTTTTTTTTTAAAATAGTTTTAGTATAAGCACCCAAGCAATCTACCCACCAATCAACCCATCGCCCATTTAACCAGTCAGTCGACTTACAAACCAATTAACAGTCCCTTTAACCAACCTTTCAGCCGGTCGACCTACCACACATCTAACCAACACGTTTGACTGAAATATTTGTCTTTTAATATTTCACCATTTATGTCTTTTCATGTTGTCCTTCAAACTCTACATGTCTTAAAATGTTCCGTTTTTTTTTTATAGGTTCTATTTGTTCTTACAGCACATACCAGTAAAGTAAAGGACCATTTTCCACGCCTTGCATGCGTATTGGGTATATAGGGCTAGACCTATATTTTATAGACCAACGGCACAAGAAAGGTGATGTGTTCAGCATCACGCCAGCAACCTACACTTCCCAGGACGGCACCCGGTACCCACTCAAGGCTGGGTCGACCTGGGAGCCAAGGTCATTTTTAAAATAAGTCCGGCTCCGCCAGGTAGCGAACCCATGACCTTCATAGCCGCCAAACCACGGCGACTCCCAGTTAAAGAACATGCCAGTAAATATTTTTTTGGGGGTGTGTTTTAGACTCTTCTTGCAGCTAAAACACATGCTTTAGCGCAGTCGGTAAGAGACTCGCTTTCAAATCCAGCTGCGACTCGCTGCAGCCTACAGCCGGTGTTTGAAACCGAGTGGCTCCCAGGGTTCACCCAGCCTCTCGGAAATGGGTACCAGCGTTATCACTCTGGGGTAAATTTAGGAACGTCGCTGTAGCTAAGGAGTTTCGTGCAGACAGCGACACAGGCGGACATTTCTTATCAGCTGTCCGTACAGGTGGCAGAGCACTTGTGGTTTTAACAGTGTGCAATGACGCTGATTCACAGCTCCCAACTTTACCTTGTTTCTTACCTTTACACATGTCAATAGACTATTGCGGCTTAAAAATGTGTTTTCGAATGTTTTGTTTCCTATTATAGACTCCTGTTGCAGCTGAAACACTTACATGTTTTGTTGTGTATTTTAGACCCAACTTGCAGACGACAATGTTGAAGTCGGTGCTTATGTTAACGTCTTTATTCACTATCATCGTTGACCATCATGCGGTGAGGTCACAAGGTGGGGCCACACAACAAATTGAAGCCATTGTCAAGGGTCGATGTTTTGCCTACAGATTCGTCAGACCACCAGGACTATTACCAATGTATTACTTTTAAAAATATTTTATCAATATAATACCTCTGTTAAAAATCTTACCGCTTTTAATTATGTTTGTATAATACATCTGTTAACTCTGCAGGTGCCAAGGACTATTCAGTTTGTAGATAATTAATATCTCCTCTGTTACCAAGAAGTCGCCGTGGCGAAGCGGCTAGAAGCTCGTGGGTTCGCTCCCGGTCATTTTTTTTAAAATGACTTCCGCTCCCAGGTCGACCCAGCCTTGAGTTGGTACCGGGTGCAGTCCCGGAAAGTAAAAGTGGCCGGTGTTATGCTGACCACATCACCCATTTTGCGCCGATTGGTCTATTAAATATAAGTTCAGCCCTATATGCCCTAAAGGGCGGGGGAAAGGGACCTTTAATTACTTTTCTGTGACCTAAAGAGTCAAATCTCCTACAGTCGCATGCATCTGATTTTATAATACATCTTTTTGAATATCCTTACAACCGTTATAATGCGTTTTAAAGCTCGTGCCGTCACACTTAAACTTTTCTTCTTATTCGTTCACTGGCGGTAAGCTCCGGTGAAAAGTCCTGGTTGTTCGTCCAACTGGACTTTGGTTTAGTGCCAGGGCCTGAGTTTCTCATCTACATCCGTTTTACTGACTTATTTCTGTGCAGCTATTGTTTCCTGCCTTTTTGGGCAGACATATTTCGAAGAAAGCCCCCATTTAGTCGACTTTTACGACATGCTTCTTGGGGAGGGTGAGCTATTTCTGTTTCCCCCAAAGTGGGGTCCCGGAACCCACAAGAGAACTACCACGTATATCGAAAACAGTAGTACGGATAAAATCGGCCAATTTCTGTAATCTTGTTTTAGACTAATAATTTTTGCTCCCCTGATAATTAGAATATACCATGATTGACAAACACGCGGAGATTGTTTGACCATCATTTCATGTGCGCCTGGTGATTATTTTGATAGCCATCCTGCATACAATGAAAATCCGCAACTCATGGGGGAAGTAATATTGCTGATGCCCACCTGAAAGTGAAACGCCTTTTGAACCAGAGCAGTTTGATGTTTTGACAAATTCCCGTCACTCAAATAACTATAGACATGATGACTGATTGCTTTGAATAGATGTTTTTGTGTGTGTCTTTTTTTCCCCACACATTCCACAAACAAAGTAAAATAAAAATTAGATGTTTGTTTTGTAAAAAAAAAAAAAAAAATTCTGACAAGGACATAATGATTAACAAGTTGCATACCAGCAACCAAATTTCCACAACTTACCCCCAACGGTTAAAGATTCATACACATTTTAAAAGCTAGGCACAACTTCTGAATGGGATCATAAACCCGTGTCACTCATTAGGTCATGTAAAATATGGGCCATTTGCTCGCTTGCTGCGGATTGGTTCTAGACCCTTGGTTTATGGTTTCTATAATGGACCAACATCATAGTACAAGGGTAGTAGCTAATAGGTGTTCCATTCTACTTCTAACAAGTCTGTGCACGAACTCCACAGCACTGGCGAGGATCTTAAAATACTTTGGGTAGATTTTCAACTCCAAATTTTTGCCCAGACAGCGGCGTTAGGCTACTCTTTTCGATTTCCAACTGGCTATGGAATTTTTTAAAGTACGCAACAATACACACGGGCATCCGACCTTACTGCCTAGAAACCCGGAACCTCCAGTACTCGAGGCGGACGCATTGCCTTCAGACCACTTAGCTCCCCCCTCCCTCTCCCCCAGTTCTAGATTTATATTGCTATAGACCACTCTCGACAGTTGTTGTGATCAACACCACCTATTCAAGATACAACAACACACACACACGCACGCACTCACACACGCACGTACACACACACACATACACACACACAAACTCACGCACACACATACACACACACAAAAACACACACATACACACACACAAATACACACATACACACACATATACGCACACACACACATTGTCCTATTGTGCCATTAATTATATCACATAGAGCTCACAGTTTATTTATTGATCAATTCCGTTCCACCCTGTGCAATGAGTTCTATATCATAGACGGAATCCAGACCAGCAGCTTTAGTCTCTCTCATCCACCTTTACCTAAGGGTTTCTCTTGGTCGTCTTCACCTCTTTAATCTCATAATTTCCCATTTAATGCCTGATTGAAGATTCTCTGATGGTTTTTTCTAAGAATGTGTCCAATGTAGCGCCATCTTCTATGTCTTACAACTGTCTTACAACTAGCGGTTGCTCAGACATTTCTCCTATTCTGCACTCTTCTTGAATTCATCCTATTTTATTTTCATAAATATCCTCTTAAATTTATTTTCGAATGCAGTTATTTTTCTCTCCATGTCTGTAGTGATTCTCCAACTTTCACTTGTATATGTTGACATTGAAATAACATAAAAATTGAAAATACATAACACGGTTTTAAAACTATATACAATTTATATGTTCAATAATTTGTTCAAGCTGTTAACAGCTGCCGATGTCTTGCCAGTACGTGTCATAATTTCTTTCTTTGTATTTCCTTCACTATTAAAATGACTACCTAAATAAGTAAATTAACTTGTTACTTTAATACTTTTGTCTCTTGTGTTACATCTGGAAGTTATGTTGTTGTTGGTGTCTTTTCATAACTTATTTGTAGTCCTATCCTTCAATTCCACATTCACTCAATCATTTGTTTTCCTTTGCATGTCATTGCTTTTTTTGTAACTTAGCAGAGCAATATCATCATCAAATCAAGATTGTCCTAGTGTGCATCCTCTACCCAGTCAATGCCAGGTCTCCACCACACAACATTTATTTCATTACACAGTCAATGGTTATTCCAAATAACCCCCTCCCCCCAACCACAAACACACATACACACACATGTTTTCATCCTCCATACTTTAGACATATATGCTGTATCGTGTTTACTTCCCAGACCGGATGTTGACTGCGATGAGCTGTGGGCTAACTTTTCCAGCGCTTGGACATACAGAGAATCTTGTGGTCAAAACAGGAGCAGTTATGAAAACCTTATTCACCCACTGAATCAGCCTTTGCCGCCAAATAAGGTTTGTAGTAAAGCTTGGTGTATCTCACAGTACCTCCTTCGAAACCACCAAGTCGTCTTGTCTCTGGCCGAAAGTATAACACCATCCGGTAATTTCGTGCAGCGGGGAACCAGCCCTGAGCGTCATTAACTCAGGTGGGCCCACCTCCGAATACGTCTAGGAATAGTGGGCCGAAACGTGTGTCGACGAGGATAATTTCTACTGAAGACTGGTAGATCCCCGCTGTACTTGCTCCCTGTGAGTTTATTCTTATTGTACGTGGCTAGCCCACAAGACTACCAGGAAAGACTGGTGACTATCGGGAAAGTCCTTTTGACACCTATGGAAAGACTGGCCCCCCGGTATCGCCGGGGGGATAAACTGACATCTGGAGACAGATGTCGACTGTGGACCGGGTTGATCACCCCTAACACAGTATAATACCTCCGATTTCGTACGACCACAATGAAATATGCCCCAGGGCCCTCCGAAAGGGGGGGGGGGAGAATGAAGGGCCCAATCTGATTGATACCCTCGGTGACGACTTTGCTAGCCCCCGGACTGAGATACTCGCCCCAACGTCCGGGCTGGCTCTGTACATGTGGAAAAAGCTTCACGGGGTTGCATGGTCTGAGAACGCATGCCGGAAGAATGAAATGCGAGGGTGCTCCACGCAGTAAACGCCGTCGCAAAACTACCACTCCTGTGGTAGTTTCTGAGTCGTCAGGGTACGACGGGCAGGGTGAACCCCACTCGCCCGGAGAGGCCCATGACGTCGACTGCGGAGGAGCACCTTTGATGATTTCTGAAGAAGTGCGTTCCAGAATCAGGTTTCCACCTGCGAGCGAGAAGGTGGTGTGGTGTAAGTTGGAGGCTACATTATGTGAGGTACTTAAACAAACTCTAAACAAGAAGCCGCTAGGCGACAAGCTTACTAAATGTAATATATGAACACTGCTCCCGCGAGTTCGGGACAGTAGTAAAGGCACAGCCGGGTGCCAAGCAGAATACTAGCAGGAGGCAGAGGGACATTCTGAAGTGTCGGGCAGACAAGAATGCCCTCAGAAAACGGTTCAAAGCCGCTACAGGCAGCGAACGGGAGGGGCTGTATGAAGTGTGGGTGCATTTAAAGAACAAACACAGTGCCCTCTGTCGCGCCGAGCGTTTCTGTAACAACAGACGAAGAACCAAAAGGGAGCGAGAGAAATTCTTTAGGGACCCGTAACAGTTTGCCCGAGGTCTATTCGAGCAACCGAAGTCTGGGACTCTGGTTGTCAGTCAGGAAGAACTAGAGCTACATCTACGCAAGATGTACTCTGACAAAAAGAGGAGTGAGCCTCTCGATGACAATCCAGAGATCCTTAGCGGTCTTAAACAGCCTTCGGTGCCGAAGGTACCATTTAAAATGGTACCTCCCCTTTGGTCTGAGGTTGAGGACGTTGTGAAAAAGGCCAGCGGCAAGTCTGCCCCAGGTCCGAACGGTGTCCCGTACGTTCTTTACAAGCGTTGCCTGAAAATCCTAAAAATGCTTCACGTCTTGTTGAGACAAGCGTGGATCCGCAATCACATATGTCCAGAGTGGTCAAAGGCAAATGGGGTCTACATTCCCAAAGAGCAGGACTCGAAGAGTCTTTCCCAATTCAGGCCCATCTCGCTGTTGAATGTCGAGGGTAAGATATTCTTCTCAGTCATGGCTCGCCGGCTCACACAGTATCTGATGACTAACAAGTACATAGATACGAGTGTTCAGAAGGGTGGTATCCCAGGCGTTCCTGGGTGCCTTGAACACGCGACCATGATCTGGGAGGCTATCCAGAGAGCCAAGCATGAGAGAACACAATTGCACGTAATATGGTTGGACTTAGCCAACGCCTACGGGGCAGTCCCCCATAGGCTACTGTGGTGAGCCCTTCGCATGTTTCACGTACCGACACAGATCAGTCAAATGATCGAGCAATTTTTCTCCAAGTTCGCTTTGCGCTTCTCTACCTCGACGTTTACCACGAGGTGGACTGAGTTGCAGATTGGGATAGCTATGGGCTGTACGATCTCACCTATACTGTTTGTCATGGCAATGCAGATCATGTTAGACGGGGCGGCCGGCTACGGACAGGGCCTTCAAATAGGGGATCACTGGTTGCCGCCACTACGCGCATTTATGGATGACACGACTATAATAACGGGCAGCGAGGAGTCTGCCCGCACGATCCTGAAAAGATTGGACGCGGTGGTCCAATGGAGCGGTATGCAGTTCAAACCGCAGAAATCGAGGAGTCTGTCAATCCATAAGGGCAAGGTGTCGGCGACCAGTTTTACGGTGGCAAGGAACAAGATCCCTACGGTTCTGGAGGAACCGGTGAAGAGTCTCGGTCGCGTTTACGATTCGAAGCTATCTGACAGAGCAGAGGTCCGGCGAATACATGAGTCACTGGCTACAGGCCTGCTCGCGATCGAGCGATGCAGGCTGATCGGAAAATTCAAGGTATGGTGTCTCCAATTCATGTTGATTCCGAAGCTCCTATGGCCACTGTTAGTCTACGAGTTGACGATGACTGCAGCTGAAGCCATGGAGAAAAAAATCAACACAGCCTTAAGAAAGTGGATTGGAGCACCGCCTTGTCTGACCGACGTGGCTCTGTATTGTAAACAGGCTAAGCTGGTAATTCCGTTCAAGTCGATAACCGAAGAGTTTAAAGTCGGCAAGGTAAGACTCGCCATGCTCTTGCGCGAGTCTTCAGACCCAAATGTCATCGCTGTCCAGCCCGCTCTAAAGACTGGTCAGAAGTGGAGGGTCCTCGATGCGATAGAATCTGCCCAGAACGCACTAAAATTGAAGGAGATTATGGGTTACACACAAACCGACCGTCGAGGCCTAGGGCACGGGAAAGTCAATTGGTGGTCAAAGGCCTCAGCCAAAGAGCGCCGAGACATGGTGATACAAACGGTGAGGGACAACGAAAACGAGGTTCGGGTCCAGAAAGCAGCCCAGCAGTCGCAGCAGGGCCATTGGGTCAGCCTGGAGAGCGCATTGCCGAGAATACTCACATGGGGTGAGATCTGGCGGATGACCCCGCTGCGACTGAGCTTTATCGTTCGTTCGGCGTACGATGTATTACCGTCCGGTGTCAACATGGTTAAATGGTCTGCGACCAACGATCCGACTTGCCCGTTGTGCAAATCGAAGCAAACTCTTGAGCACGTCCTGTCCGCGTGCAGGAAAGCCCTAGGTCAAGGCCGATATACCTGGCGCCACAACAAGGTGCTAAAGGAGTTAGCAGCCGTTGTCGACCAGGCTAGAATGAGGGCTAACGCCAGAGCCAGTTCTAGTATCGCCCCCATTCGCTTCGTCAAGGCTGGGCAGGTTCCAAAAGGTAAGGTCAACAAAAACGCATTCGCTCCATCTGTGCTAGACTCTGCGAGGGACTGGTTACTGGCGGTTGATCTGCCAGGCCATGAACGGTATCCCGAGTTGATCCGTAAAACCGGCCTGCGACCGGACATCGTTCTCCATTCTGCGCAAAAACGGCAGCTCATTCTGATTGAGTTGACTGTCCCGTTTGAATCGCGGATGGAGGAGAATCATTTGTACAAGCTCGAGAAGTACAGTGATTTAGCAGCCGGTTTGAGGAGAAACGAGGCTTACACGGTACGGGTTTTTGCCGTCGAAGTGGGAGCGAGAGGCCTCGTTTCCACTTCGCTCTACAATGTGGTGAAAGAACTAGGATTGCGCGGTAATGAACGGAAACGAACACTCAAAAAACTGGGAGAGGTGGCCGAAAGGGCCTCTAGCTGGCTTTGGACGCAGCGCAACAACGTAGGGGACGGGCCTCGGTGAGCTGGTCCGGGTGTCTAGCGGAAAAGAGTTTCTCATCCCTTTGAAAGTCCATCGTGTCCGAATTGTCTGCCAGTGTTCCTCTGCCAACTGCTAATAAAAGTCCAACATGTGTCCGGTAAACCAAAGTAAGCTTGTCGCTCGGTCGTCCAGACATGCGGACTGTTTTAATTACGCTGTCGCGGCGGCTTCTTATCTCACAGTACCTCCTTCGAAACCACCAAGTCGTCTTGTCTCTGGCCGAAAGTATAACACCATCCGGTAATTCCGTGCAGCGGGGAACCAGCCCTGAGCGTCATGAACTCAGGTGGGCCCACCCCCGAATACGTCTAGGAATAGTGGGCCGAAACGTGTGTCGACGAGGATAATTTCTACTGAAGACTGGTAGATCCCCGCTGTACTTGCTCCCTGTGAGTTTATTCTTATTGGTGTATATCTTCAAAGGTGTCACATTTCCCACCCATAAAAGCCATCTTTCCCACCACCCAATTTGTGTCGCTTCTACTTTTTGTTGTTTTCAATGGGCGGCTTCATGTTCAGCAGTCTGTTTTGCCACCTAAATCAGAAAATCTATCCTGTGCCGTCTCCACTATGAAGGTTAGCAGCAACGGATCGCTAACACGCTGTCTTTCGACCTTTTCTCAGCCTGCTGCTTCTACACCCACTTCTTGGTGTTTTCAAAACGTTGTTTCATTGCCTGGCTTTTGCTAACCTGCCTCCCCCTGTTTCCCATTAGTATATTTTTACAAGAGTATCTTGTCTTTTAATATGGCCAAACTACTTAATTTGTCTCTTTTTTATATCCTTCATCAAACCTGTTTTCTCTCACATAGTTTCCAGGAGCTATGTTTTTGATTATTTCTTCCCCTCTCATTAAATACGAAACATTCTTCCATACATCCACATCTCCGTAGACTCATTGAAAACTTTTGTGTATGTTGGCGCATCCTGGTACATCGTGACAATGGGAGAGTTCGAAGGTAACCAAGTGAAACGATGTTTTACCATGTCGAAGGGGGTGGGGTGAGGGGGGGTGGGGGGGAGGAGACCTCTGTCAAAAATCATTAGTAGTACCCGTGATGGAGGTGATTATCAACGTAACATGGCGTGGTTTTTAAGAGAAATATGTTCATTTGATCAGAACAGTACTAGAGAACTGTCCTTAAGAAAGAGAGTAGGGGCTTTTGAGCTGAAATGCTATAGAAAGATTATCAAAATATCTTTAACAAAAAAGAGGATAAATACTGACATCTTGAAAGATCAAAACATCAAGGAAGATTGGCTAATAAACAGCATCCGGACTCGAAAGCTGAAATATTTTGGTCATATCAAGTGCCACGATGGATTGGAAAAGATTATAGCAGAAGGCATAATACCTGGAAGAGGGAGCAGGGGCCGACCAACACGAAGATGGGCACAGCATATAAGTGACTCCTTGAGTTTGAAAGAACATGAGGCGGGACAGCTGGCGAGAGACCAGGCAGACCATGAGGAGAGCGACGTTCTGCAAAGGACTTGCTACAGGATGATGACTAGAGAACTCGAAGCCGTGCCGTTTTGTAGCATTACGGCTTGATATGCTCTTGTCTGTTTCTTCTTGACGTCCTCTTTAACCGCTTGGGGTGTCGAGGGAGATATAGGGTCCTGCTTCGTGCTCTTCTGGCTGCTTTAACCATAGACACATTGTGGTGCTGTAGAGTTTCTCTGATGTTATCTTCCCATAATGTTCTTGGTCTACCTCTTGCTCTACATCCTTCTTCTCTTTCGGTATGTGCCTTGTATGGTATAGCATCAGGTGGCATTCTCTCCAAGTGGGCAAACCGTTTGATTTGCTGTCTTTGTATGTAATTTAGAATTGGTTCTGTACCGACTTGTTCTCGTGTGACCTCAGTCCTGATTTGATTTCTTCTGGTCACACATACAGTCTTTCTCATACAATTCATTTCCATGGTTACTCATTTTCTTCTTTTAGAGATGCTCAACTTGCCTAAACTAATCTTGGCTCCAAGGTCAGTCTATCCTAAAATGAGTCATGGACAGTGTTGGGCTAAGAACTGACAACATAGCACTTGGGACATTCTCATAAGCCCTCCGTTCTCATTTTTAGCAGCCAGCAAAGAGTTCAAATTTCCATGGCGCCAGTAACAGTTTATTATATGTTCGTCTCGTTTTTCCTCTCTTATAGAATGTCGACCAGATCCACTGGTCACTTCATAAAAATGTGAGTCTACCATCATGTGCCCGATGAACCACTGACTTACGATCAAAATGGAGGACTGGGTATGGCAGAATGTTAAGCTACGAAGTTGTTTTTTGCTTTCGACAGCGCTTTGTTAATGCAGTTTCTAAATGGGCGGTAGTCTACGGTCTTGCTGCCTGAGCTACTGAGTTTAGTCCTTGGTGCAGCGCTGTTGAGTCGTGATATTCAATATGAATATCACGACTAATTAATTGTTACTGTAGTATGCACCTGACGAGATACAGCGAAATATGCCAGGCAATAAATTGTGCAGTCTATTGTTTGTGTCTTCTTTGTTCAAATTCACATCGGGGAAACATTGCTTTGATTATCTGAAACGTCGCCTCCCACAATCAACTGTGAAGCGACTGGATGGATTATTTAAACTGTAGTGTAAAATCGCAGTACAGGATTGTCAATTACGGTTTCTTAGATAATGCCTTATATCTGGGATATTTCCTCACAGTTATCTTAGATCGCTGAGAGCTGAGAAAATCTGCCCAACGGTATGAAATTTGAGGCGTATGACGAAAAAATTACATAGAAGAAATTCAATCGAAATTGATCAATCTAAGGCGAATTCACAGTTCGGCCTACAACATTACTAGCGATCTGACTCTGTATTGTCATTTAAAGTTCACAAAGTTTTGAATTGAAACAATGGGTAAAGTGAAAATTTAAGAAACTACACGTTTAAAGAAGTCATTGAGTTCGGAAAACGATTTCCTGGTCTGTGCTTGACAATCCTGAGAAACATGTGATCAATTTGTCTTCGTTTACACTTAGTAAACTACAAACTGAAGCTATTGCTTACGGATTAAAGTTCTGCATAAAACCTAAACAAATCAACCCCATCGAGTCACAAGCTCAATTTGAAATGTTCTTTGATCAGCTGTCGACATTGACCGCGTCGTCTACCGATTCGGTTGGTTGGTTAAAAGCTAGATTGGTGGATTTAAAACATCAGTACCTCAAATCCCAGTCTAAGTAAAAGTGTCCATTTTGTAAAGAGCATATTATTGCTCTGATAACATTTAAATCCAACGAACAATTAATAATACTGAAACCAGACAAAGGAAATGGTGTAGTTCTGATGGGCAAGTCAAACTATCAGACCAGAATGGAAGAAATATTATCTGATCAATCAAAATTTCTGCTGGATTCCAAAGTAAATAACGTTAATAACATGGAAGCGAAAATGAAGAAAGTAATCAAATCACTCTTGGCAGGAAAATTCTTCAGTGAAGCTACCGCTAAGATGCTCACAACGTGTGGCTCACTAATACCGCAGTTGTATGGTCTTCCAAAAGTACACAAACCTGGCATGCCCCTTAGGCCTATCCTGTCGATGATAAACTCGGCTCAACATGGTTTGGCTAAATGGCTAGCGGAATTACTAAAACCAGTATGACAATCATTTGAGCCCAAAATACTCAGAGATTCATTTGAACTGGCAGAATTACTAGACATAATGAATGTAAATCAAATATACATGGCATCAATGGACGTAGCATCACTATTTACAAACGTGCCCTTGGAAGAAACCGTGAAAATTATATGTGACCGTATAGAAAATGAAAATCTGCAGGTAGGTTTACCTATTTCAAAACTTGAGGAACTTTTACTGTTGTTTACTTCGAATATCAATTTCAGTTTTCTTAAGCAGTCTTACCGCCAGATTGACGGTGTGGCCATGGGAAGCCCTCTAGGCCCTATTCTAGCGGACATCTTGATGGCACACCTGGAGGAACAGATGTCTTTGGACATTGATAGTTTAGTATTTTACCGACGTTACGCGGATGACATACTTATCATCGCCACAAACAAACAACAGGCAGAGTCGTTTCACACCAAAATAAACCAAATGCACAAAAACACCACTGTGTCCCTACAACATGAAAGTAGCAACACCTTGGCTTTTTTAGACATTTTAATAAGACGTAGAGATGATGGCACTATTGAAAGGTCAGTTTATCGTAAAGACATTTGGACAGGCCAGTACATCCATTTCAACAGTTTTGCACCTATGCTATACAAATGTGGTCTAGTGAGGACATTATTCCACCGTGCTAGGAAGATTTGTTCCATTGACAAGCTACAAGCTGAGTTTAAAACGATTAAACAAACACTGCTTTCTAATGGATATCCAGGTGGCTTTATAAGGTGCCATTGCCAGCCGCCAAAACCAATTACCTTAGAAATGTCGGTGCCAAAAAAAAAAACTAGCCTATATACATCTAACGTTTCGGGGAGACGACGTCATGCAACGTAAATATGACCGACTCAAAACAGCAGTCGGTCATACCTTTTACGCAGCCATGCCTGTTATGAGATTTAAAACCACCATGATTCCTACACCACCAGTAAAAGAACCAGTGTCGACGAACGCCAGATCTAATTGTATTTACCAATTTAAATGCACCTGTAACGCTTCATATGTGGGCAGAGCTGATCGACGACTGGAGCAACGGGTTGCTGAACATATTCCACTATGGTTGGTAAAAGCAATGCAGAACACTAACACCTCAACAACAAGGAATCAGGTGACTGGTCGAAATAATCCATCATCAGCAATTGTGCATGCCATATTCTAAATTCCGGGCACATCATTACCAGGGATGATGCATTTCGAATTATTTACAATTCGGCCAACCGTAGATTACTTCGATACGCGGAAGCCTCCGCGATTGGTCGATTGAAACCGGATCTATGAAGGCAAAAAGAAATGGTCATTTCCCTACGCTTACCTTGGTGAAACAGTTTGAAATGTACTCGAATTTGTGTTTCAGTTTCTAGGATTCAGCTATTTGCTTCATTTTAATTAATTGTTACTGTAGTATGCACCTGACGAGATATAGCGAAATATGCCAGGAAATAAATTGTGCAGTCTATTGTTTGTGTCTGTTTTTGTTCATATTCAATATGGCCAATAGCCGGTTTACGTGTGGAATGATGAAATACCTTTACCTATGTAATAATTATACTTATGTATAGCCAACTTATCGTGCTCGACTACTTCCATCAACGACAAACTGCATTTCTGGTAGCGACTGTTAGCTTTGGCGTGCCTAGGAACTGCCATATGTATTTATTGCATGCGCATACTTCTGGATTGTTCCGGGACTAATTATTCACTAGTTTTTCAAATGGGACAGTGAAGGACAATTAATTTGATTTTCAGTGCTACAGGAACATAGCAAATATGGGAAAACCCAATTGCAGCGAAGTTGAAACCTCGACTATGACAGACTGAAACTATGAACACTGGCGTATAAAGGTCATTAACCTGACATACTAGAGAAATCAGACCGGATGTATATCGGACACAGATTAAACTGTCAACTGACATGTTATGTAGGAGATACACTGCAGATAATCTACATATTACAAATATTATAGGTACGTGAAAGCGAAATACTACTGGCTGCAATCGTAAGCATTCTTTCCATTCCTTCTGTTTAGCTTTCTAGGTATAGTTTCTGTTTTATTTAGTATTCAGGGAAACACTTTATAGTCTTATCGGAGCCGGTCTGGCGTAGTAGCTAGTCGCTCGACTGCGGATTCAAAGTTTGTGGGTTTAAATCCGAATGCAGCAGGACTTTTCAATACAATCTCATTGGCTCCAAGGTTGACGCAACCTTAAATGGTTATCAGGTAAACTCATGGGAAGTCAAGACGGCTGGTTTGATGTTGACCACAGAACCCGTGTTGAATGGTCTATAAATGATGTGTCCACTATATACCCAATACACTCGAATGTGGGGAAAATTCTCCTTGACTTTTTTTTACACGGTTAATCTTTCCTCCTCAGCCTAGGGCTGCGCAAAAGGCAGAGGTCATAGCTCTCCGTGTCTGGCGGTTCGTTGCCACCTGTCTTAGATATTTGTCAGGTCCATGATTAAGCCTTCCCTGATGATGGTTCTACGAAAAATCTCTCTTGATATTCCCCTTTTTCTTTTCCTTTCCGGTGTCCATATGAGGGTTTTATGGACGAGTCTCATGTTATCTATTTTTAATGCATGGTCAATGTAGTTCTAGCGGCGTTAAAAAAAATGCATTATGTTGCTTGATCTATTGTCTTATTTGCGTATTACAGTCTTGTACTCTCAATTCTGACATTTGTCTGTGATTTCTAGTCGCTGTTTTGGGAAGAAACCAAGGACTTCACACACAGACTAGCCAATGACGGCAAACGTTATGTCCCCATAGAGTCCACTCTCATCGGGTATGTAGCAGATGACCTCACCTGGTGTGGACAAACCTCTGCCCCGGGGATCAACTTCACCTACTGCCCGCCATATCATTCTTGCTCCAACGAAGTTATGTTCGATTTTTGGGTGGCAGCTTCCAAATGGGTGAGTCAACTACACTGTGAAGTGATTTTGATTTGTACCAATATCTTCGCCACCCTCATCACCACTATCGTCATCCTCATCATCAAGCACCATCATCATCACCACTACCGCCATTATCATTATCATTGCAATCAATATCTGTGCCAGCACCAGCACCACCACCACCACCACCATCACCATCATCACCAACATCATCAAGTGATCGTTCTTCATTGTTATTTTAATTCTCTAACAACATGTATCAGTTTTGTAAGAATTTGTATAAACATTACATTAAAGAAATACATTAATTAATGTCTTTTAATCTCAACCAACGTACCATGTGATTGTTGTCGGGGCGGCCACAAGAGCAAGGAACACAACCATATATCTCACTCGACACACGAAACTTTAAAACAAGAAGTAAAGTAGAAGAATCTTTTCGGGAGGAAATTTGGTAAAATGTAAATTATTATTGTAAAATTAAAATATCGGCGCCTTTTCCAAGACTACGAGGCGTAATAATGTACTTAATAATGGTCCCATATCTTCTTCTTCTTATTTGCGTTCGGTTTCGTATGCTCAGATCAGACCATCAGGTGGGTTGCCTCTATGAACTCGCATGTCAGTAGCAGGTCCTTCCTGGTTCCCCATAGCTTGCTCTGCACACTTTGCTTGAGGCCAGGTGTCTTTTCGAAGTTGTATGTAGAATTGGCAGGTCTGCAGAATGTGCTATGTGGTCCTGTTTGACAGGCACACTGTGGGGACAGTACAATCTTTATTTTATGCATGTGGTAGTTGAGCCTGCAGTGTCCTGTTTGTAGACGGAAAATTGTTGTATGTTGCTTTCTGTTGAGTCTGCTGATCGGGTCTTGTGGATGTTTACTGTTAGTTTTTTCTCTCTCCACAGTTCCTTATATTTTCCCTTGATAAGTGTTCTGATTTCTGGTAAGGACAGTAGATGGGTGTTTTGTTTCTCCTTTGTTCCATTTTTAGCAAGTCTGTCTTGCGGTATGCCGCAGTGAGCCGGGGTCCACTGGAGAATAATCTGATTGTTTTCTGCGAGTCTGTTTAGCTGGCGGGTCAGTTCAATCTCTATGTTGTCTCGTGGATCCCTCTGAGTCGCCTGGAGGACTTACGTGCAGTCACAAAGGAAAACAATTTTGCGTTTTTTTATTTCTTTCCTCAAGCACTTTGGCCAAATCAATAATTGCTTACTGCTCTGAAGTTTGTGGAGATGATGTTTCTACTGTGGTTCCATCTTGCAGCATGATGACTGATTCAGGTCGTCCGTTTTTTTTTCTGCTTCCTCCAGTGATCCATCGGTGTAGTGTCCATTTGGGTTTTGGATAACATTTGTAGACATGTTTGAGGGGCTTTGCATGCAGTACTAGGTCACATTCTTCAGCCTTTCTGTCTATGCCCGAAATTGTTGTTGTGACTGTATAGTTAGGCTGTAGGTCTATTCTGTATGCCTGGATCATTTTCCATGTTGAAGGATCTTTAAAAATAATGTCACTGTTTTGTGTGTGTGTGTGTGTGTGTGTGTGTGTATAGTACAATTTTGATAGACGGTGAAAGCTTTGTCTTTTCAGTCGGTTTTTAGTTAGGTTATTTGCTATTCTTTCCATGGTTTTGTTTATGCGTTTAAATTTTTCTCTTAGGGTAAAAACATTGTCTTTCCTTAAAAGGCTCAAGCTGTGAAGGCCAGAAGTTGCCTCCAGCTCACAGACTGGTGTGCTTCTTATACCTCCAGTGACGATTCTGAGACCAGTGTTATGTATTTTGTCCAGTTTGTGTAGGTTTGATTTGGCTACAGTAGAGTATGATCCCATACCATACTTCAGTTTTGGTCGTACGTATCCTGTGTATACTTGTCGTACAGTGTTGGCATCTACACCCCAGCTTGTTTCTGTAAGTTTCTTTATAAATCTGAGTCCCAGGGTAGCTTTCCTTTGGATGTCTTCAATGTGGGGTCCCAAGGATAGTCTTTTGTCAAATGTTACTGCCAAATATGTTGATTTATCCACGTTTGGAAGGACGTTAACTTCTAGGTACATATTAACTTGTTCTGGCTTTGTGGAAAGAGAGAAGAATGTTTAGACGGTTTTTGTCTGGTTTATTGTGACTCCCCAGAAGCCTGTCCATTTCTTGTTTTAATTGTTCCTATGTGTTTAGCCTGGGTCCACATGGCCAGGTCATCTGCAGGTAGAGCCTTGTGAATGTGAGTCTTGAGCTGTTTTTGGAGGTAATTTATGAAAGGGATAAACAGGGTGGGAGATATAATACCTCCCTGAGGGACACCTTGTAACCTGACCAGCTTGCTCTTGATTTCATCCAGTTTGACTCTCGCACAGCGTCTGTAAAGAAAGTCTCTAATCTAGGCAAATATATTATCATTGATCCCATTGTGTGCTAGTTTTAGCATGAGTCCTTTCTTCTAGTCGCATATTATATAGAGAATTCACGAAAATAACTGATTGCCCACTTCAGATAGTGTTGTCAGAAAGCCTTTATTCTTTGGTCATGTCATGAGAAGCAGAAAACTGGAATACATCGCGATGGTGGGAAAGTTGGAGGGGAGGAGAGGCAGAGGGAGACAGAGAGAAAATATCCTTGACAGTCTGACATTATGACACAAAAGATTGCAAGAAATGATTGTAAGTACACGAGACAGAAGGTTGTGAATAGACATCACTATCAACATTACGCGGCATAGACTCAAAGAAGAAGAAGAACATCTAGAGAAACCAACATAAGACAAGCCATGTGCTCATCATCAAACCGTTCACCTTTACTTTCCAGAACACTTCCTGATGTCAGTTTTAGACTGTATTGATCTGAAGCCTAGGTAAATTTGACTAACTAATGCCATTAACAAAATTATACTGGGAAAGAAAAGGAAGAGTTAAACTTTTAAAAATAACCGTGGGGAAAGTGCCGTTTGAAAACCTAGTTGAACACAGAAGTCAGCATCGATAAAGCTGCTTTTAGTTGAATAAAGCCAAATAAAATTTAAAAAAAAAACAGTTGCTTTTAGTTGAATAAAACAAAATAAAATATAAAGTATTTCTTAAAAAAATTTGAACTCTCAAGGATGAGAAGCAAACAGCTAAAAATCCAGGAAACCCGGTTCAACCGTACAGTCACATAGCGAATATATAGACACATAGCACACTTATAGCCACAGAGCAGAGTTATAGTCACATAGCACATGTATAGCCACATAGCACAGTTATAGCCACATAGCACACTTATAGCAACATAGCACAGTTAAAGCTACATAGCACACGTATAGCCACATAGCACATTTATAGCCACATAGCACACTTATAGCAACATAGCACAGTTAAAGCTACACAGCACACGTAAAGCCACATAGCACAGTTATAGCCACATAGCACACTTATAGCCACATAGCACATTTATAGCCACATAGCACACTTATAGCCACATAGCACATTTATAGCCACATAGCACAGTAATATTAGGGTGCCATGAAACAGTTACGAAATAACCTGTAGGCCAGCGTGGGTAGGTTGAAATTAATTAGAATAAATTAAACTAGTTATATATAAATATATATGGTACTGAGGCGCTCCTGACCGTGAGAACTGATTCCACAGGATTCCTCAGGAGTCAAAGTTCAAGGCCACTGTCATAACTAATTATTGTGTGTTCCACAGTTCGCATCTCATGCTCAAGGTGAAGTACGCGTTGTTCTGAACGGCTCACTGCCTGCTGGGGTAGCGTACGGAAGAAACAGGTATGATATTTGTAGAGTTCTTATACACGGTAGTCAATTATTTGAGAACCGTAATTAAATGTGTGTATTACGTCATGTTTCAAGCACAATGCAACCGGTATATATCTGTGTTTTAGCAACTAGGGTAAATTCTATGAATTACCCCCCCCCCCCCCACCCCCCACTAGGTCACTTTTGATTGGTGCTTGCTCATGCTCGTCAACTTGCTGAAGGTGACGGGGGTGTCCCGGTCTACTGTTTGCTCGAAAAGCTTTTTTGCGTTGTCTTCCATAAACGTTTTCATTCCGAGAAAGAGAATGCGTGCGACGTAGGTTGCAGCACTCTCGTAGGGGAGTTTGTGTTAGGGTCAGTCCTGCAGGTTTTTGGAGCTTTAAAAGCGCTGACATGCTCTAATATACAACACCGTTGACGATAAGGAGGAGCGGAAGAAGGAGATGGAGAAAAAGAAGGAAAAGAAGAAGAAGAAGAAAAAGAAGAAGAAGAAGAAGAAGAAGAAGAAGAAGAAGAAGAAGAAGAAGAAGAAGAAGAAGAAGAAGAAGAAGAAGAAGAAGAAGAAGAAGAAGAAGAAGAAGAAGAAGAAGAAGAAGAAAAAGAAGAAGAAGTGAAAAAGAAGAAGAAGAAGAAATATTAGGAAAAGAAAAGGTTTTTCTGTGATGCCCATTTTGGGTTACATTTCGTATCTTAGTAAGAAACCTCGGTTAACATGAAATATTACATGTTTCACAGCGTATTTGCATCTGTAGAGCTTGCGAACTTGAGGAGCGGTATTGTCACAAAACTTACTGCATTACTTGTTCATGATCTGGACAAACCTAAAATGTAAGTAATTTTTTTTTTTGGGGGGGTTTTGTTTGTTTGTGATTTTGCACTCTTTCTTTACAATTTCATTACCACAAAGTAAACGACAATATATTTCCATCATCCACATATTAAAAAAAATTTTTTATAATTATTGTGTAATCCAGTTTCGTCCTTTTTAGGATGAAAATTTTTGTTATTTGAAGCCCCTCCCTGGCTTTTGCCAGGGGTCGCAATATAGGCAGGCCTTAAATATGGTCAATTGTCTGAACGCGGTTTCTGGGACCTCTTCACGGCGATCCTCATCCACATGGTGGCACTTTGTGTCATCGGGTGTTTATCGCTTGTGTGATGTCCTAGTGGGGTAGAAAGTCAGTCGGTCAGTTATTTAAAAAAAAGGCGCATATATTTTAAAGTTTCCTGAGTTTAGATGGTTTAATTTTAAATGGTAGGGACCTTAGGGCTTTGTGTAGTTTAGTGTTTCATCTAGTCTAAATCCGGATCTGCGTAAAGCCATATTCGGGCACAGTTTTAATGGGCGACTACAAAACGATTACTAAGTAACCTATAGTCCATTGTGGATGGGTGTAGCGTTGATCCTGTTTCCACGAATCCACCACAACACCTAATTCATTCATTTCCCACTTGCACATATTTTTATACCCTAATAAATCTGACCTCGGCATCTTCTACCCGCTTGAAATTCACCATAGAGGATTGTTGGAGACTCATATTCGCACATTGTACACCGTATTGAATGAATGACTTCTGGGTTTGTATGTACAGTGTCACAATAGACTTTGTATGTTATTTGTGTATTTCAGTAAACAGAATTGATTTGTTTGCTCAACTGTGTGTTGATATCACATCTTTAGTAATGGAACTAAAAAGATATAGCGATATAGAATCAACCTCATCATAATCATCATCATCATCATCGTGGTCGTCATCGTGATCATTGCCATCATCATCTAGTGCCTCGTAAACTGGTGTGTGCGATTACGCCTCTCCATAATCGGCGATCTTCAACAGCATGTATGTGTTTCTGTGTTGACCCCCCTCTATTCCACGAGGAAAGACTGTCAAGAATATTCTCACGCTGTCTAAATCTGTCTCTTTTTCCACAAATCTTTCCAGAGGTCACATGTTTCAGTCCCCTTCTTCTCATATCCTGACCAAAAGATTATAATTGTCTCTGTATGATGTTTTTGATAAATTGTCTTTGAATTGTCGCGTCTTTCAGAACTTCTGGGTTGTTCTTTTTTTGGCTGTCCGAAAGATTTCTTTTGAAAAGCCACATCTCTTAGGGGGTCAAGAAATTGTTTGGTTTGTGTGTTAATTACTCTATGAATTTGTACAATACATTGCACCTTCGTTATTTAAATTGTTATAGTGAAGAAGAAAATTTTTTTTTTTTTAAAATTAATGAATTAAAAAAAAAATTTTGTCTTTTCTGTAGGGAAACTTGTGGATCACAATCACTTCTTGATTTAAAAGCTGATGTGCTGGCAAAAAACATTGCATTTGATTGTCTAGAAAATCCACCGTAAGATTGTGTCCTATGTTTGTCACATGTTGGTTTGTAAGGCCTTATTTGAAGTGGAGGAGGAAAAATTACCGCGAAGATTTGAGCTTCAAGAGTGACTGACAAAACCATTTTTTCGGGAAATGAAATTTGTCGGCCTTAGTAAACAGCTTTTATTTACATCTCGAGATTGTGCGCAGTTAAAAAGCATAAAATTTTATGACAAGCGCATTTCGTACTTTAATTGTACAGTTCAACACCAGTAGGGATAGGTTGCAAAAAAACCTAGACAATTACCTATTTATGGTGTTGTGAGAATATTTTTGATCCATTCTAAAGTGGATCAGAGTATTTAGAGGTGGGGATATCCAGAACAATAGCTCGGTTTTTAAATGAAAAAAGGGGGAGTGGTTGTGGGGGCGGGGGTGGGGCACCCAAGTTCAGAGATTAAAGTAGAGACTAAGAATGAAAAGAGGGGCAAGTTAATTGCATGGGCGTAGTTTAATCGCCGCTCCATGGATGACCTAGCCATCAAGTATAGCTAGGGGCTGCGTCAGCGCAGTCGATAGGAGACTCACTTTCAAATCCAGCTGCGACTCGCTGCAGCCCACGGCCGGTGTTCGAAACCGGGCGGTTCCCAGGGAAATGGCTACCGGAGTTAACTCTCTGGGGTAAATGGAGGAACGTTGCTGTAGCTACGGAGTTTCGTGCGGATGGCGACACAGACGGACAGTTTCTTCTTAGCTGTCCGTACTGGTGGCAAAGCAATTATGATTTATAATCGTCTGCAATGACGCTGGTTAACATCTCCCGACTTAACCTTTACCTTTTTTTACTTTTGTTTTCAGATATATTCCCATGTGTCGACCTTAGTGTCCTGGCTATTTATATTAAGTTAAATCCTGATATGGAATTGAGCTCAAGACCATAGGGGCCGTTATATAGTGTAAGGTATTCTAAAGTCAAAATGACAAATAATCATTTCAGAAACCAACACAGTTAGGTTAGAGCACACCATTAGGGTCACGAGAATAAACACTACCAGGTTCACAAATACGGGGACACTACCAGTGTTCATGTTTTATTTGCTCAGCTAACTCTGTTAGTTCAGCCCCTTGGAGGTATCAGCTTTGGTCTCTGAATGTCACTGGTTCGAAGCTTTGACGCAATTAGTGTAAGACTGTAATATGTATCATTACCAGCACGTCTATCATTTTCCTTCATTGTTTTGTTTTGTTTAGTTCCTTAGTGGAAAATGATTTGCAGCAGTTTTACATTCGGACTGGCAAAGTGCCTTATGCATTAATATTGTGTGCGTACAGCTAACTTGTCATGAATGACTACTTCCATCAAAGACAAATTACTATTCTGATACGACTGTTGGCTTTGGCAACTTTAGCGGGTTACCTTATGCATTTTTTGTGTGTGCATGTTTCTTGATTTTGCCAGGACTAATTGTTTATAAATGGGACAGGGAGAGGCATTTCCTCCGATTTTCACTGGCACATCAATTGATAAATTTTAGGATGTCCCGTTTGAAGTAAAGATGAAACATTGACTACAGACATACGACTATTATAAAGAACTAGGTTGAAAACTTAGATTTTTATCGGCGACTGGGTCGCCCATTGGCTCACCGGTAGGTGACTTCGACGCCAGTCGGGACAATATTTGTTTCTGCCTCTGGAACTCGCTTCAACAGCATTGCAAGTCCTTTTCATGACTACTTGATGGTGAGCAACGCTAAGCCATTTTATATGACACACAAAACCCTAGTCACAACTATAACCTAAAGCTCCCTCTTCGGGGAGACTGGTTGAACATGACGTTTTCTTTACTTGCAAAGCAGCCCGCCTGCCAGACCTAGATTTTTAAAATTAGTAGTTCGTAAAATAGTTCACGATTCACTTCCGCACTTCCGTATAATTCTATATGACAGATGCATTTTCTCAAAATGTACTTGTTGTATTGAAACTCTTTCAGGGAAGTGAAATACTTACTATGTGCAGATCTCCCAGAGAGTCCCGAGTGCAAGCAAAATGACTGTGGAAATCTTCCACCTTACAACCGAGGTTCAGGCGTGGTCACTGGAAGCAAGGAAGGCCTCTGTTCAATACTGCTATATTTGGCGTTAACGTCTGTCGTCATCTCCATGGGCAGATAATTCATTACTGACAATTACTGTTATTGTTTGTGTATGATACTTTATAAAAAATAAGTACAACAATGACTGAAAACAGTAAATTTAGTTTTGACAACAAAGTAAAGGCGAGAGGACTTCATTGCACCGGATTTTATCCCGTGTGGCTCAGTCTGTCTTCGCAGAACAGCTAGCTGCCTGCCCAGAGCGTCGCTTAAAGTGCAATCTCAGTAGCTCCGGCAACGATCCCCAAGGATATCTGTAAAAATTGCACTAGTAAACGAACCCACAACCTTCAGAGTGCGAGGCAAACGGCTTAACCATTTTTACGAACACAATTATTTGTGAATTATTTTAGTATATTTTACCAATTTAATAGTTGTTCTACGGTGTCTTTTCCTTATTAAAAAGAACTAATTTTTTTTAAGAATGTGAATAAACGTGAATGTAATTATGTATATGGTTCTTTATTGTGTGTGTTAAGAAACACTTCCATTTTCACTGAGACATCTCCCTAATTGTCGCCCCGGCGTTGGCGGCTAGACACTTCCCTTGCTGATCGAAAGGTCATGGGTTCGCGTCCTGACGACGCCGGACTTTTTTTTTCTTCTTCAAAAATAACATTGACTTCCACCTCGACCCAGCCTTGAGTGGGTACTATGTGCAGTCCTGGGGAGTAAAGGCGGCCGGCGTGATGCTTTTCACATCACCCGTCAAGTGCCGATTGGTCAATAAAAATATGTCTAGCACTATATTCCCAATTCGCTTAAGGGCGGGGAGAAGGGTCTTTTACGTTTACTATCTCCGGGATTACTTGTGTCTACCCTGTGTTGGTTCCGGGGCTCCATTTTTTAGAATAGACTCACTACTCCCTAACAAGCATGTCGTAGGAGGCGACCAATTAGTGGTGTTTCCTTCAAAGTCAGAGTGCATTTACCTGACAGACAAGAAACTAGCAGTGTGTATTACAAATATATTAGTAGAAAATCGTTTTCCTGGTTATCGTACGACGGTACGACAGTCACACCTTCTCGTTAAGTAATTTTCGAAAAGACAGCAGTGCTAACACGGTAGCAATCTGTACTAAGGAGAAGGCAGAATACAGTTGGTTTCTCTATGGTAGACCACACAAGGAGAATCTGATCATATTGCATTATATATAAATATGGTGTCACCATTCTTACCCAGGCGTGGGCAACCTTTTTCGTTAATATCATCATTAGAACATCGCTCTAATCCAGGCGTAAAAAATTATAGGGGAAAGAAAAAGTTGGTAAGAAAGAACAAATAGTTTATGTTAGCTTTACAAAATCGATCACAATAAACCAAGGACGTTGCGAAGATTACCCTTCATCAGCACATAAAGAACAACACTGTACACATACACAAATATGCTAGGACAGGTCTAACACGATATTACCACTCGCCACACCTCTGTCCAGACACACACTTCCACTGACGCCGTTCTATATATTCCTAACTGTGTCTTTTTTCAAGCTGGTCATTTGCAGATTACCTAGTAACTTTACACCAACGTCCCGAGCCAGTAAAAATTAATCAGTGGGCTATAGTTTGTCCACTTCCGCGCTAATCGTAGTCTTCCTGGACAGGTTCTCATGCATTATCACTAGTTTGTCAAAGTTAAATTCAACCACTTTTACACACAGAGACGTGGTGGCGTTGCTGTTTGTGCGTCTGCATGCGGAAACAATGGTTTGGGTTCAACCCTCTCATGTGACAAGATTCGTTCCCATCGGTACGTCTCTGGGGCCTACACAGTCTTAAATATTTTTTTTAAAGAAGTTATTAATAAAGGAAAGGCTTTAAAAAAGGTGATTGGTCACTCTACCACAAACGACGGGGTTTCAAATCAAACTCTAAAAGTATGATAGAAGTTACAATAACAATGCCATTGACGACTAGGGTTGTGAAATGCCTTCACTAACCTCTAAACCGCAGTGTCGCGTGCGATAGTGAATATAACAGTCAACACATTTTGAAACGTTATTTGTATCAGAATTTAAATACACAATTTCCTATTGGTTTGGACACGAATATTTCAAATATGATAATGAAAATCACTAACTTGCTCTTTTTTTTTTTTTTTTTTTTGTTCTTCTATTTATTACACATGGATAAATTACACAGAATACAAATGCAGACAGTGAAGAAATTCGTGATTTGTTGTTGTTGTTGTTTGTTGTTGTTGCTGCAGACCATCAATATCTAATACACTACCAAACACAGAATTTACAACACCATATGGACTCCCCACGTCAAACCTGCACACAGTAAGATATGAGAATAAACAACGCGAAAACTGGGATATTGGGAATAGGCAGGAAACATAATAACACGAAAGTTCATGTTAGCGGTCAAAGCTAAAGTCGAGAGGATCGACTTCATTGCACAAAGTTTTATCCCAGATAGCTCGGTCTATCTCCGCAGAACGGCTAGCCACCTGCCGAGAGCATCGCAGAGCACGAACTCCGTACCTCCGGCGACGATGTTAGCGTAATACAATAAAAAAAGTACGAGAAATCAAATATCCAGGAAGAATATTCATAGAGGATGGCAGAAATGAAAGAGAGGTAGAAGCCAGAGTGCAGAAGGCAAATAATGTCATCTACCAGTTAGCCCAACCACTTTTTATTGCAGAACATCCAGGCGGAAAGCGAGTGGAAGACCAAGAAAGATATTGATAAATGGGGAAGCTGAAACCTGCAAAATGATAAACAAATCCACCATTTAGGCCGCTCGAAAAGAGCAAGACAAATACAGAAAACCACAACATTGGGCTTCAACTTGGTATCAATGAGACGAAAAAAGAAAAGGAAGAAGAAAATGCGAATTTAAACTGTGGAACTTTTGGCCAGCAAGCCACTAGTCACTAGCCACTACGCCATCTCGACTCCCTTGTCGACATACAAACCTATTCGTTTATCAACCTGCCCACAGGCAAACTTAAATATTACATACATGCTCAAATACATATAAACGTACATACAAATGCACTCGAACGTGATTACCGCAGAAAGAACAGATGATAAGAAATGCAGCCTTACCAACAACAGTCATGCCTGTCATTTCTCACGAATAAAACATAATCTAAATAGACTTGCGAAATCCCACACAAACACTGGGCTACTTGATATGGAAAATCTGAAGCTGACTAGGTCAAAACCAACGACAGCCATTTCAGGCTGTGTCAACCCGAAAGTCAAGGTCAATTATGCAAAATCCGCCACTAAATGTGTTCAACCCAAGATCTTTGGACTGGCAGACTTATGTGCAACCAGGACGTGTTACCCTGACTGCTATGTCTAAGTCATGTTGTAAAAATCGCAACGATCACGTTCTACAATCATTGTTTAAACACAATCCGCGGATCACACAGTGAATAATATGAGCCTAATCTACACTCGTGAGTACTTCAAACAATGTATTTCATCTAGCAGGTGTTGTATAAATAAGACCCCACTCTAACAATTTCTAGTGGGCAAATCACAATTGAGATCGTTCGTACACTAAGGTAAGTCACGAATGTTATTGCTGGCACTTTTACGTCATTGCAGACGATACTGTTATACCCCCTAGAGGTCGATCATGCAAGCCATGGATAGATGAAATAGTCGAGGCCGTAAATACTAAAAACTACGTAGCACATACGAAGTCTCTCACCCGATGGCTCTTTAAAATCTGGAGCTGTTTGGCAGAACCGGACTAGCGGAGAAGAAAAAGTAGACGAAGAAGAAGTAGTAGTAGAAGAAGAAGAAGAAGAAGAAGAAGAAGAAGAAGAAGAAGAAGAAGAAGAAGAAGAAGAAGGAAGAAGAAGAAGAAGAAGAAGAAGAAGAAGAAGAAGAAGAGGAAGAAGAAGAAGAAGAAGAAGAAGAAGAAGAAGAAGAAGAAGAAGAAGAAGAAGAAGAAGAAGAAGTGTTATACTTCAGTTATGCATGATATACCTTTTTTTGCGATGACACTTTTTATTAGGGGTGTCAAGTGGTCATTCGAGGCGCCATCGTCACTTGGAAGTGACAGGCTAGCTTCCTAACTTTATAGTTATTTGCGTATCCTTCACAGGACGTCGCAGAACCAACCCCAGCATTTTTTGGATGTTGTGCTTTTTCTAGGCATATTTACGTCCAGTAGTTTGCCATTGCTATCTGGACAGTCAGCTTCTTGATACCACTGTCGAAACCAACGCTATGCGCGAGGCCGGCAGCTGGGATCGAACCCGACATCCCGGCATTACAAAGCTCGTTCGCAACGCCTAAGCCATAGACGCCGACATGGTAACTATAGCTTTCGAATGTAATATTCTATTATCTTATTTCTTCACTTCTTTCAACGAGTGACGATCAGTTGTTTTGAGTTGAGTCATTCGTTTTTTTCAAGAACCCAAAATACAGCACTCGGGGCATTCCCAAAAGCTCTCCTTTCATATTTTCAGCAGCCAGCGTAGAATTTCAATACTAATGGTGCCAGTGTTCTGATTAAACGTCCGTCTTGCCTTCCCTCTGAGCGTCGAGCATCTGCCAGAACCCCTCTAACTCCCCGCTGCATCAATCTCACCAGACTGTAGTAATCCATTTGCTCCTCTGAATTGTACACGCTCTCCCACAAGGCCCTAATCACGTCTGCCTTATCATGCATCAGTATTCCACCAAGTTGTGCATAGCCATCCAGCCTGTCCGCCTGTTCATTTCCTAACACACCGGCGTTTTCCAGAGAAAAGATCCGTACAATTACTCCTCACCCGCAGCGAAGCATGCACTCTGCACAAAGCATGCCTGTCCTAACTTTCCTCAGCATACTTTCTGTGTGTGTGTGTGTCGTGTTCTCTAACCAGCTGAAAGCTGCAGTGACCGCCTACAATCTTAAACTAGATGTTGTGGTATCACATGGTAGGCTCTCCTGCACCAAACGTCGATCATTAACTTTTGCTAAGAAACCCCAAGCACTTCTTTTGCCTTTTGACCCTAAACCGTCTGTATAAATCATTACATCCTCTGAGCGAGCATTATCTTGAATTAATTGCGGAATGTCCACCTCCACGGCACCTGCTGACCTGTCTCTGCACTACATTGTGATTATGACCCTACACAAATCCGACTGTTCAGCTGGCACCTTGACCGTCTCCTCTCCTCGCCTAATTTCCTCCAGGATGCAAGCCTCCGTTCTGATTATTTCTTTTGCTTGAGCCATCAATGATTTCCCTCTTTTCCCAGTGGGACCAGGTCGCCCATTGACTGACCAGTAGACGACTTCGTCGTCAGTTGGGACAGTATTTAGGTCTGTATCCTTCGATCGTATCAACACTGCAAAAATTCTTGTCAGAGCTACTTGGTGACGAGCAATCCTAAGCGATTTTATTTGGCACACATAATCTAGTGACAAATATAACCTAAAGCTTCCCCTTTGGGGATGCTGGTTGAATGTGACGATTTTTCCCCAGCAAAACAAGGCAAAATAAAGTTAGCGGCATACATAGGTGCCGGAAGCTGGGAGAGAGCCGCCACATCTCTTCACGCCTCAGAAAATAAGTAAAAGTACGGAGTCGCTATCGTTACCGGGGATAGCAATTCTCTGTTAGGTATTATCTCTGACGAGAGGTTCTGGTAGAAGCTCGAGGCTCAGAGGAAAGGCAAGACGGACGTTTAATCAGAAAGCTACTGGCACCATTAGTTTTGGAACTCTTCGCTGGCTGCTGAAGATGGAGACGGAGCGCTTATGGAAATGCCTCGAGTGCTGTGATGTCGGTTCTTGAATCTAATCAAATCAAATCAATGTTAGGTATTTGTTTCCAAATTCAATATTATTTCATATATATTTTTTTTTATTTTTATTTTTTACCACTCAGCACATCATCATCATCAACTTGATCATTTCCTGTGTGAGTTGCATGGCCTCATTTTGGGTACAAAACAGAACAGATTCACTGCCTTGCTAGCAAGCAAAAGTCGACTATTTGGGGTTATTACTCAGGGGGAATTTACTTCAAAAGTTGGAGTGCATTTGCTTGAGAGGCAAGGAACCCAGCTCTCAGTGCTCATGATGGCGTGCAATGCTGAGCGATTTTTTATGGCGCACATAACCTAGTCACAATTATAACCTAAAGCTCCCCCTTCGAGGATGTTGGTTGAACGTGACAATTGTTAAGTGCATCTACATTAAACCCTCAGGTGGCGGGGTCTGTTAGATATAGTGCTGCCAGAGCACCGCCATTGCCATAACGAGAGATGGATTTGGCGCGGTCGGGCCGACATAAAGATAGACATAGAGTGCAGGAATGGCTTGTGTTTCGTCCGTGTTCTTGAGACTGCCTGTGTGTGTGTGTGTGCTTGGCAGGTATTAGTAGACTGACATTTATTCATTGATCACCCATTCACAGTTGTCATGTATTCGTACATAATAAACGACACTGATTGCGCTAATAGAGCATACATCATCATCATCATCGGGTGCCTTGCCGACTGGCGTGGGCGATCATGCCTGTGCATAATCTACGATCTCTTGCAGCTTGTATCAGTTCGTGAGAGCATACATAGACTGGTATAATAGCATGTTCTTATGCAATATTAGTGGCTACGACGCAACTTTTTAGTTGTGCCTGGTTTATTGTAGTGTTCCTGTTGTCGTTGGCCTCTGTGGTCTTCTGTAGAAACCAAGTAGTCGTTTTCATCTGAGGGACCACTCGTGTGTATGTGATTAAACATCACCCGCCTCCATTAATCTCTCTTACTGGCCTTCTCTTTCCATTTGGTGACACCAAATGTTTGCAGGTCTGTCTGGACATACGCTCTCCGTCGTCTTCTTGGTCTGCCTCGTGGTCTACGACCATTCATCTACCTGTGCATACAGTTTTCCCTTCGCTCTCATCTGACATTCGCTAAATTTAACTTATTACGTGTTAATAGCTTAGTTTGGTGCTCCCGTTGCCCTTTGGCCTCATCATTCTCCTACAGGGACCAAGCTGTCGTCATCGTCCGAGGGACAACTCTCGCTAAGTATTATTGAAGCAAAATCATACGGCAGATCCTTTTGCCAGGTTTGCATTATACATTGCATGTTGCAACACTTAAAAGTACTTGGCGGGTGAGCTGTTTATGTGCTAAACTCATTGTAGAGTGCAGTGTGTAAGCCAGGGGAAATCAAGCGTGAGTGCACATTGTTATTTATGATTTAGTTTACCGGGGAGTGTGCATATTTGGGCCACTTGAAGTTGTGAAACATATGTGACTTGAAATTCACAGGTAAAGTCGCATTCCGCCAGTGAAATACGTTCGGAAGCATGCACGCGCTTTTTCTGAGTTTTAATCAGAATGTAATGTGAGCTTTTTTGCTCCATGCTGATTACGTGACAATGCTCCTCTGACTAGGTTAACAAAATGGCAGCTTGTTTGTTGTCTGCTTATCGGGCGGCGATGAAAAGTTTTGAGATCTTAGACGAAAGATGCCTCTTTGGAATCCATGCTGTGAATCATAGATGACATTTTTGTCGTAGCCATAGTAAAATCGGTCTCATTACTTAATTTGTCGGACTGGTCGACGAGAAGACAAGTGTCCTGACATTCTGCGGACTTTCATGGTAACTAGGGTGTTGACAATTTTAAGGATGCGATTGGGAGATACCAAGAGTGTGTGGTATAATATATACTATATTTAAACAAAGCGTATGGGCCTTGAGCCCAGTCTCTAGATAAGTTTAAGGGGGCTGAGACTCCTAAACTCCCTCACTCACTGGCCTTTGTTGGTCTTGTTACCGAACCTGCACATTCGTTTTACAGATCTGGCTTATTTTTGTGTGTGCAGACTGTTGGTTCGTTGCCTCTCAGACAGATGCAGTCCGACTTCACAAGAACCACCCTTAATTAGATGCCTTTTACCTTATATTTATTGGGGAGTGTTAGGTCTGTTTGTTTTTACTCCTACACCCTGAGACCCACATCAGAAAACCAGATACAAGCAATAAGAACACACCCCAGCTGGGATCCACATTTTCTTCGTGTTAACAAAAAACACCCGAGGTGCTGTCTGACTGTCTATGTAACCCCTGGTAATCACCATGCTGACAGCAGCAGCTAAGTTTTGTCATACGAAGGTTTGCTGACAATTAGAGAGGGTTTATAGTTTAAATCTTTTCTTTGTATATTTTCTCCGGGTTATGCTGGAGTGTTGGGAAATGAAGAGACGGAGAGACTGGCTGGTTCTGCACCAATGAGTAGCAAGTTTATGCATGATAAGCTAGATGTGTTCAAGGCCCATTGGAAGCAAGTGAACAATGCAGATGCACGAACAGATCTTTATGGTCTAGAGAGAACGGTACCGCTGGCAGTGACCAAGAGATCTTCGACACTCTATGCTCAGAGGAAAGGCAAGAGGGACATATCTTCAAACTGATACTGTTTGTGGGAGTGACCAGGGGATATGGTCGACTTCCTACGCTCAGAGTAAAGGCGAGACCGAGATACTGTCAAACTGATACTGGCACTGTTAGAATTAGAACTCTTCCTTAGCTGCTGAAGATAAGGACGGCGTGCTTATGGGATTGCCTCGAGTGTTGTGGTGTCAATTCTTAGCTCAACGCGCTGAACACTATAGTTTAATAGTAAGTAAATTTTACTCCACCAGGACATCATACAGAGCGATACACACACGGTGACACAAAGTGCCACCATGCGGATGAGGATCACCCTTGGAGAGGTCCCCGAAATCGCATTCAACCTTTAGGCCATATTACGGCCCCTGGCACCAGCCTGGGTGGTGCTTCAAAATAACGAAAAATTACATCCCACAAGAGAGATGACGAATGTTAGTATTTAATTTTAGAACTGTCATGTTAGACTACTGGGTTATTGGTGCAGGCCTACAACATTAGTTCTTCATGTACAAACTAATCCGTTGCGCGATAATTGGTTAGTGCCCGCACAAGCGCGCGCACACACACAGTTGCAGTTCGTGACTTTCCTTTTGACAGGGGCATTGGCTACGCTAACTTTTGTATTTTTATTGTTAGTTTCGTTTATTCTCTACTTTCTTCTTCTTCACTTCTTCACTTCTTCACTTCTTCATTTACCTCTTCGAGAGTAGAGGGAGATCAAAAAGGTCTGCATCTTTCTTTTCTAGCCGCCTTGACCCTAGACACCTCCTAATGTTATAGAGTTTCTATCATGTTATCTTTCCATCTTGTTCTTGGGATTCCTTGTGATCTACCCCCCCACTTTTCTGCTCGTGTATGCCTTCTGTGGTATGGTGTCACACGGCATTCTAAGTGGGCAAACCATTTGATTTGATGTTTTTCTGTAATTTTAAAACTGGTTTTGCACCACATTATACTCCGTTTCCAACACTGTTGGAAACAGAGTATATTTGAAACCCTACTCTGGCTCTTGCCAGGGGCCGCAATATAGCGCGGCCATAAATATGATCTAATGTCTGAAGGCGTTTTTTTTTTCTTTCTGGGACCTCTCCACGGGTGATCCTCATCCACATTGTGGCACATGTGCCATCAGGTGTTTATCGCCTGTGTGATGTCCTAGTGGTGTAAAATGTACTACTACTATACTACTACTACTACTACTACTACTACTACTACTACTACTACTACTACTACTACTACTACTACCACTACCACTACCACTACCACTACTACTACTACTACTACTACTACTACTACTACTACTACTACTACTACTACTACTACTACTACTACTACTACTACTACTACTACTACTACTACTACTACTACCACATTGTTCTCTAATGAATCCATTTCTGATTTCATTTCTTTGAGTTTTCTCTCCTTTAGTATTTTTATTTTAACCTTTTCTGAACCCTACATTAAGTAGAACCTGCAAAAAGAACTAGATAAACTAGCTATTGGCTGGGACAGGAAGAATTACTGGAGCGCTGACGAATGAGATGAAAACGAATGATTGTTAATTCTTACACCGCCAGTGAAAGAACCAGTGTCGACGTACGCCAAGTCTAATTGTAATTACCAATTTAAATACACCTGTTATGCTGTATATGTTGGTAGAACCGATCGATGACCGAAAAACGCGGTGCTGAACATATTCCACTATGGGTGATAAAAGAAATGCAAAACACTAACAACTCAAAAACAACCAATCAGGTGACTGGTCGAAAAAAAAAATCCCCCACCAGCCATTGCGTCCAATATTGTGAATTCTGGGCATATTGTAAACAAGGAAATAGATGCATTTAGAATTATTTCACTTCAGCCAACCGTAGATTATTGAGATTTATGGAAGTGATCGCGATTAACCGGTTTAGTCAAGAATTATGAAGACTAACTAACATGCCCATTTGCCTTGCGTTTACGGGGAAAAAAGGGGGGGGGGGAGTGGTTGGGGGTGAAACAGACAGTTTTTTTTTATTAATCAAGTCGATTTTGTGTTACAGTTTGAAGGATTTATATATTTTCTTCATTTTACTCAATCGTTACTGTAGTATGCACCTGATGAGATACAGCGAAATTTACCAGGCAAAAAATTGTGCAATCTATTGTTTGTGTCTTGTTTGTTCACATTCACAAAAGCGAAATATTGCTCTTATTAAATGACTGTTAGGCGATAAAACCGGTTCATAAATAATCAGATGGCTTGGTCATACTGATTGCAATGAATCTGGTTTCTGCCACCAATCTGCTTTATATGATTACTGCAACATAGCTACTTGCAATTCTTCTACTGTCTAGGATGATAACACAAACGGACTCTCAGTTCCTTTATACATTTATGTCACTTTATTCTATCACATTCTTCCACAATGTTCCAACAATTATTCAACATGCACGAATCATTCACAAGACATAAACACTACATCTTCTATATACACATCCGTCTTCTACGACTTCTAGTAAGCAACTGACCACGAGTCCACTGCGGACTCTCCCTCGCCTACTCGTCCAGCCCCAAGAATCGCATGTGGTCGTTAGATTTTCCGCTTGGCTCACTGTGAGCGTGGAGACCAGTCAAAGCAGGGTCATCACAGGATTGGGTGAGAGAAGAGCACTGACATGATCGGTGATTCTGGTGAACGCTAGTAGTTATCATTATATACGAGTTTAGCTCACTTCCGGTTTTTCTTTGCCGGTCTTTTTTTTCTGCCGGTCTTTTTCTGCCGGTCTTTCATATAATCATATTCACTTTAAAAAAAGGTTATCCTACCCTACGATCTTTTTTTATTTAAAAAATAAAAAAAAATAGAGTCTGTTAGTCATTATATTCATTTGAATTATTTGTGGTATCCATCATTAAAATATATATTAATTCCGACTTACAATAAACACACCAAACATAATCGGAAATCCCCGAAATAATTTTGGTAATGAAACGCCATACTATAAAACTGTATAACATTCCATTCCGGGACAAACATTCCAATCCGGGACAGAAATTCCGATCCGGGACAACTTTATTTTACACAGTGAAGAAAAATATTTTCACTTTTAATTCTGTACATCTAATTTGTCAAACAGGTTTTCGGTAGTCACCGCGCATTAAAGATTTTTATACACCGCAGGCTGTGTTAAATCATAGGTTAATTCTTGCGCTGTTAAAACACTGAACACAGGTTGTTCACGCTTTCATTC
>CAJHNH020000987.1:192500-210420 GCA_905116865.2 Candidula unifasciata | reverse complement strand
CCTTTTATTCACTTTTACTAAAATATATAAAACAGAATAAGTCGGCAAAATCACAGAAATGGTATTATCCTCTTTGAGGCTCCATTACAGGAAAATAACGTTTCTGGACACAAGAACAGAAATCTGTTGAGGCCTCTACATACTACAGTTTGGTTTGATTTGACCTAAACCCATCCCCGAGTTCGATGATAGATCGCCAAACAGAGAAATGTTGCAGCTAGAGAAAATAAAGACAAGAACACCAAAGAAAGAAATGTTGCAGCTAGAGAAAATAAAGACAAGAACACCAAAGAGAGAAATGTTGCAGCTAGAGAAAAGAAAGACACGATCACCAAAAAGAGAAATGTTCCAGCTAGAGAAAATAAAGACACCAACACCATACAGAGAAATGTTGCAGCTAGAGAAAAAAAAAGACACGATCAACAAAGAGAGAAATGTTGCAGCTAGAGACAATAAAGACACGATCAAGATTCAGAGAAATGTTGCAGCTAGAGACAATAAAGACACGATCAACATTCAGAGAAATGTTGCAGCTAGAGAAAATAAAGACACGATCACCAAAGAGAGAAATGTTGCAGCTAGAGAAAATAAAGACACGATCACCAAAGAGAGAAATGTTGCAGCTAGAGAAAATAAAGACACGATCACCAAAGAGATAAATGTTGCAGCTAGAGAAAATAAAGACACGGAATTAACTTATACTGAAAAATGGCATGTGTATCTAGACATATTTGTTAAAATCTCGTTGTGTGATGTCGATAAAATCAGAACGGCGTTTTTTTTTTAACTTCCCAAGATGTTACCTGATTGCTTTTTTAATCTGAATAGACCTTGGAGGCAATAGTATGATTTAAAAAAATCCCGCTGGATGGAGATTCGATCCTAAAAGCCTCATTTTGTCACGTGAATACCACACATGATATGCCACCGCGGTGGCTACCGGGTAATATTTGAGTGGTGGAATACTCAAGTGCGTGGTGACATAAAATATTTTGAAGTGCGAGAGTCAGAGAGAGAGAGAGAGAGAGAGAGAGAGAGAGAGAGAGAGAGAGAGAGAGAGAGAGAGAGAGAGGGAGAGAGGGATGAGAGAGAGAGAGAGACCAGAGGGGGGGGGGGAGCGTTCGACATGCTGGAGTCATGCAGCAAATGAAGGTCTGTGTTCTAGACAATTCTTTGCTATTTGTAACCTAGCTAAGTTTGTCCCCTAACCAGGTTTAGCCGTTCTGGTTGTAAAAATGTGTTTCATATTATTTTCAATTATACAATTTTATTTTGTTCCCCACTTAGCCCATTGTCCAGCTTGATGCTTCTGTAACTGGTCAGTTGTGAAGGATCTCTTCCAGAAGGTGGCACTGACCACAGATAACTGTAACCAGTTCTTGAGTGGACTTTGTGGAGGTCGAACGCTAAAACCTACAATCGCCATACCACAGGGCATTTGATTATAAGCAACAACCTCTATTTTCTCAAAAACAGAACCTATAGTTATTTTTTTAATGCATTCCTTTTAAACCTAAAATTTCTATTTTCTCACAGAAAGTAGAGTTTATGTTTGTCAGAAATGTAAATGTTAGGGTTTCTATGGTCGGCCATTTTGAGGACACTCATATGTACTTTGAAACAAGGACGCGTCCGCAATATGGCGGAATTATGGTAACCGTAAATGTAATGTCATTTTTCTCAAAATCACACTATTTCGTCAAAATCACCGTGTCTATTTCGTCAAAATCAGCCTGTCTATTTCGTCAAAATCACCGTGTCTATTTCGTCAAAATCAGGCTGCATTTTGTTAAGAATTGTAGTGTATTTTGCCAGGAAAGCACAATGTCCGTTTTAACGAAAGCACAATGTCCGTTTTAACGAAAGCACAATGTCCGTTTTAACGAAAGCACAATGTCTATAAATAAAGAAAATCCTAATTTATGTTAAGGTAAAGACACGAACCGTGGCCGAGCGAAAGGGCGGCCAGTAATGACGGTCTGTGGTCACTAGCAACACGACAGTATTTGGGTGCTTGCTCAATAGCAGCTATATCTTGACAATGAGCAGAGGTATTGTGCAATTTACCACACACACACACACACACACACAATAATAATAATAATAATAATAATGATAATAATAATAATAATGATAATAATAATAATAATAATAATGATAATAATAATAATAATAATAATGATAATAATAATAATAATAATAATAATAATAATAATAATAATGATAATAATGATAATAGTCATAATCATAATAATCATAATAGTCATAATTAAAATAATAACAAGGAACAGTTTAATGAGGAACAAAGAAAAAAAATTGAATGCATCTGATGTGCAGTGAAAATAAAGAAGTCAAGTGAATAAAAAAAAAAATGATGTTCACTGGAAATAAATAACAGAAGTGATTAGCAATAGCCATATACGAATATAAATAATATAACAAAAATATGGAGCAGAAATGATGTGCAGTAGAAATGGACCGACATAATGTGCACTTGAAACAACAATCAGAAATAATGTGCAACATAATTAAGTTGCAGCCTAAAAGAGATAATTCATGTGCAGCCTGAAAGAGATAATTAATGTGCAGCCTGCAAGAGATAATTAATGTGCAGCCTGAAAGAGATAATTAATGTGCAGCCTAAAAGAGATAATTAATGTGCAGCCTGAAAGAGATAATTAATGTGCAGCCTGAAAGAGATAATTAATGTGCAGCCTGAAAAGAGATAATTAATGTGCAGCCTGAAAGAGATAATTAATGTGCAGCCTTAAAGAGATAATTAATGTGCAGCCTGAAAGAGATAATTAATGTGCAGCCTGGAAGAGATAATTAATGTGCAGCCTAAAAGAGATAATTAATGTGCAGCCTGAAAGAGATAATTAATGTGCAGCCTGAAAGAGACATATTTCTGCAATCCATAAAATTAAACAGTCATTTATCCCTAGGGAAAATGTAGAACAAGTCTTGAAAGATTGTAACAGACATGTGCGTGCTCGAGAATTCTGGACAAGTAACACACATGGTCAGTTTCTTCAACGTTTGGGGGAGATTGCTTAACACACATGGTCAGTCTCTCCAACGTTCCGGGGAGATTGCTTAACACACATGGTCAGTCTCTCCAACGTTCAGGGGAGATTGCTTAACACACATGGTCAGTTTCTTCAACGTCTGGTGGAGATTGCTTAACAGACATAGTCAGTCTCTCCAACGTTCAGGGGAGATTGCTTAATACACATGGTCAGTCTCTCCAACGTTCAGGGGAGATTGCTTAACACACATGGTCAGTCTCTCCAACGTTCAGGGGAGATTGCTTAACACACGTGGTCAGTCTCTTCAGCGTTTGGGAAATAGCTCAACAAGATTACATTGCAAATATCTTGGATACAAACATGAGTGATCTGCACGTTTTGAGACACAAAAACAGTTTGTGGCAAACATCAAAGACTGACGGTTATCTCCTCTAGTCTCTCTGTGAGGAGGCAAACAGGAACACAGTGGAACAACTGGGAAATTTACGGACAAGCAGATATAGAATCAATCAGCGTGATTACTATTATGATGGTTATTACTAATATTATTATTATCATCATTATGGTCGTCATCATCATATTTAATGTAAGTAATTATTGCCAAGATGATTGGAGTTGTTTTCTTCCTGACAAGGCAAACACAAAAGGTTGAGCTAGTAAGAGCTTGCTGACCTTTCCGAGAGCAACTGACAACACACACCAGTATCAACCAACACCTGACAGTGCTTCTGTCATTTACTTTGCTATCATACAAAAAAATTTTTTTTTTATAACGATGATTTTAGAAAGCAGGAAATTAATGATGCTAATTGATCTTGCCATTTTCTAATCTAAAATAATAGATGATATTTTTAGAATGGATTTACAATTCTTAATTGTTTGTTTTACATTTGATAATCTCAGGGTCAGATTGTGATGGGAAAAAACGTCAAATATTATTGTTACCGTTATTATTGCACATAGTATAATCTTATTATTGTTTGAGAAAGAATAATAGTAATATTAGTAATTATATTAATTCATTATCTTTCTTGTTTACAGTTATGATTAGAATTGTTGCTTTTTTAAATCGTTGTTCTTATATTCTATAATTCTTGCTGCTTTTATAGTGTTTGTTATTATTTGTATTAATAGTATTATTGTTTATTATTATTATTTCGCTTACAACAAATGTTGGTAAATATAAAGCCGCCGTGCCTTTTATGATTTATGAGTATTTTTGGTGATATGATTATAGTTATTATTGTTGTTCTTAGAATTAATATTATTATGTTATCTAACCCGGATTTAGCTGAATTAATAATCAAAACATTTGTGTAATACATACATCGTGTTTCAACGAAGAGCGGCTTGTCAACAGTCTATTTACATACAAACACAAACACTTGACTTCACATCACAACAACCAAACACAAACACTTGACTTCACATCACAACAACCAAACAAAAACACTTGACTTCACATCACAACAACCAAACAAAAACACTTGACTTCACATCACAACAACCAAACAAAAACACTTGACTTCACATCACAACAATCAAACACAAACACTTGACTTCACATCACAACAACCAAACAAAAACACTTGACTTCACATCACAACAAACAAACACAAACACTTGACTGCACATCACAACAACCAAACAAAAACATTTGACTTCACATCACAACAACCAAACAAAAACACTTGACTTCACATCACAACAACCAAACACAAACACTTGACTTCACATCACAACAAACAAACAAAAACACTTGACTTCACATCACAACAACCAAACACAAACACTTGACTTCACCTGAGAACAAACAGACAATAACCCTTGACTTCGCGTGATAAAAAAAGACAAAAACACTTGACTTGACTCGACAACAAACAGACAATAACATGAAGTAACAATAGGTATGTCAGCGTCCTTGCCCGAACTGACACGATCTAGCCTTGCCACTAGATTAGATCACAGCCATGTAAGCTGACCGCGGTCAGTCCAACTATCACAGCCAAGCCCTCACATACAACTAGACACTATAAAAACACACTCATGTCCAGTGTCAAGCGGCAGTGAACGTCAGGAGTCGTGTGTGAGCATGCGAACATTTCATAGGTGGTAAGTAGGAAAACGTCAAGTGATCAACTTACGCTAGGCTGAGTCGAGTCAGATCATCTCTCTATTTGTTGAGACGTATTGTGGAAAGTGTGGACATTCATGACTGAACATCCTCTCTGCTTTGTGGCTGCGAAATCCCCCACCAAGTCCCTAGAAACAGCCGCCAGATGGCTGGTAAACGAGGTTAGAATCTAAGGACATCTTTGCAAACGTTTCTTCCCGGCCATTTCTTTTCCTCATCCTCTTATTACCTTTAAAATCCAGCACAGACTCCATTTGTCTTGTGCACGGTGACCTCTGTGCCCTGGCTGTGATTGACGTGGCAAAGTTACGCTCCAACCAATCACACGGCGAGCTGACTTCTGAAGATGCGATAGCAATTGGCGCGAACGGAGATTGGGCCCAGGTCGTCAGGCCAGTGACTTAAGAAACCTGAATTGTGGGTGGCTGGCTGGTGACAACCTCTGCCTAGGATCGAGTTCGTATGCGATTCTTCTTGCTCGTTCTAAGCCTGCTTTTGTTTTATAGCTGCGCTGAAAGTGGTTAAAGCAACATTACGATAGAGGCAGAAGATCAATGCCGACTGCACTCAAACACCCCCAGCTTCAAACAGAATGCTGATCGCGCACGGGACACTGTTTAATATTCATAACTGGATCGATGAGCAGCCAAAATTGGGGCTCGGTCTGTGCGCACGTCTTGGGTGGCCTCAGAGGCAGTTGTATAATTTCTCTCCGCCGCGGAAATTAGAGATGGCAATAGCGGGTATATTTATGGCCCGGGGTCGCACAGAATGGTGTTGCTACTATAAATCATGGCTGGCTGGTCGTAGAGACGGCGACTGATGAGAACTGACGTGACCCAGCCGTGATTGCACCGTTGCGTCATCTCTGATGTCATCTTCGCCACCACTATCATCGTTACACTTTCATCAGTATTTATCTCCTTACAGTTTTCAGTATTACAGTTTGAGTTAAATCAACATTACAGCAGTCGGGGTAATTCCGTAAGCGTCCTGTCCCCATCTTCAGCAGCTAATGCAGAGTTCCAGTAGCCAGTAGCAATCGGATTATACGTCCTTTATTTGACGTTACACACGCCGCTATTGATGGCTTCTTGGCCCGGTTGTGTCAATCCTGTTTGATGGATTTCTTTCGTATTTGATTTGGCCGACCAAGCAAACGAGTGTAGCAAGATTTGTTTTGGGCAGCAAAGGCGGCCTCTCGCCCAGTTGCGATCAAATCGCTGATGGCATGCTGGTTGTTCTTAAATGTGTCACCTACTTCAAAATCCGAAAATGTCTTTTGTAGTGGGAAGGTGACCGTGGCTTGATATGACTGTCTGCGGCACTTTGATACAGCAACTGGGAGGATCCGTCAAACGGCCAGAGGTCTATGAACACAGCAGCTAGCATCATGTGCCAAAAGGTATTTACATATAATGCTTCTCGTCCCGATGTAGGATGCCATTTTTCGTTTTTTTTTTTTTTTTTAATTTTGAAACCCCACCCAGGCTGTAGTCAGGGGCCTTGGTATAACTTAACGGTTGAACGGGGTTTCCGGGACTTGTGTCTGGGTGATCCTCATCCGAATGGTGGCACTTTTGTGTCGCCGTGTGTTGGTGGCTTGTTGTGCGGTCCTGGAGGGGTTGAACACACACACACACACACACACACACACACACACACGCGCGCACGTGCCGCATGCGCTTAGTGCGTGGAATCTAGACTTGTAGTGCGCACAAGCAGACGGACATCAAAACATGTGTGTTGACACACGTATGTATCAGCGGGGGTACAACAAACAAACGCACATATAAACTGATACAGAGGTATCATTCCCGTAGTTAACCAACGACACAAAGGTCACACTCAGTGCAGGATAGAAGAGAAAGCACAGCAGCCCGACAGGAAGTCGATTCCGACAGGTCACGTGAACAGGTGACAGTAAATGTGAGAGCTTGGCGAAGATCTCTAGCCATCTCTGTAACAATTACAGCTCATGCGTTTGAATAACCACTTCTTTATCTCCTCTTATTTTTTTATTTTTTTTTTTCGTTCACCGGCTGTGAATTCCGGCAGAAGGTCCCGGTTAATCGTCCGCTTGGACTTCTGGCTTTCACCCGGACCTGATTTTTGCGTGTACAACCGTTTTTCTGTTCCCTGCCTCATGGGCAGCTGTACTCCGACTTCGAAGAAAGACGTCAGGCCTATTTCTAGAATAACTGTGGCCATTGTTTTGTGTGGGTCAAGACGTTGCCTGATTTGTGTGGAGTCCACTTTGTCTCCTTCTCCACAGGTATTGCCCCCGGATTACCCCTTTGGGGCAGCCCCCTGTGGAACAGTTGGCCCTCAAGGGAAGGCAGGGGCAGATCATGGGCATTCCCCGCCATCCAAGGAGGCTTCCATGTATGCAGAGCCGGCACATGGCGCTCTGGTTCTGGGCTCACCCAAGGAATCGTCACGTCCTGCACATGCCTGCTTAACCTCACAACCGTATCAGGCTTCCCGCTCGACAAGAGCTGCGCCCTTTGGAAGTCAGCGGGGAGCAGCCTGTGGATTTTGGACATTTGTGACCACATGAATAGGCACAATCTTTTTTCTTCGCACGTTAGATTTCTTTGACGAGCCGTTAGCACGACAGAATTTTACATCCTGCGTCAGGCATAGCGTTATCAGTTTGGTCCCAACACTCCGGCGAGTGGGGTCTTTGGGTGTGGACATTTGGTCTTTTTCCGTTCAGTACAAATTGTGGAGGTCAGATTTTGAGCTCACTCGTGTGCCGTAGGATCTAGTTTTGTCGGACATGTAGGCTTAGCCAGCCAATGGACTGTTGCTGTTGTGGTGTACCTCAGCGCGGTGACGACGACACTGAGGGTTAACAGATGATGTACATGGATGGCCATCCTCTGGATGGTTGCTGTTGTGGTGTACCTCAGTGCGGTGACGACGACACTGAGGGTTAACAGAGGATGTACAGTGAACAATGTTCTCTTCACTCCGCATTCTTTTAACCAAGGGTTGTGATTTTTAGCTATACGTTTGGCAAGCATACTCATGTTCCTAACGAGTTTTGATAACCTTTTTCACCCAAGCGTTTGGGGGCGGGCTGATGAGAGCCACAAGGACACATCACCTCTGGGGGCCACCAAACTCCGAGATCCCCTGACAGCTCTGTTAATGCTCGTTTGAGACATTATCCGTGGCGCACGATGAGGACGTGCTGTAGGGGTCTTGCGTGAGGTTCCGTAAAACCAGAACAGTGAAGGACTGACGCCCGAGTGACGTACGGAGTATCTCCTTATACACATCATGTTGGACTTAACTTCCCCTCACGCCTGTGACCTAAATCACCGCGCCACATCTCCTCTTATAAACGGTATCGTTATCATATTCACAGTAATCATTATCATCGACACAGTAATCATTATCATCGACACAGTAATCATTATCATCGACACAGTAATCATTATCATCGACACTGTAATCATTATCATCGACACAGTAATCATTATCATCCACACAGTAATCATTATCATCGACACAGTAATCATTATCATCGACACAGTAATCATTATCATCGACACAGTAAGCATTATCATCGACACAGTAAGCATTATCATCGACACAGTAAGCATTATCATCGACACAGTAAGCATTATCATCGACACAGTAGTCATGATCATCAAAATTACAGAAATCATAGTTACTACAACCACCATCACGACCACTACTACCACCACCACCACCACCACTACCATTATCATCATCATCATCTCTGGGAAACAATTTAAGGACCGTCTTTGACACATACTATTTTATTGGCTGATAGGTACTCAGTGACTCAGTGGTTGAATCACACAGGCCGCCTTTGCTTCCCAGGAAGCAGCATGATAACCATTGTGGGATTTATACATGATGAGTGATGAGGCACTAGTTGCATGAGGCCACACATTTTTAAATTACACTAGATTATCTCGAAAACTATTTTTTTTTAAATATACGCTTCATACATATTATATATAGTCTGCAGAATCACATAAATTGTATTATAGAATCTATGCAACTGACTCTCTCCCTCTCTCTATCTCTCTCTCTCTCTCTCTCTCTCTCTCTCTCTCTGAGTGTGTCTGCATGTCTCTATGTGTTTGTGTGTCTCTCTCTTCCCCTTTCTCTGTCCCTCTTTCTTCTCTCTTCTCCTATTTCTATCGCCCTGTCTGTCTCTCACTCGCTCTCCTTTTCCCCTGCGTCTCCCTCTGTCCCTCTCTGTCTGTCTCTCACATCTGTCTCCCTTTCCCCTCTCTTTATCTCCCCCCCCCCATGAACAACCTGATTATGGCTCTATTCAAATCAGACCGGAGATTTGGCTGCAGCAATCAAGAGACCGCCGTTAGCAATCAACCAGCCACTCAACCCTACAACCCAGACTATGCCTAATCCATAACTTCTACAGCAATGAATTAACAGTCGCATGTAAACCTAAGGCACACATACTTCTACAAGCCTGCATGTTGATTGGGCTCACGGTGCTGGGTCCCTATGCCAGGTGGGCCCCGATGACCGATTTGACCAATAGGGCATTCCCAGCTCTTACCATTCACATATTGTCCTGGTACCTATTTCTGAATGATTTCTGAGTGGACTTTTTTAAAGCCAAGGCGATTCATAACACGCCGTTCCGATAAAGATTCAAACCAAACACTACCTCCACCGACAGTAAGCAGGCTAGCTACTGTGCCACCACAGCGCATTACCTGTCTTCAATACATATAGTAGAGTTGAGAAGTGATTATATTGTAAAATATGACCGAACTGCCTGTGAGGACACATGCGCACAGCGCCGGCAAGGCCTTGGTGCAGTCATAAATCAATCACAAGAAAGAAAGTTCCAGAAATATCTGGATGAAAACACAGGAGAGATCAAAGACAGCAATAATAACTCAACTCTCGATGGGCGACACTGATAAGGCTTGCCAAAGTCTCCCTCTTCTATCGGGACAGCTTTGGGAGAATTTACTGCAGGCAAGTTTGTAGCGATGCATGTTTGTTAGTCTATAAATTAGCACGGGCAGAGAGCAGCAGTGAGCAGGGAATGCTGGAGTAGACTAGGTCGTGTGTACCACCAACGCCTGGCTGTCGGGGAATGCACGTGTCGGGGCAAACAATTGATGAAAAGGGGGGGGGGGTGGGGGGAGAGCAATTGCACGGAACAAGTCAAGCGGCGCTACCAGAGGTGGGAGAATGTTGGTAGAGTTGTTGGAGCTACCGGAGCTGGCAGAATGTTGGTAAATTTGTCGGAGCTAACAGATAAAAAATGTCTAATAGACATAAGAAACTAACAGATATAAGAAACTAACATATATAGGAAACTAACAGATACAAGAAACTAACAGATATAAGAAACTAATATATATATAGGAAACAAACAGATATAAGAAACTAACAGATATAAAAAACTAACAGATATAAGAAACTAACAGATACAAGAAACTAATAGATACAAGAAACTAGCAGATATAAGAAACTAACAGATACAAGAAACTGACAGATACAAGAAACTGACAGATACAAGAAACTGACAGATACAAGAAACTGACAGATACAAGAAACTGATTCAAGAAACTAACAGACATAAAAAACTAACAGATATAAAAAAAACTAACAGAGATAAAATACTAACAAATTCAAGAAACTGTTAGATACAAAAAATCATCCTTAGATATAAATAGGCCAACTGGGTCAACGGGTTTTCCCGTTCTTGTGCAAGAATTGAGTCCTTATGTGTTAACAGTTTTTATCGAGGAGATGTATACACAAATTAAACTAAGGTTTCATTAAATTTCGACATATTTTATAGAACTATACGTTATTTTTAAGGTAAATAAGTGTGCCGATTAAATATAACAATAAAGGCTCTTACAGACAAACAAAAATGCTTTTGCTACAGTCAACATGAACATAAACATCAATAACGTTTAGATGAAAACTAAAAGTTGTTCCAGCAAAAGTAAAGAAATATCAGTGCTAACTATTTGATCCCGAGAGGGTATTGTTGCACCAGAGGAACAGGGGAAGGGGGGGGGTGGCATTTGTACTTTATCAAATTTAGCGCATACAAATACTGCTATGAAACATACACATATCATACATAACATAAATATAAATAATTGATGGTTATTATTATTATTAGTAGACTACTACAACATATAATTATACTGTTATTTAATAATTAGTAAACAAGCACAATCAGTATGAAATTGATATGTGCAAAACTTTTTTCACCCAGAGTAGTTTTCTTAACAGTACTTACTTATAGCACTACTAAATATGTATCCTCAAGGTACAAACAGCACAAACAAATTTGTCCAGTTTCATCTTGTTGGATGAAATCAATTCATTACTATTGCGAATTTTTTGGTAACAAATATGCATAGGAAGTGGATGAACAACCAGAAGTTTCCGCAAGAGTTTACAGCCAGTGTTCGCGAAGCAAAGCAAAAGCCAGTTGAAAAAAATTAACACAGACCGTACAACTGCAAATATGCAAAATAAGTCGATGAACTACCAGAAGTTTCCGCAAGAGTTTACAGTCAGTGTTCACGAAGCAAAGCAAAAGCCAGTTTACAAAATTAACAGACTGTAGAACTGCAAATATGCAAAAGAAGTCGATGAACTACCAGAAGTTTCTGCAAGATTTTACAGCCAGTGTTCGCAAAGCAAAAGCCAGTTTACAAAAATTAACAGACCGTAGAACTGCAAACATGCAAAAGAAGTGGATGAACTACCAAAAGTTTCCGCAAGAGTTTCCAGCCAGTGTTCGCGAAGCAAAGCAAAAGCCAGTTGAAAAAAATTAACAGACTGTAGAACTGCAAATATGCAAAAGAAGTCGATGAACTACCAGAAGTTTCCGCAAGAGTTTACAGCCAGTGTTCACGAAGCAATGCAAAAGACAGTTTACAAAAATTAACACAGACCGTACAACTGCAAATATGCAAAATAAGTCGATGAACTACCAGAAGTTTCCGCAAGAGTTTACAGTCAGTGTTCACGAAGCAAAGCAAAAGCCAGTTTACAAAATTAACAGACTGTAGAACTGCAAATATGCAAAAGAAGTCGATGAACTACCAGAAGTTTCCGCAAGAGTTTACAGCCAGTGTTCGCGAAGCAAAGCAAAAGCCAGTTTACAAAAATTAACAGACCGTAGAACTGCAAATATGCAAAAGAAGTCGATGAACTACCAGAAGTTTCCGCAAGAGTTTACAGCCAGTGTTCGCGATGCATAAGTCAAATGGTTAAGGGTTAATATTATTAGTGTACTGCTACAACATATAATTATACTGTTAGTCAACAATTAGTAAAGAGGCAAAGAGTGACTTGCTGTGAGAGGTTAGTTAGTAAATTAAATATTATTATCATCCACTTACCTAGAGCTCAGAAATATCTTGACACAATTTATTCACAGTGTAGTTGCACCATTTATGCATAGTCAATATGAAAGCAATAGTTTTGTTCAAACACAAGATAGTTTGCTCCTGACAACTGTCTATATTCTCCAGTTATGGCTTCTAAATTACCTGTTTGTATTATCCCTAAAAGTAAGATATCTACATTTAAAGTAGAAAAGTAATAAACAGCCAGTTCTCAGAAATCCGAACTACTGACTAGAAACAGTGACACACACATCACAACACGACTATCTTCCGTGAATTAAAATCAAAATTAAAATTGCTGTATATCCACTTTACAATATCCACTTGAAGATTTGTAATACGAATACGTTTAGAACACAGGACTTTGTAAACATATTAAGATGTCACACAATGCAACGTGGAAACGATGCCAGTAACGTATTTTCGAGGGGGACTCCCCGAAAATGTACCGTAGTTCAGTTGGCAGGACTGAAAGATACAGCTGGACGTGCAAGAAACTGACAGATACAAGAAACTAACAGATTCAAGAAACTATCAGATATAAAAAACTAACAGATATAATAAACTAATAGATATAAAAAACTCACAGATACAGGAAACTAACATATATAAGAAACTAACAGATATAGGAAACTAACAGATACAAGAAACTAACATATATACAAGAAACTAACATATATACAAGAAACTAACATATATATAAGAAACTAACAGATATAGGAAACTTAAAGATATAAGAAACTCACAGATATAAGAAACTAACAGATATACGGCCCAGCTCGCTAGAGAAGTTGGCTAAACCTGACTGCGCGGCGACCGAGTGACGAACTCCTTGTTGTTCAGGTTCACACCCGAGGGTAGGCAGAATCCCAGAATCAAGACCGAAGGGTTGCGATATCCATAGTACCGAACCAAGTCTGAAACAACCTTATATATGCACGAGTTTTGTGTGTGTGCCTGACTGCGGTCACCCCCCCCTCTCCCACCCCCACACCCGTCCCCCCCCCCCACCCCACCACCCCCACACACACACAACACCCCCTCCCCCCACCATTGACGTCATCACTCAAAGAGATGTGAATGCACGCTGGGTAGTGGGGCTGGTTGGAAAGAAAGGTGGGGGGGGGGGGGGGAATAGGGCCTCCTAGCTGTCTCATACAGTTTTGAGGCTGGCGATTCAAATTGCCTGGGGCCTCAGGTCTGAGAGCTTCTCATCTGACCAGTGATTGTGGGACTATTTACAAATGATTGGTTTCTAATGGAGCAGTTGTGACTCAGTTTTAAACAGTGGAGTCACAAAACACAAGCTTGCCTTACAACCAACCAGCTAACCAGGTTCGTGTCGGCTCCTCATACATCACAGAGACACTCAGAGCCATTGCCGCCTTGTTTTCCAACTATCAGACAGACTGGCAGACGATCAGAAGCCAGTCTGGCAACAAGTGAGCAAATCTGAGGCTCGTTTACACCTAGTAAATCTGAGCGTTCAGTCAGATGCTCTTTACACAAAACAGACGGTGTCACCGCGAGCTGTGACCTGTGACTGACATACGCCTGGCGCTGGGTACACGCGGGTCGTGTGGTTACACCGGAACGGGAGAAAGTGAGAGGGGCAGACAGATTTGCGGATAGACATAAAGGGGCAGACAGACAGACAAACAGACAGAGGGAAAGGGGATAGAGAGAAATGAAAGAACAGACAGACAACAGGCAGACAAAGAGAAGGGAGAGAAGGAGAGACATAGACAGACAGAGCAGGGGAGACAATGAGACAGACAGAAGGGAAAGAGGGGAGAAGGAAGCGAATGATAGAGAAAGAAAAAACGAGAAAGAGAGAAAGAGTGAGAAAGATATAAAGAAAGAACGAAGGAAAGAAAGAGAGATGGAACGTGCGAAATAATGAGAGGGAGAAAGAAGGACAGATAGAACGGAAGAAATAAAAAGAGAGAGACAGAGAAAGCTAGAGAAAGAGATAGAATAAAAAAAACAGAAAGGAAGGTGAAAAAGAGAGAAAAAGTTGGAGAAAGAACGAGACAGAAAAAAAGTAGAGAGGTAAAAGAGAGAAGGAAAGAGAGACAGAGAAAGAACATCACGTGGTTACACACATTTTCAGTGAGCAATAAACGCATCACCTGGTTTTTGTTTGCTGATGATTGCTTGTTTGCAGCAACGTAAGACATTCCTTCAGTTGACCCTCTTTCATATATACAGATAAATGAACTATATATATGCAGCCAGCTTTCTGAAGTCCACTCCGGTTAGCTAGGTTTAACAGCAGAGGTGTTATCAATCTTACATTTCCGTGTACCAACGCCCGTGCAAACACACCAGTTGATGACGTAAGGTGGATTTCACAAATGATCTCTCATTAATTTCCTGGTGTATCCGCGTTCTGACTACAAGGATTAAGTCGATCTACAGGAACATAGAAACGGCTCTACTGGGAACAAGGACACGTCGCATTTACAGGGATATTTCCGACAGAGGACACAGACCAGGCCATCCAGCAGGATTTGCCCATCTCCGGCGGAGTCTTGTCTCCATGGGTGGCTTGTCAGGTGAGGAGACGATCGCTAACAGATTGCTAGTCTCTGGTGACATGTAGGAGACGAGTCGGGTCTGGCGGTCAGGACGTGTTGCTGACTGGATGCCTGCGGTTGTTGGGATGAAGTTGAATCTAGTGGACATCTGAGACGACCAGAAGAGACTCGAAAACAATGGAGAAGAAACAGATGTCTAAAGAGCAGTGGTCAGTGGTCGGTGGTCAGTGGTCAGGAGAAAAAAAAAATGGAGAATTACCAGCAGCAGCAAAGAAGAAGTTGTTGACGTTATAAATCAAATTTGACCTGCTCTAGATGCGAGACAACTAAAACTACATCCATTCCCCCTTTCCCCCTGCCCCCCCCCCCCCCCCCCCCCCCCAACTGTTGAGTTTACAAGAAGTCAGAATGTTCGTAAATATTCTAGAATACAAACACAGCCAATGCACTTGAACAAACCAGAGACGGCAGTCAAGGACAACAAGAAACAACAGACTAGACACGTCCAGAGAATACTAGGATAGGATTACAATTATGGTCACGTTCAAGTCTAGAGGATTTACTTCTGTGCCGTGTTCGATCCCATATGGTGAGGTCTCTCGTCGCAGTAAGGTTAGCCGCCTGCTGAAAACGTCCCACATATCAATAATTCCATAGCTCCAGCGACGATCTCAGGGAATCTTCCTACAAACTGCATCCGAGAACCGAACGATACGCATCCCTTAATGCACGACCTTTAGTAGAGCCTGAGGTTGGCAACTGGACCAATTCCCCACGACAAACACTGAACACAGTTTACAACAATGGTTCACAGGTGTGTGCGTAAGTGTGTGTGTGTGTGCGTGTGTGGGGTTGAGCGTGTGTGGGTGTGTGTGGGGTGTGCGCGCGTGTGGGTGTGTGTGTGTGTGTGTGCCTTTGGGTGTGTGTGTGTGGGTGTGTGTGTATATGTGCCTGTGTGTGTGTGCGTATGTGTGTGTGTGTGTGTGCGTAGTGCAACCATTAGAAATCACAACGGTTGTGTTGTGTGTGTATGTGTGTGTAGTGCAACTATTAAATAACATCAAGGTTTTGTGTGTGCATGTGTGTGTGTGTCTGTGTGTGTGCATGTGTGTATATGTCTGCATGTGTGCATGTGTGTGTGTGTGTCTGTGTGTGTGCATGTGTGTATATGTCTGCATGTGTGTGTGTAGTGCAACTTTTTGATAATATCACGGTTGTGTGGTGTTTGTTTGTGTGTGTGTGTGTGTGGTGCAACCATAGATAACATCAAGGTTGTGTGTATGTGAGAGTGTGCATATGTGTGTGTGTTTGTGTGTGTGTGTGTGTGCGTCAGGCAGCAGTATCATCGATTGTCTACGATGCGGGAGAAGATTCCAACAGTGACATGACGTCTACACAGAAAGTCCCAATAAGTTGTGACAACAAAAGACGGCAACACCAAGAACAACTACTGATACACATCTCAAGCGAATCCACAAATCGGATGCAACATCCACTGATATCTTTTCATAACGCAAATACGTCCAACACACAATACACCAACACTTTCCCAGTTTGTTCAGGGTTATCGTGTTGTGGCGGTGGTTTGGGGGGGAGGGGGGGGGAGGGGGGTCATAAATACGCATATAGTAAAAGCTAGCTAATTAACGATTTGCTATAATCAGATGCTTCGGGTCGAAGGTGAAGATATCGCAGTCTAGCTATAAACCACAAAACTCTTTCAAAACCTCCATGTAAACGAGACCACAGAGCACAATGTAGCATCATGTGATCTGGTCAAGCGCTGTGATTGGTAGACGCCATCTACATTTTAATTAACAGAGTCAACTTCATCATCAGCAACATCAGTTACAGAAACAACACGAAGTGCTGCCTTGCGTCGCGAACACCTACAGTCGAGAACAAATCACCACACGAACATAGATTCCATACAGATATTGACTTGACCCGCGAACAATGCCTCGGCTTTCGGCTCATAAAAAGCATCTGTTGTACTCATGTTTACACCCAGGAGAGAGGAAGAGAAGATGTGATACATGTTTACACCCAGGAGAGAGGAAGAGAAGATATGATACATGTTTACGCACTGGAGAGAGGAAGAGAAGATGTGATACATGTTTACGCACTGGAGAGAAGGAGGAAGAGGTGGCATATGTTTACACACAGGAGAGAAGGAGGAAGGGGTGGCATATGTTTACACACAGGAGAGAAGGAGGAAGAGGTGGCATATGTTTACACACTGGAGAGAAGGAGGAAGAGGTGGCACATGTTTACACACAGGAGAGAAGGAGGAAGAGGTGGCATATGATTACACCCAGGAGAGAAGGAGGAAGAGGTGGCATATGTTTACACCCAGGAGAGAAGGAGGAAGAGGTGGCATATGTTTACACCTAGGAGAGAAGGAGGAAGAGGTGGCACATGTTTACACCTAGGAGAGAAGGAGGAAGAGGTGGCACATGTTTACACCTAGGAGAGAAGGAGGAAGAGGTGGCACATGTTTACACACAGGAGAGAAGGAGGAAGAGGTGGCATATGTTTACACACAGGAGAGAAGGAGGAAGAGGTGGCATATGTTTACACACAGGAGAGAAGGAGGAAGAGGTGGCACATGTTTACACACAGGAGAGAAGGAGGAAGAGGTGGCATATGTTTACACACAGGAGAGAAGGAGGAAGAGGTGGCATATGTTTACACACTGGAGAGAAGGAGGAAGAGGTGGCACATGTTTACACACTGGAGAGAAGGAGGAAGAGGTGGCATATGTTTACACACTGGAGAGAAGGAGGAAGAGGTGGCACATGTTTACACACA
>CAJHNH020000987.1:160000-187500 GCA_905116865.2 Candidula unifasciata | reverse complement strand
TGTTTCTCATATTGTGTGGTTAGCAACATTAGTGTGGGGACATACAATTGGGGCGGAAGGGGGAGTGCAGTGTTTCTCTCAAATTGTGTGGTTAGCAACATTAGTGTGGGGACATACAGTTGGGGGCGGAAGGGGGAGTGCAGTGTTTCTCATATTGTGTGGTTAGCAACATTAGTGTGGGGACATACAGTTGGGGGCGGAAGGGGGAGTGCAGTGTTTCTCAAATTGTGTGGTTAGCAAGATTAGTGTGGGGACATACAGTTGGGGGCGGAAGGGGGAGTGCAGTGTTTCTCATATTGTGTGGTTAGCAACATTAGTGTGGGGACATACAGTTGGGGGCGGAAGGGGGAGTGCAGTGTTTCTCAAATTGTGTGGTTAGCAACATTAGTGTGGGGACATACAGTTGGGGGCGGAAGGGGGAGTGCAGTGTTTCTCATATTGTGTGGTTAGCAACATTAGTGTGGGGACATACAGTTGGGGGCGGAAGAGGGAGTGCAGTGTTTCTCATATTGTGTGGTTAGCAACATTAGTGTGGGGACATACAGTTGGGGGCGGAAGGGGGAGTGCAGTGTTTCTCATATTGTGTGGTTAGCAACATTAGTGTGGGGAGACATACAGTTGGGGGAGGAAGGGGGAGTGCAGTGTTTCTCATATTGTGTGGTTAGCAACATTAGTGTGGGGACATACAGTTGGGGGCGGAAGGGGGAGTGCAGTGTTTCTCATATTGTGTGGTTAGCAACATTAGTGTGGGGACATACAGTTGGGGGCGGAAGGGGGAGTGCAGTGTTTCTCAAATTGTGTGGTTAGCAACATTAGTGTGGGGACATACAGTTGGGGGCGGAAGGGGGAGTGCAGTGTTTCTCATATTGTGTGGTTAGCAACATTAGTGTGGGGACATACAGTTGGGGGCGGAAGGGGGAGTGCAGTGTTTCTCAAATTGTGTGGTTAGCAAGATTAGTGTGGGGACATACAGTTGGGGGCGGAAGGGGGAGTGCACTGTTTCTCATATTGTGTGGTTAGCAACATTAGTGTGGGGACATACAGTAGGGGGCGGAAGGGGGAGTGCAGTGTTTCTCATATTGTGTGGTTAGCAAGATTAGTGTGGGGACATACAGTTGGGGGCGGAAGGGGGAGTGCAGTGTTTCTCATATTGTGTGGTTAGCAACATTAGTGTGGGGACATACAATTGGGGCGGAAGGGGGAGTGCAGTGTTTCTCAAATTGTGTGGTTAGCAACATTAGTGTGGGGACATACAGTTGGGGGCGGAAGGGGGAGTGCAGTGTTTCTCATATTGTGTGGTTAGCAACATTAGTGTGGGGACATACAGTTGGGGGCGGAAGGGGGAGTGCAGTGTTTCTCAAATTGTGTGGTTAGCAAGATTAGTGTGGGGACATACAGTTGGGGGCGGAAGGGGGAGTGCAGTGTTTCTCATATTGTGTGGTTAGCAACATTAGTGTGGGGACATACAGTTGGGGGCGGAAGGGGAGTGCAGTGTTTCTCAAATTGTGTGGTTAGCAACATTAGTGTGGGGACATACAGTTGGGGGCGGAAGGGGGAGTGCAGTGTTTCTCATATTGTGTGGTTAGCAACATTAGTGTGGGGACATACAGTTGGGGGCGGAAGAGGGAGTGCAGTGTTTCTCATATTGTGTGGTTAGCAACATTAGTGTGGGGACATACAGTTGGGGGCGGAAGGGGGAGTGCAGTGTTTCTCATATTGTGTGGTTAGCAACATTAGTGTGGGGAGACATACAGTTGGGGGCGGAAGGGGGAGTGCAGTGTTTCTCATATTGTGTGGTTAGCAACATTAGTGTGGGGACATACAGTTGGGGGCGGAAGGGGGAGTGCAGTGTTTCTCATATTGTGTGGTTAGCAACATTAGTGTGGGGAGACATACTTGTGATAGAGAGTTGTAGCCGAGAGTTGTTGGAGAAAACTGTGGCAGAGAATTGTGGGACAGAGTTGAGACAGAGAACTGTGGAAGAGAGTTGAGACAGAGAACTGTGGGAGAGAGTTGAGACAGAGAACTGTGGGAGAGAGTTGAGACAGAGAACTGTGGGAGAGAGTTGAGACAGAGAACTGTGGGAGAGAGTTGAGACAGAGAACTGTGGGAGAGAGTTGAGACAGAGAACTGTGGGAGAGAGTTGAGACTGAGAACTGTGGGAGAGAGTTGAGACAGAGAACTGTGGAAGAGAGTTGAGACTGAGAACTGTGGGAGAAAGTTGAGACAGAGAATTGAGACAGAAAACTGTGGGCGAGAGTTGAGACTGAGAACTGTGGGAGAAAGTTGAGACAGAGAATTGAGACAGAGAACTGTGGGAGAGAGTTGAGACAGAGAACTGTGGGAGAGAGTTGAGACAGAAAACTGTGGGAGAGAGTTGAGACAGAGAACTGTGGGAGAGAGTTGAGGCAGAGAATTGTGGGAGAGAGTTATGGAAGAGAATTGTAAGAGAGAGAGAGAGAGAGAGAGAGAGAGAGAGAGAGAGAGAGAGAGAGAGATGTGAGAGATATGAAAGGTGTGGTAGCAGATGGCGGCAGGTGATGACAGGGAGAAAGATGTTGTTTGAAACCTTCGGAGATTTAGATACGAAAGCGATGGACGCGGAAAGTGGAGAGAGAGAGAGAGAGAGAGAGAGAGAGAGAGAGAGAGAGAGAGAGAGAGAGAGAGAGAGAGAGAGAGAACCATAGAAAAAAACCAAGAAAAACGACAGTCAGAGACGGGGAGACGCAGAGAAACAGGGAGGGACAGGAAGAGACAAAGAGAGACGGAGAGACTGGGAGAGTCAGAGAAAGAGACACATAGAAAGAAAGAGTGAGAGGCAGAAAGACAGAGCTAGAGTGAGAAAAAGAGAGGATAGGAATACAGATAGATTAAGTTTTATATGGGTACAAGGTCCTTATTGTTAGCGAAAACAAGAACAAACCCACTACATTTCTTTAACAAGCATGTCGTAAGAGTAGACTAATCAGAGGTTTTCGTCAAATTCGGAGGGCATCTGTCCGTGGTCAGGAGCCAACAGTCCGCGTACAAATCAACCAGATCTGTCAAACACAGGTTCTGCAACCAGATTAACATCCGAGTTGTAGGAACCAACAAAACGTTTCACCTAAGTTTACAGCTGATAAAGACGAAGACAGACATAGACAGACAGACAGACAGACAGACAGGCAGGCAGGCAGGCAGGCAGGCAGACAGGCAGACAGGCAGGCAGGCAGACAGAAAGGCAGGCAGACAGACAGACAGACAGACAGACGAGCAGACAGACAGGCAGACAGACAGACAGACAGACAGACAGACAGACAGACAGACAGACAGACAGACAGACAGACAGACAGGCAGGCAGGCAGGCAGGCAGGCAGGCAGACAGACAGACAGACAGAGAGACAGTTCCGGGAAGTGACCAACGACCTCCACCTACAGCCGGACCTGTCAGCTGGCCTGTCGTCTGGTCACTGGTCCAGGAGTCACCAGGCCGGTGTTGTTGTCGAGGTGACAGGCGGAGCAGGTAATGGCGACTTAGACGACCATTAGTCTGGCAGATTTGCACATCGTCCTACACTTGTGTGTTTAAACATAGCACTCAGAACTTTCACTTCCACAGGGGGTGAATCAACAGTGAGCACTGACCTTATTGATTGCTTGTCTCAGTGATTTGTCGGGAATTAAATATATGATTTTATATATTAATTTAAGTCTATAGTTTAATAAATGTTATAATTGATCGCAGTCTTGGTCAGGTGCACACTGATTAATGTGTTGACTCGTTGATTCATTAATGTCTCGAGAATGACTGACTTACTGACTGATCGATTGTTTGAGCTAGTGACTGTTCAGTTGTTCGAGAAGTCACTAACTTTAGATGTGGTTGGTCTAAATCTGTGCCTTCAAAATATTTTTCTCACATTATAGCTAAACGTTCCTGATTCTAAAACATTTTCACACACACACACACACACACACACGCACACACACGCAGACACAAACACACACATGCACGCACGCACGCACTCACACGCACGCACAACACTAAACGATGGAAAGAAAGCATGAATCACACAGATTTGTGCACGGAATCGGCAGGGGCGATCTGAACCAATCATTGCATGTCTGCAAACTCTCGTCTCAGGCCGAACCAATCGATACTCGTGTGGCGTTGCTGCAGGACCCAATCCCTAAAGGAGTTGAACATTGGCAGACGACGCACAGACAGACACAAGATTGAAACACCAGTAAGGGGGTCATATGGAGCTCTAGAAGAGTCTCTCTGTGTGTAGTAATAGATCTATATACATAGTATTGGCTACTGCTGCAGGAGGTGCCCAGTTCACTTACGTGACAATGCGCTGCTTTGCTGAAGGTCGGGTTTGGGTGGACTTGGACGTAACAAATGTTTCGCCAAGAAAATCGGCGGTTATGGACGCCGCAACTTTATTACGAGTACTAACGTTCCCACTATAGTATGAGAACTTACCGGTTCATGTCGTTACGGGATCTAATCCTCCCACTTTATTACGAGAAAACTTCTTTTTGACAAGTAATCTCGTCACGTCATTATGAGAAGTAATCTCACCCCTTTATTATAAGAAGTAATCTCCCCACTTCGTTATGAGAAGTAATCTCGCCACTTCATTATGAAAAGTATTCTCGCCACTTCATAATGGGGGAAGTAATCTCGTCACGTCACTATGAGAAGTAATCTCTCCACTTCATTATGAGAAGTAATCTCACCACTTCATTATGAGAAGTAATCTCTGCACTTTATTATGAGAAGTAATCTCTCCACTTTATTATGAGAAGTAATCTCTCCACTTTATTATGAGAAGTAATCCTTCCACTTTATTATGAGAAGTAATCTCTCCACTTTATTATGAGAAGTAATCTCTCCACTTTATTATGAGAAGTAATCCTTCCACTTTATTATGAGAAGTAATCTCTCCACTTTATTATGAGAAGTAATCTCTCCACTTTATTATAAGAAGTAATCTCTCCACTTTATTATGAGAAGTAATCTCACTACTTTATTATGAGAAGTAATCTCTCCACTTTATTATGAGAAGTAATCTCACCACTTTATTATGAGAAGTAATCTCTCCACTTTATTATGAGAAGTAATCTCTCCACTTTATTATGAAAAGTAACCTCACCACTTCATTTTGAGAAGTAATCTCTCCACATTATTGTAGAACTGTCCTTGAACACGAGGAAGTGCCAAGAGTGTCTGCCACACTAGCAGTATCTGCAAGAAGATCATGCTTATCTTAAACACAACACATCGCTACAACTCTGTACATCTAGTCTCCGTCTTTGGTTGAGAGATTGTGAACACAGTTTCCTAACTGAAACATCTCAGGTTCCATTCAGCTGCACTCGACCGCCTTGCCCTAGTTCCGACAGCGATATCAAGAGCTAATCTTAGCAATGACAAAGTCATCATCATCATCATCATCATCATCATCATCGTATGCAGAACGTCCCTCTCATCACGGTCTGCCTGAAAGAAACTCGGTCTTTCGCCAGCTTCGCGCCTTAATGACACAAACAGCCAACAAGTTCTGCAGCTGCTTCTGCGACCTCCTGAACAGGTCACGTAGCTTTGTTGTTGTTGTTGTTTTTTTTTTCTTTCCTTTTTAAATCCTTAGCCTGGCAAACCAGCAAATTATTCACTAGAACACTAGCATCTCTTGACCAAGCAGGTTACTCACTAGAACACTAGCATCTCTTGACCAAGCAAATTATTCACTAGAACACTAGCATCTCTTGACCAGGCAAGTTATTCACTAGAACACTAGCATCTCTTGACCAGGCAAGTTATTCACTAGAACACTAGCATCTCTTGACCAAGCAGGTTACTCACTAGAACACTAGCATCTCTTGACCAGGCAAGTTATTCACTAGAACACTAGCATCTCTTGACCAGGCAAGTTATTCACTAGAACACTAGCACCTCTTGACCAAGCAGGTTACTCACTAGAACACTAGCATCTCTTGACCAAGCAAGTTACTCACTAGAACACTAGCATCTCTTGACCAGGCAAGTTATTCACTAGAACACTAGCATCTCTTGACCAAGCAAGTTATTCACTAGAACACTAGCATCTCTTGACCAAGCAAGTTATTCACTAGAACACTAGCATCTCTTGACCAAGCAAGTTATTCACTAGAACACTAGCATCTCTTGACCAAGCAAGTTATTCACTAGAACACTAGCATCTCTTGACCAAGCAAGTTACTCACTAGAACACTAGCATCTCTTGACCAAGCAAGTTATTCACTAGAACACTAGCATCTCTTGACCAAGCAAGTTATTCACTAGAACACTAGCATCTCTTGACCAAGCAAGTTACTCACTAGAACACTAGCATCTCTTGACCAAGCAAATTATTCACTAGAACACTAGCATCTCTTGACCAAGCAGGTTACTCACTAGAACACTAGCATCTCTTGACCAAGCAAGTTACTCACTAGAACACTAGCATCTCTTGACCAAGCAAATTACTCACTAGAACACTAGCATCTCTTGACCAGGCAAGTTATTCACTAGAACACTAGCACCTCTTGACCAGGCAAGTTATTCACTAGAACACTAGCATCTCTTGACCAAGCAGGTTACTCACTAGAACACTAGCATCTCTTGACCAAGCAAATTATTCACTAGAACACTAGCATCTCTTGACCAAGCAAATTATTCACTAGAACACTAGCATCTCTTGACCAAGCAGGTTACTCACTAGAACACTAGCATCTCTTGACCAAGCAAGTTATTCACTAGAACACTAGCATCTCTTGACCAAGCAAGTTACTCACTAGAACACTAGCATCTCTTGACCAAGCAAGTTATTCACTAGAACACTAGCATCTCTTGACCAAGCAAGTTATTCACTAGAACACTAGCATCTCTTGACCAAGCAAGTTACTCACTAGAACACTAGCATCTCTTGACCAAGCAAATTATTCACTAGAACACTAGCATCTCTTGACCAAGCAGGTTACTCACTAGAACACTAGCATCTCTTGACCAAGCAAGTTACTCACTAGAACACTAGCATCTCTTGACCAAGCAAATTACTCACTAGAACACTAGCATCTCTTGACCAGGCAAGTTATTCACTAGAACACTAGCACCTCTTGACCAGGCAAGTTATTCACTAGAACACTAGCATCTCTTGACCAAGCAGGTTACTCACTAGAACACTAGCATCTCTTGACCAAGCAAATTATTCACTAGAACACTAGCATCTCTTGACCAAGCAAATTATTCACTAGAACACTAGCATCTCTTGACCAAGCAGGTTACTCACTAGAACACTAGCATCTCTTGACCAAGCAAGTTACTCACTAGAACACTAGCATCTCTTGACCAAGCAAGTTACTCACTAGAACACTAGCATCTCTTGACCAGGCAAGTTACTCACTAGAACACTAGCATCTCTTGACCAAGCAAATTATTCACTAGAACACTAGCATCTCTTGACCAAGCAGGTTACTCACTAGAACACTAGCATCTCTTGACCAAGCAAGTTACTCACTAGAACACTAGCATCTCTTGACCAAGCAAGTTACTCACTAGAACACTAGCATCTCTTGACCAAGCAAGTTACTCACTAGAACACTAGCATCTCTTGACCAGGCAAGTTATTCACTAGAACACTAGCATCTCTTGACCAGGCAAGTTATTCACTAGAACACTAGCATCTCTTGACCAGGCAAGTTACTCACTAGAACACTAGCATCTCTTGACCAGGCAAGTTATTCACTAGAACACTAGCATCTCTTGACCAGGCAAGTTACTCACTAGAACACTAGCATCTCTTGACCAGGCAAGTTATTCACTAGAACACTAGCATCTCTTGACCAGGCAAGTTATTCACTAGTTAGCATCTCTTGACCAGGCAAGTAGAACTAGAACACTAGCATCTCTTGACCAGGCAAGTTATTCACTAGAACACTAGCATCTCTTGACCAGGCAAGTTATTCACTAGAACACTAGCATCTCTTGACCAGGCAAGTTATTCACTAGAACACTAGCATCTCTTGACCAGGCAAGTTACTCACTAGAACACTAGCATCTCTTGACCAGGCAAGTTACTCACTAGAACACTAGCATCTCTTGACCAGGCAAGTTACTCACTAGAACACTAGCATCTCTTGACCAGGCAAGTTATTCACTAGAACACTAGCATCTCTTGACCAGGCAAGTTATTCACTAGAACACTAGCATCTCTTGACCAGGCAAGTTATTCACTAGAACACTAGCATCTCTTGACCAGGCAAGTTATTCACTAGAACACTAGCATCTCTTGACCAGGCAAGTTACTCACTAGAACACTAGCATCTCTTGACCAGGCAAGTTACTCACTAGAACACTAGCATCTCTTGACCAAGCAAGTTACTCACTAGAACACTAGCATCTCTTGACCAGGCAAGTTACTGACTAGAACACTAGCATCTCTTGACCAGGCAAGTTACTGACTAGACCACTAGCATCTCTTGACCAGGCAAGTTACTCACTAGAACACTAGCATCTCTTGACCAGGCAAGTTACTCACTAGAACACTAGCATCTCTTGACCAGGCAAGTTACTGACTAGACCACTAGCATCTCTTGACCAGGCAAGTTACTCACTAGACCACTAGCATCTCTTGACCAGGCAAGTTACTCACTAGAACACTAGCATCTCTTGACCAGGCAAGTTACTCACTAGAACACTAGCATCTCTTGACCAGGCAAGTTACTCACTAGAACACTAGCATCTCTTGACCAGGCAAGTTACTCACTAGAACACTAGCATCTCTTGACCAGGCAAGTTACTGACTAGAACACTAGCATCTCTTGACCAGGCAAGTTACTCACTAGAACACTAGCATCTCTTGACCAGGCAAGTTATTCACTAGAACACTAGCATCTCTTGACCAGGCAAGTTATTCACTAGAACACTAGCATCTCTTGACCAGGCAAGTTACTCACTAGAACACTAGCATCTCTTGACCAGGCAAGTTACTCACTAGAACACTAGCATCTCTTGACCAAGCAAGTTACTCACTAGAACACTAGCATCTCTTGACCAAGCAAGTTACTCACTAGAACACTAGCATCTCTTGACCAGGCAAGTTACTCACTAGAACACTAGCATCTCTTGACCAGGCAAGTTACTCACTAGAACACTAGCATCTCTTGACCAAGCAAGTTACTCACTAGAACACTAGCATCTCTTGACCAAGCAAGTTACTCACTAGAACACTAGCATCTCTTGACCAAGCAAGTTACTCACTAGAACACTAGCATCTCTTGACCAAGCAAGTTACTCACTAGAACACTAGCATCTCTTGACCAAGCAAGTTACTCACTAGAACACTAGCATCTCTTGACCCGGCAAGTTACTCACTAGAACACTAGCATCTCTTGACCCGGCAAGTTACTCACTAGAACACTAGCATCTCTTGACCCGGCAAGTTACTCACTAGAACACTAGCATCTCTTGACCAAGCAAGTTACTCACTAGAACACTAGCATCTCTTGACCAAGCAAGTTACTCACTAGAACACTAGCATCTCTTGACCAGGCAAGTTATTCACTAGAACACTAGCATCTCTTGACCAGGCAAGTTATTCACTAGAACACTAGCATCTCTTGACCAAGCAAGTTACTCACTAGAACACTAGCATCTCTTGACCAGGCAAGTTATTCACTAGAACACTATCATCTCTTGACCAAGCAAGTTACTGACTAGAACACTAGCATCTCTTGACCAGGCAAGTTACTGACTAGAACACTAGCATCTCTTGACCAGGCAAGTTACTGACTAGAACACTAGCATCTCTTGACCAGGCAAGTTATTCACTAGACCACTAGCATCTCTTGACCAGGCAAGTTATTCACTAGACCACTAGCATCTCTTGACCAAGTAGTTACTGACTAGAACACTAGCATCTCTTGACCAGGTAGTTACTCACTAGAACACTAGCATCTCTTGACCAGGCAAGTTACTGACTAGAACACTATCATCTCTTGACCAGGCAAGTTACTGACTAGAACACTAGCATCTCTTGACCAAGTAGTTACTCACTAGAACACTAGCATCTCTTGACCAGGCAAGTTACTGACTAGAACACTAGCATCTCTTGACCAAGTAGTTACTGACTAGAACACTAGCATCTCTTGACCAGGCAAGTTACTCACTAGAACACTAGCATCTCTTGACCAGGCAAGTTACTCACTAGAACACTAGCATCTCTTGACCAGGCAAGTTACTCACTAGAACACTAGCATCTCTTGGCCAAGCAGACATCAGTACAACTTCAAAGAAACATTCTGGAGTCTCAAATACAGTCTAGTCCAAGTCTCTGTCCTCTGGTTGGCTGGGTGACTGTTTACAATTTTCCTTTTATAAATTAATATCTGGAAAAGTATTCATCTGACGTTTATGCTCGCCCCAAGGTCCCTGCCAGCCCCGAGACATACATCCTCCAACACAATGCCCACAATATGCCCCGACTTGATGCCCGCCTTTGAAGTCATTATGCTGCAGTGACTTTGCGGGCTGTTCCGATACTTGGAACTTCCCTTTCCCGCGCTCATAAAACAACTCCAGCACGCAAATGCGCGCCACACAGGGCCAATAATCCGTCTTACTAATGTATCATGTCTGCGCCCAATCCATTGACCTGAAAAATGTAGACTAGACCATGGGTTCTCAACTTCTCGGAGCCAAGAGTCCATCCCCACATTGTGGCAAAGTTTTACAGTTGTGAAGACATTCTTGTGAAGTAGGTCAGACTGTTTAGTACCAAGTTGTGCGATAGCACAGCTGATAGTTTCAGTGACAACTTATTCAAACTGTCACAAAAGGGAAACAACAAATCTCTCTGTCACAATGAGGAACCTTCAAACCTCTGGGTTCAAACCTCTAGATCACATTATTGATATATACGAACTTCTGGCTCAGGATATAGAAACTGATTTGCTATTATAGTTAAACTGACACAACAACGTGTCACAATATTCGAAGCCACGAACTTCTGTGACATGACAACGGTAAATACGTGCCCCAGTTAGCACAAACCCTTCCCTGTACAGGCTGACTTGGTATAGCTGTTAACGTCGCTATACTTGTAACGTTCCTGGAGGTTGAAATGGATATGTTGAACGGGGTATGTGGGGTTAGCCCTGTTAGATTTCCATAGAGGAAGTGACTCTTCAAGTCCGAGTGGTGGTAACAAGAGTGAACAACCAGAGATAGCCAGCCACAGGGAAAACAGGTTGGCACACAAAATGTTTGTGACAAAAGCCTGTGTGTGATAGTTATTGAAAAGATTTAAAAAAAACTGAAAGCAACAACAGGTGAGAATAAATTAATCACAGGAAATAATGATATGCGAAATCAGCAAACATCTCTAGATGTTATATAAGATGAGAGAGCGTTCCCTGTCTATTAGTAACACTCACAACAGACACAGGCAAAAGACTGGGAAATCATCCTCACAATAGACACAGACAACAGAATGGGACAACATCCTCACAACAGACAACAGACTGGGACAACATTTTCACAACAGACAACAGACTGGGACAACATCTTCACAACAGACACAGACAACAGACTGGGACAACATCCTCAGAACAAATTCAGACAATAACTTATACAACAGACTCAGACAACAGACAGACAATAGACTCAGATAACATCCTTACAAGAGACTCAGACAACATACTTGATGTAGATCACAGACACTCTCACATGTACAAGGCAGAAATAAGAATCCTCCTTGTTGCCTTATTGTAGAGGCTAGACTCTTGAAGGTTGTGGGTTCAAATCCGCATCCAGTCGAACTTTTTAAAAAAGACCTCGGCTCCCAGGTCGACCCAGCCTAAAATGAGTACCAAGTAAAATTCATGGGAAGTAAATGTGGCCGGCGTGATGTCGACCACCCCCCCCCCTCCCACCGAGTGCTGATTGATCTATAAAATACAGATCTACTAGTATATGTTTTCTGCGGATAATGGCGGGAGAAAGCGTCTTTACATTGTATGACTACGGGGTCAAAGGCTTCCCAGTTATGTTTGTTATACACCATGACAGGTGGATTGTACTGGTCTGTGTGGACTAGTTCCTCGACACTAACTCGACTAATGAGTGTCTGTGTGGACTAGTTGTTCCTCGACATCAACTCGACTAATAAGTGTCTGTGTGGACTAGTTCCTCGACACTAACTCGACTAATAAGTGTCTGTGTGGACTAGTTCCTCGACACTAACTCGACTAATAAGTGTCTGTGTGGACTAGTTCCTCGACACTAACTCGACTAATAAGTGTCTGTGTGGACTAGTGGTTTTTCGACACCAACTCGACTAATGAGTGTCTGTGGACTAGTGGTCGCTCGACACCAACTCGACTAATGAGTGTCTGTGTAGACTAATTGTTCCTCGACACCAACTCGACTAATGAGTGTCTGTATTGACTGAGGATAAACAAGTCTCAAATATGTAACTATGTAAATCTGTTGATAATAATGTGGCAACATCTAGCTGTCTCATCACCAACATCATCCTGTAACACTGGGTGTCGTTAGGTCACCAGTTTCTGTTGACTGTCTGATCAGTTCTCTCCACCTTTGGCGTCAGTAGCGATGGATTTCATGGTTGTATACCTGAGGCCTGTCCAGTCAGTCAAGTTCTGTAGCCAGGACTTCATTGATCTTCCTCTTCTCCTTTACTGAGTCCTGCAGTATTGTTTTTGAGAGGCCTTTAGATCTTATTACATGTTCATACCATTGCATTTTCACCTTTTTGAGAGGCCTGTAGATCTTATTACATGTTCATACCATTGTATTTTCACCTTTTTGAGAGGCCTTTAGATCTTATTACATGTTCATACCATTGTATTTTCACCTTTTTGAGAGGCCTTTAGATCTGATTACATGTTCATACCATTGTATTTTCACCTTTTTACTGCAGTTAATTAAAAGAGGTTTATAGATGCCAATGTGCCCAGAGGTCTTTATAGACAAGATTCGTGTTTATTCTAATATGAAGGAATTCTCTGTTGATTTGCTGTTTGTGGATCTTCGCCGGAACTACGGAGCTACGTGCATTGCGCTGAGAGCTCCTGTATAAGCTGGAGATATACTCAGGAAGAGATTGGAGCACTTATAATCATGTCCGATGTGAGGTGAATATGATCTTTAATTCAGCAATGAACAATGAACAGACTGAAGAGGAAAATTAAAGGACAAAGGGGGAGGGGTGATACATACGGATGTGTCGATAGTGGTGGTAGTGGTGGTTGTGGTGGTGGTTGTGTTAATGATGATGATGATGATGATGATAGGGGTGGTGGTGGTAGTCAGGGACATGAGAAAGAAGAGGTGGTAGCAGTAAAAGGGTTTAATCACAGAGATAGAGCGGTACAGTTTGTCCTCGATACAAAGTGTCGTTTGATCACATGACAGAGTTCACCTGTTGCAGCACTTCACACTAGCTCACCTTGTAACTGCTGTATGAGTGCAGTATCGAACCTGGCCGCTCCACTTCAACTGGCAGGCAACTCGGTTACCGGTATCATCAAATAACTTACAATTTAACGATGGTACAAATTTGCCGCTGACTTCCCAGGACTTGACCTGGCCTCAAGTAGTGGACACAAATAGACTGACCATTAACATGACCCGATAAACATCTGCTCTGACCAGCAATCGAGTTCCCGCCGATGACGGGACCGCCTGAGATCATAAAACGTCCGAGGCATGAACAGAAATGATACTTCAAAGCAACACGCAAATGAACAACACGGGATTAAAAGCAGTTTTGTACAAAGGCGCGATCGAAGCGTCTTTTCATGAGATGAATATTCAAACAGGCAGGGTCGAGAATCAAACAAAATTGCCCTATGAAAAATTCGATATTGTCATAAGGCACAATCCAGCAGTCTTCTAGAAATACAGTCGTCGTTGGCCAGGCTTGAACTAGGTGGAGTGTTAACTTGGCCCTTCTTTGCTTCGTGCTTGAGCGATCTTCTGCTCTTGTGGTTTGAGTTTTGTCTGGGCAGTCTTGTAACTCCTCTGTCTTTGGCCTTATCTAAATCTGGTTGTAATGAGATGTTACCGCACCCCCCACCCCCCACTCGACACACACACACACACACACACACACACACACACACACACACACACACACACACACACACATACTGTTAAGCGATGATGGAAGTCGGGTTAAAGATATGTTTTTAGAAGTCTCTTCTACTTGGGGGGGGGGGGGATATCATCATTAGAAGTGCTCGCTCTCACAGATAATACTGTAAACTGAAGTCCTCTCTTGGCCACCAGTTATCAGAACTAAGAGACTTCGGCATGTTCGGACATGAGGAGACCGTCTGAATATTTCTTGTGTTCTTGAGAGCCAGACTCAAAATGAATTCTAGAAAATATTCTTGAAAGCAAAGGCAGACAACAAAACATCAACCACATCACCATCACGGGCCGATTTGGTTATAAAAGATAAGGGGTTGCAACAAATAATCTGTACTTCTGAAGGCGTCTAAATGGGCACTTTATTATATTACTGTCCATTTATAGGGCAGACAGGGTTTATCCTAGTATGGGTACAAGCCCATTAACCTCTAGACTAGTTTATCAACCAGTTCAGGTCATATATTTTTGATGTTAGGGTCAAAGAGGTAGATGTCCGCGACCTCCTCACTCCTGAATTACAACGGTTTCGGGAGTCCTAGCTTCCATATCACCATGACAACTGTTATGTCCCTAAGATGCAACATATGTCTTCGGGAATTTCCTATTTTCAGTGGTTAAATATTGGTCTCCACTGTCGGTCCTGAATATTCGAGCAGCTTCGTGAATCTCTAGCACTGTCAGTCCTGAACATTCCAGCAGCTTCTTGAATCTCTAGCACTGTCGATTGTGAACATTTAAGCAGCTTCTTGAATCTCTAGCACTGTCGGTACTGAACATTTGAGCAGCTTCTTGAATCTCTAGCACTGTGGACTGCAAACTCTACATAACAATACATTGAAGATAAGCAATAAGAAGCCGACTGACTGGTCGTGACTGCCGTAGTTTGTGGAGGAAGAAGTAAGGACACGGCAGACATATTGAATGTCCTGTGTTCTAGAAACGTTTAGACGGAGGAGTCAGACACACACACACACACACACACACACACACACACACACACACACACACACACACACACACACAAACACTTGTTGGAATTGTCAAAGAAATTAAACAAGAACAAACATGTAGAAAGCGAAAGCGAAAGCGAAAGCGGGGCAAATAAACAAAATATGCCAGTCAACTAGAAAACGGCGTGGAAACAGAAAGTTCGCTGTTGCGCCGGACGGAATAAACATGGGTCTGACTTACGAGTTAGGCTGTCGATACGGACAGGAAACAATAATAGGAGTAATTAGAGACGAACGGAGATGGCATAGATAGAAATGAAAACTCTTTATCCATTCATGCGTGTCTCGCAAGATAACTTCAGAAAATGTCTGATACAATATTTGGGAACAATCAGTACTGGAGGCTGAACAGAGAAAAATTGCATCTTTGAGCGGAATATTGCTGACAATGGACGCATAAACATTGAGTGACAGCTGTGTGAAAAGTAGACTGATTTAATACATAGCATTACTGTGATGTAACTTAAAAAAAAAAATTAGCAACTGGAAAAACTGCGAAAACAACAGTGTTCACTGATTAGTGACAGCAAAGAGAAAAGTTGTTTTTGTTTTGTTGTTAAAAGTTTTATCACATAACAAAAATCCAGCCCTTCCACAGATCTCTGGACAGTCAGTTCAACCGCCCAACCAAGGTGAGGGACACAGGTAAGAAAAAACCTCCGTGGGGTTACGGGAATTTCCTCTACCTTTCACCGCTGACAGACTCTACGAGAAACAGACACCTGTGCTGAAGACACTTGTTCCCAGAAACGCCAAGTCAATTGCTGTTAGCCAGTAATTGTTTTATCTGCACGCCCCATCTTCCACAATCATCGCGCAGTTTCCTCGAGCGGAGGTGACCAAACGGTCACCTTTTCTGCCGCTTAAGTGCCTGCTACCTGAAGCGTAACTGTCCGAGTAGCAGAGATCAAAGAATACAACAGTTACCGACACAGAGAATCAGATCCACAGATAGACACGTGTTCGTAGTTGAGTTCGCCATCACTGGTGAATGGACATTCTTCAAACATGAAAACATGCCAAGTCTAAGGGTTTGATCGTGCTGGATATTTGTGGTGCATTTTCCGTAAAATCTGGTCCACTAGTGCACTCTTGGACAAATGGCCCTCGTACCAGCCTTGCTGCATTCGCTACAGGAGGAAGCAGAAGTTTTAAACTGTGCACTTGACACATCCATCCATCCATCCATCAATTTATCCTTTATCCATCTATCCATCCATAAACCCACCTACTCATCAGCCCATTCACCAAACAATCCATATGTCTGTCTGTCTATCGGTCTGCCTGTCTGCCAGTCTGTATCTTTTTCATTCTTTTTATCTGCCTATCTATCTAGTCTATCTAGTTATCTAGTTTGTCTGTCTATGTATCTGCCTGTCTGTTTGTCTCTATGTCTTCCAGTGTTCTTTTTATTTTGTCTGTTCTGTCTACATCGTGTTTAGTTAGGCTTTCACTGATACCGAGTTTTCCCATACGCCATCGGGGAGCCATGACACGTGAGACACTATTTGGACAAATGTCTCTCTGTGGTGTGTGTGTGTGTGTGTGTGTGTGTGTGTGTGTGTGTGTGTGTGTGGATAGAGAGGTAGAGTGAGAGGAAGAGAGTGAGTGAGAGAGAGAGAGAGTAAGAGAGAGAGAGTGAGAGAGAGAGTAAGTGAGAGAGTGTGAGAGAGAGAGAGTAAGTGAGAGAGAGAGAGAGTAAGTGAGAGAGAGAGAGAGAGACTGGTGGACAGAGTCATGAGCTCAGACAGAATCAGAAAAGCGTCAGCTACACTGCTAGAGAGAAGACTGTGAAAGATGATTGTGAAAGATGACGTGTACAACAAGCAGACAGAGGCCCAGAAATCGAGCACAGGAGGATCTGAGTGGTCACTCGACACTTTCATCAGCACCACACAAATGAAATAATAATAATAATAATAATAATAATAATAATACGATATGGAGCTCACCTCCAGCAATATTAAAACATTAGATGATATCAATGTTCGAATAAAACTGACAGGAAAGTTTATTTCCTGATTGTATGCTCGTAACAATTATTATATTGTCATCCTCATCTTGTTGCGCTATTATAAGTCACATAGGGCTGTTAGTCTATTCCTCCAGACAGTACTATCCTTTTCAGTCCATTCAAAATTATGCATGAAATTTAGTCAAGTACCTTTGGTTATTCTCATTTGTTGCTCTTTATCCCTTTATTTCCCATTTTAGTGCCTGTTTTGGTGATTCTCTGCTATGTTCTTCTCAGAACAGAATGAGTCCAATGTAGCACCAACTTCTCTGTCTTATAACTTCTCAGAATGAGTCCAATGTAGCACCAACTTCTCTGTCTTATAACTATGATACAAGTGGCTGCCCACGCGTTTCTTTGATTTCATTACCTCTCCTGTATTCCTTCTATTTTATAATCATCATTTTCATCTGGCCTTTAATCATAAATATAATCTGATGTAAAATAAAAATAAATCTTGTTTGATTATGTTCACACCTTGACACACACCTTGACACACACACCTTGACACATCTACTGGTGAACAGTTCCAGTCTCTGGCTTCTCCTCTCCTGCAGTGAGGCAAACAATCAATACCCCTTCATGGACTCACCCATTAGTATCGGATGTGTGACACACTTCAAAGGCGCAACTTCCGGCTGAATGTATTGCGTATGGCGTGTGCCAAGGTCATAAAGGTGAAAAGGACCTCTCTGTGATCGATGTAAGGTGATCGAGCCTAAATCAGGGATACTACAAATACACTCCGTGACTCCACGGCTGCTAATCCCTACAGTTGTTAGGTCTCACCCACCACAGGCAGCAAATCTTCCTTTATTATAATTGTAACGATCAACTTGCATTGAATATTCCTTCATTGAAACACTTGTTAGGCTCACATGACACATTGAGTGAATTTCTCTAAATTGAAACCCTTGTTAGGCTCACACGACACAAAAAGTGAATCTCTCTTAATTGAAACCCCTGTTAGGTTCACACGACACATTAAGTGAATCGCTCTTAAATGAAACCCTTGTTAGGCTCACAGGACACGTTAAGTAAATCTCTCTTAATTGAAACCCTTGTTAGGCTCACACGACACAATAAGTGAATCTCTCTTAATTGAAACCCTTGTTAGGCTCACACGACTCAAAAAGTGAATCTCTCTTAAGTGAAACCCTTGTTAGGCTCACACGACACAAAACGTGAATATCTTTTAATTGAAACCATTGTTAGGCTCACACGACACAAAAAGTGAATCTCTCTTAATTGAAACATTTGTTAGGCTCACACGACACAAAAAGTGAATCTCTCTTAAAAAACCCTTGTTAGGCTCACACGACACAAAACGTGAATATCTTTTAATTGAAACCATTGTTAGGCTCACACGACACAAAAAGTGAATCTCTCTTAATTGAAACCCTTGTTAGGCTCACACGACACATTGAGTGAATCTCTCCTAATTAATACCCGTCATCTCTAGCATCGACAGAGAGTGGATGTTTGCTTCTGGCCGTTCCAGAAATCGTGGCCATTGTCAAAAATGTACAACCTGGCAACCGTTCGGTATGAGTTGTTGAAACTTGGCATGTATCCTGGTAATGGTCCTTGCAAAATTGTACGTGGGTGTGTGTGTTGTGTTTGTGTGTGGGTGTATGTGTGTGTGCATGTGTGGGTGTGTGTGCATGTGTGGATGCATGTGTGGGTATATGTGTGTTTGCGTGTGGGTGTGTGTGTGTGTGTTTGTTTGTGTGTGTGTGTGTGTGTGTGTGCGTGTGTGTGTGTTTGTTTGTGTGGGTGTTTGTGTGTAAACAAACATTTCTTCGTTCTGGCTTATTTGTGCTAAACGAATAAATGCACACTGAATCAAATCAGACAAGCAACATGCAGAAAGTTAACTAAGTAACAGGAATTATGAAAAATATCAAAGTGCACACGTGTCATAAGCGTATTACTGTCATGTGGTCATCTCCAGCGTTAGCCTCTACTGTTAGATGATCACAATTTGTCATTGTATGCGGGATAGGCTTTTAAAATAATCAGCACGCATCGCTGCACTTCTGAAATGATTTCCAAACAATTGACACGTCTGTGTCGATTACTGTATTTTGTATTCGTTGGGAGTATATAAATTATTAATCAAACAAAGATCACAGAAATTCCCCGCTTTAAGTAAACAGCGGCACCTGTGCCATTGTAAATTATAAAATCCTAATGACGTTCGAAAGCTACGAGCACATACCCAAATTCGTGTTGATCCATACAGGAGATTGTGAGAAATGTTTAAAGTGTGAGGGAGATTGTGAGATCTGTGTTAAAGTGTGAGGGAGATTGTGAGATCTGTGTTAATGTGTGAGGGAGATTGTGAGATCTGTGTTAAAGTGTGAGGGAGATTGTGAGATCTGTGTTAATGTGTGAGGGAGATTGTGAGATCTGTGTTAAAGTGTGAGGGAGATTGTGAGATCTGTGTTAAAGTGTGAGGGAGATTGCGAGATCTGTGTTAAAGTGTGAGGGAGATTGTGAGATCTGTGTTAATGTGTGAGGGAGATTGTGAGATATGTGTTAAAGTGTGAGGGAGATTGTGAGATCTGTGTTAATGTGTGAGGGAGATTGTGAGATCTGTGTTAAAGTGTGAGGGAGATTGTGAGATCTGTGTTAAAGTGTGAGGGAGATTGCGAGATCTGTGTTAAAGTGTGAGGGAGATTGTGAGATGTGTGTTAAAGTTTGAGGGAGATTGTGAGATCTGTGTTAAAGTGTGAGGGAGATTGTGAGATGTGTGTTAAAGTGTGAGGGAGATTGCGAGATCTGTGTTAAAGTGTGAGGGAGATTGCGAGATCTGTGTTAAAGTGTGAGGGAGATTGTGAGATCTGTGTTAAAGTGTGAGGGAGATTGTGAGATATTTGTTTGACTTGAGTTTTGAAAGGCCCTATAGATCCTCCAACTGTTGGGGTTAATTTAGGACAGACAGTGAATCTTTTCTATTTAAAACAATTCTTTCTGTTGACTGAGAACTGAAAGTGAATCTTTTCTATTTAATAAAATAATTGTTTCTGTTGACTGAGGATAGACAGTGAAACTTTCCTATTTAAAACAACTGTTTCTGTTGACTGAGGACAGACAGTGAATCTTGGCTATTTAAAACAATTGTTTCTGTTGATTGAGCACAGACAGTGAATCTTTCTTATTGAAAACAATTGTTTTTGTTGACTGAGGATAGACAGTGAATCTTTCCTATTGAAAACAATTGTTTCTGTTGACTGAGCACAGACAGTGAATCTTTCTTATTGAAAACAGTTGTTTCTGTTGACTGAGGACAGACAGTGAATTTTTCCTATTTAAAACAATTGTTTCTGTTGACTGAGGACAGACAGTGAATCTTTCCTATTGAAAACAATTGTTTCTGTTGACTGAGGACAGACAGTGAATCTTTCCTATTGAAAACAATTGTTTCTGTTGACTGAGGATAGACAGTGAATCTTTCCTATTGAAAACAATTGTTTTTGTTGACTGAGGATAGACAGTGAATCTTTCCTATTGAAAACAATTGTTTTTGTTGACTGAGGACAGACAGTGAATCTTTCCTATTTAAAACAATTGTTTCTGTTGACTGAGCACAGACAGTGAATCTTTCCTATTGAAAACAATTGTTTCTGTTGACTGAGGACAGACAGTGAATCTTTCCTATTGAAAACAATTGTTTTTGTTGACTGAGGATAGACAGTGAATCTTTCCTATTGAAAACAGTTGTTTCTGTTGACTGAGGACAGACAGTGAATCTTTCCTATTGAAAACAATTGTTTTTGTTGACTGAGGACAGACAGTGAATCTTTCCTATTGAAAACAATTGTTTTTGTTGACTGAGGACAGACAGTGAATCTTGGCTATTTAAAACAATTGTTTCAGTTTCTCTCCAAGTGGTGTCTAATGCTATTATAGTCACAAAAGAGGCCCCACATCACACAGGCTGGAGACCACTGCTACAGACGCTGCAGTGGTGGAGCAGTGGTGGGGCAGTGGTGGAGCAGTGGTGGGGCAGTGGTGGAGCAGTGGTGGAGCAGTGGTGGAGCAGTGGTGGGGTAGTGGTGGGGTAGTGGTGGAGCAGTGGTGGGGCAGTGGTGGAGCAGTGGTGGGGCAGTGGTGGGGCAGTGGTGGAGGCAGTGGTGGGGCAGTGGTGGAGCAGTGGTGGGGCAGTGGTGGAGCAGTGGTGGGGCAGTGGTGGAGCAGTGGTGGAGCAGTGGTGGGGGCAGTGGTGGAGCAGTGGTGGGGCAGTGGTGGGGCAGTGGTGGGGCAGTGGTGGGGCAGTGGTGGAGCAGTGGTGGAGCAGTGGTGGGGGCAGTAGCAGGCAGGAAAATTGGGCACAGAGTAAAACAGATTTTATAAAAGCCAGTGAGAACACTAGAAAAGAAAAAGCTATTACAAAAGAAAGAAGGGCGGCAGGTTAACAATATCAATGAGTTCAACTTTTCTGGGGTGAAAAGAAGGGGGGGGGGGGTAATATACATGGCAAGAGACGCGTGACAAAGATCAAAGACCAAGGAGAGTCCAGGTAAACACTCTTGTTGAGAAGATGAAAAGTATTTTATGTAATATATCAATTATTGTGAATAAATGTCATCGAGTGTAGATGTGTGCCGTGGAACTGAGTGGCTGTGGGTTTTCGAAAGTCAATGAGCTAATCAGTGGAGCCTGGAAGTACGCAGATGTGTTTTTTGAGAGACATTTTGAGAATAGTTAGACTGGCAGTAACCAACAGATATTTCCTGGGCACAACATTCTCACGATCGTAGGACATAACATTGAACTTTTAGAAAAGGATACAATGTGTTGCCTGGTAATGTGATGAGAGAATAGATCAAAGAACAACAGCAAAGATACGTGGTCTACGAGACAAAGCCGCGTCCAGCTCGACGGTCCAAGACTGCGACCAGAAGGAATATCTCAGCACACCGAGAGAACCAACAACTGTGGCAGGACACGACTGTTTGCCTCATCTAATCTGGCACATGATGATGATAACGATAGCAGTGATGACGAGGAAGCATGTTGTACAAATTCTGATTAATTTTTATGCAGACTGTTGGTTCTCGTCTGCCAGGCGGATGCACTCTGACCTAGACGAAAGCGCCGTTTACGACACGCTGTTTGGAGGGAGATGGTCTCCTTCCCGCCCCTCCCCCCCCCCCCCACCTCACCCCCATCCTATAGGCTATACCAGGATGATGAACATACTGACCAACACAATCTATTCGTATTGCTACTGGTTACAAAAAAAAAAAAAAAAAAGACAAGAAAGAACCTGTGTGAATACAGAACCATGCATGGCTGCTCTAGCAAGGCCACCGCCCCGACCTGGTCGCTGATGCAGCAGATAACGGCAAGCCCAACCGTCAACATGTTAGGTGGCTATACATTATGCCATTTTTATTGCGTGGGCTTTTACCTTCATAATTCAAATCAAAATAGAGGGAAGATGGGGCACACTAAGTGTGGCTTTCTCATAGCACTGTGTGGGGTCGAGAAGTCGGCGAAGGGAGTTCGTTGTTTGGGCGCCAACCGCGACTTCTGTTGGAAGATGGAGAACTGGCCAATCAGAGGAGGCGTTACTTGAAGGTAAGTCTATCGCGTTAGAACAGTAAATCTGATTTGCTGATTAAACGTGGCAAGGTCGCAACACAAGATGGCGGTAACAAAGGCAATGGAGAACGATGATGATAGTGTCACCATGAGGACTTCTTCCTGTAGACCACACAAACCAGTAGTTAATTTGCAGGACAACAGTAAAGGCCAAGCAATACAGGCTGCAGAAGTTGAGGATACATAGCATAACATGAACAATGGAAAGGGGCCTGCACCAGACAACATTACGTTGGAAGAAATTGAAACTTTGGAACATTTGGGAATTAAAATAATAACATAAACAAAACTGTTAAATGATATTTTTGATAGTGTGAAAACTCGTAATGACTTATTAAAATCTATACTTTGTGCTCTGTCAAAGAAAATGTGAAGACTATCGCGCAATAAGTCTTATGAGTCACGTGACAAAAAATGTAACTAAGAACAATTATGAGAAGAGTAAGACGCAAGTGTAAACCAGAAATAAGGTAAGAACAGTGTGGATTTGTTAAAGGAAAAGGTACAAACATCCCCAGGACTCGTTCAGAAAGTGCTATAAAAAAGGGGGGAGGGGATGAACTTTATTTATGTTTCATTGACTATACAAGAGCATCCGATTGTGAGAAAAACATGAAGAAATGATCAAATTATTGGAAACTTTAAATATCGATGGAAAAAACGTTACGAATGATAAAGAAGATATATTGGCAGCAAACAGCCGCTACAAGAAATAATAACCATTTGGAAACATTTCAGAGCATAACGTCGGGAGTAAGACAAAGATGTGTACTGCCATCATCTGATTCGTTTACATTATTCAGTGAATATATAATGAGATCTATTGTGAATTTGCCAGGAATTGTTGTTGCTGGGCATAACATAAACAACCTGTGTGATGCTGATGAAACCGTCTTGACGGTGACAAGTCAGAAGGACCTGCAGGCATTGACAGATACGGTGGAGGTAGAAAGTGATAAAATGGGCCTCAGTCTGAATAATTGGAAGACAGAGTTATTGTTGATTTCAAATAAAAAAACTTCTTCTTCTTCTTCTTCTTCTTCTTCTTCTTCTTCTTCTTCTTCTTCTTCTTCTCCTCTTCCACCTTGTACCTCATCGAAGTGTCGGGAGGGGGGGGGGGAGATGTAAATAACTACCTAATTATAATAAAAGTCACACGCGTTTCCTATTTAGGACAAGCGCATGCATTTATTGAAGTACTCACGCACATGGATGACATCTGATGGAACATGAATCACAGAGACAAAGAACCGAACAGGACAGACCAAAACTGCATTTTATCAAATAAAGAACATTTTGTGCAATAAATTAATGTTCATTGGAAGTTAGGAAAATAATTCTGGCATGCTGTAGTTTGAAAATACGGCTGTGAATCCCGGACAGTTAGTTACCAAGCGAAGCAATTTTTTGAATAGCTTAAAAGCGGTTTCACAGAAGAATCCTTAGAATTCTCTGGACAGCCAAAAAGAGCAACCCAGAAGTTTGGAGAGAGGCGGGTGCTCGAGGACAACTTATCATTTTTTTTAATGAGACGGGGGGGGGGGGGGGGGGGGGGGGGAGGAGGAACATGTTGTGAACACTTGAAAGATCTGTGGAAACAGAGAAAGTGAGAAGACAGTGAGAGAAGATCCTTGATAGCCTTTTCTCATGGCCTGGAGGTGTCAACACACGAACTGATACATGCAGTTGATGGTTGCGGAAGGAGGAGAGGCATGGTTGCCCGCGCCAGTAGGCAAGGCACTTGATAGTGATGAGGCCATACAAAGAAAGGGACCATTGGCGGAGCTGCCATGATGTCACAAAGATGACCTAATACTTTTTGCGTATGACCTCCAGGGCCGAGTTCAAAGATTGAGACAGTTTAAGTGACCATAACTGACCGATGCGGTTAAAGGACACGGTGATTGTCCAGCTTTGGTTCATGGTATTTATTTCTTGCTGCAATAAATCTCAAACATTTCATTATTTCCAGGGGATATAACACATATTTGGACTCGTACCGTGGAAATCATTAAAGAACTGTATCGGGGACTCTGGAACATTATATGTAGTAATAGATGTTGAAAACATGTTTAGCTTCTCTCAGGAAGAACTGAAATGCCGATCCTTAGCGCTAGAATGTCGGTCCTAAACGAACGAAATACTGGTTCATAATTCTAGATTTCTAAAAGAAAAAGCTAGATCCTAGATATAGCCTTGTTGTCGTTTCAGAGCTGTGTCCACATCATTACTTGCATTATACTTACGTCCTTTTTAGGAAGTAATTTTTTGTTATTTGAAGCCCCACTCTGGCTTTTGCCAGGGGCCGCAATATAGGCAGGTCATAAAAATGGCCAATTGTCTGAACGCGGTTTCTGGGACCTCTCCACGGTGATCTTCATCCACATGGTGGCACTTTATGTCATCGGATGTTTGTCGCTTGTGTGATGTCCTGGTGGGGTAGAAAGTCAGTCAGTCAGTCAGTGTCCACATGGGAGAATGTAGTCTGCGTTTATTTCATCTAATATCTGTTATGTATTATTTAGACACACTTGCCTCTTGACACAGCAAGCGCCAGGTCACATCAACAGACGCGTTTGCAGGTGTGGGCAGAATGCACAATGGGCTCTAGTACTCGACCATCTCGACACACACTACCAGCGTGGCAGTAGAGTATCAGGGGAGAGAGAGAGAGAGGGAGAGCGAGATAAAGAGAGAGAGGGAGGGGAAGAGAGAGAGAAAGGGGGAGAGATAGGGAGAGAGGGGGATGGGGAGAGGGGAAGGGAGAGAGGGGGGAGGGAGAGAGAGAGGGGGAGGGAGAGAGAGAGAGGGAGAAAGATCGATGGTAATAGTTGGGAGATCTCAAGACGCTAGGAGAGAGAACGTAAGAGTGGCAGGATGATAGAGATGACGCCATGTTGATTTACAATGAACAATAGACAGTAAATAAAGACTCTTAACAACCGTTGACAAGCCTGAACCAGAGCAATAAATCTGTCATTAAATTATCTCAGAGATAACAGCCAAAATAACATAAACAGTCGTCAGCCATTTAGCAGCCATTTTGTTTTCAGCTAGGAACAAGGGCCAGTAACTCAACAATGGCATCAAGCAGGCGCCACCAGGCGGGGCGACGACGTACAAACACGGCTCGTGAGGGACAATTTGTCTGAAGCTAGGTAGCTGTTTGCAGCCACAGTGGAAGTTAAATTACTCTGTGCGTGTGTGTGTATGTGTGTGTGTGTGTGTGTGTGTGTGTGTGAATGTGTGTGTCAATTTACCTGTGTGTTAGTGTGTGTGAGTGCGTGTATTTGTAAATGTTTATGGGATTTTCTGTGTTTGTAGTGGTGTGTGTGAATGTGAGAGTCGAACAAGTGCAATCGGATTATTTTGAAAAGATCCTGTCACTGAGTCCACCATAAGTTTGCTGATTGTTTGCTTTCAATTGATGTCCGGTTTTTTTTTTTTATTTACCGCAAATAATACCACATACACACACACAAAAAAACTAGACGTTTGTTTACATTACGAATAAATACTTCCAAGGGCGTGATCATTAACAGGGTCCGTGCCAAATTTCAACAAATAACAACGACCGGTTAATGAGTTACAGATTTTTAAATTTGGGCACAACATCTGGAACGGATCATAACTGCTGGGAGACGCTTTACGGTAGATGCAGTAGCACACAAGAGGGGATAGTTTACCGAAACGACCAAAAAATTGTGATTGTGTCTGATAGACACAGCTATAAAAACTATCAACAAAATACAGAATGAACTCTGACAGCAATTATAATTTGATAACGCTGAATCAATAATATCTCACAACAACACGCCCACACACTGAAGTAAACAGTCATCAGTGTCAGATCCATAGACAATAAATCCTATCAACAATAATGAATACATTTTTTTTTAAATACACGCACATAAGAAGGCGTACACGTATGCAAATTTTGCTATCAGTTAGTTGATTAATTAATTATTTTTAAACGCATTAATACAATAAACAATATTGAATACGCCGACAAACACACGCCGAACTGGGCTCAGGTGATCTGTCCAGCCGACATATATATATCTACTGCTACAGTTAGAATGCTGCTGCTACTATGTTTTGTGCACTACTATTTTTACTACTGCAGCATCTATCACTAATTTCAGTGCTACTGCTGCCATTATTACCACTACTACTAATTCTACCAATACTACAGCTACCACCACCACCAACACTACTACTATTACTACTAATACTGCTACTACTACTGCTGCTGCTGCTGATGTTGTTGCTGCTACTACTAATACCACTTTTACTTCTGCTGTTGAGATTACTACACCCGCCTCTATTTCTTCTTATTTTGTAATTAAGTATTATTATAACTATGTTTTTTTTTTAATCAACAACATTATAATCTCGTTAATCAACTTCCTCACCAGGAGCATTCTAATTATGTTAATTATTTTTTTTTCTGTGAATGTCAGACACATTTTATTGAATGTTTATTTATGCCAGAATTAAATCTGTGTTATTTATATAGATGTGGAATATGACATGTCCAGTTGCTATGCTATCATTTATTGTCCTCGAATTGTGCAAATGACTGTATGCGACTCTATTTTGTGTGTGTAGTAATGATGATTTCAATCTCTATTTGTCTACTGTGAATAATTTTATGTTAATTTGGAATGTGATTATA
>CAJHNH020000987.1:145000-152500 GCA_905116865.2 Candidula unifasciata | reverse complement strand
CATAACACCAAGTATTGCAGGAAGCAGCAAGGAACAAACTTTGTTTCTGGCAGTTCTTATTGTAGGTTTGTCATGGTTAGTTTGTGTCGCGTAATGAGGCCATGCACACGGACAGACAATAGCAAGAAACAACACACTCATCAAAAACAACAAATGCTGGAATGAGTAACAGAAACGAACCGAGCATCGCTGCCGTATTTTCGGAAGCTTATCTATTGATACAACACTCAAGCAGAGAACTCGGGACAGCTCTAGAGAAACTGGGACACGTGCGGTCGTGTGCAAGTGTTTTCCCGGCCGGCTGTTGTGAGGGTGAGTAGACGCTCTGTTGAAAGGGGAACTTTGTTCTTCAGCCGCGATTAGAAAAGCAAACACGTTATGGGGGAGTGGATAGGAAAACCAGCAGGAAGGTTGTAGGCCAGACAGGACAGGTGATGGAGAAAGATGAGAAAGGAAATGAGCATTCGATGCAGACAAGAACAAAGGGTTTACAACTAATGGTTTCTGGATCCATGAAAAAAATATGGGGCATCTATCTGCGATATAGACAAACTGTCTTGTTGACTTTCAATTAGATTAGAAGCAGACGATCTTGTGTGCCATAATCTAAGACTGTCCAGCACTTTTAGTCTCGCTCTGCCGCTGCCTCTTTGTCCCTCCAATATTCCCACAGTAAGGATGTATGTACTCCAGTTTTCTCTTTCTGATGACATGATTACAGAATATAGATTGTCTTGTTCTGAGGTTGGCAATCAGTTATTTCCGCTGGTCAGTTTCAGTGCTTCCTAACCTATTCAGGGGAAATCGCAGGACAGTCTAATATTTTAGGGAGTGGTAGATAGGCTGCATGCAGTCGTGGGACGTAGGCTGCATGCAGTCGTGGGTCGTAGGTTGCATGCAGTCGTGGGACGTAGGCTGCATGCAGTCGTAGGCTGCATGCAGTCGTGGGACGTAGGCTGCATGCAGTCGTGGGACGTAGGCTGCACTCTCTGGTAGGACGTAGATGGGTTGGGCTTAGGGCTAGTTCTACATTTCTTGAGGTTATTAAATGCACCAGAAAGCCGGGAAATCCAGTCCTGCCACCCTCTGAAATATTGGTCGGTCTTGTGACGTCATCTGGAATAGGATATTACGAAAGAACCCCGGAATATATCTTCAATTCTCTTTTTATCTGTCCAGGGTATTCTCTCAATGGTCTCTATAATCACATCTCCCCCATTCCCCAATGCACTTATTTATATCAGGATAGGTCATAAAGTCGGATGGATACAGCTCCTAACATTTTTTATTCTCTCCTCAACTGACAAAGAAAATTGCATAAAATGTTCTTCATTGTGTTAAAAGATGAGAATAGTCTAGTTTAGCAGATGGCATTCAGCCATGACCTGGGACCTGTCGGACAAATGGTTTAACAGATGGCATCCGGCTAAGACCTGGGATCTGTCGGACAAATGGTTTAACAGATGGCATCTGACCATGACCTGGGACCTGTCCGACAAATGGTTTAATAGATGACATTCGGCCACGACCTGTGACCTGTCGGACAAATGGATTAACACATGACATCCGGCCACGATCTGGGACCTGTCGGACAAATGGTTTAACAGATGGCATCCGGCCACGACCTGGGACCTGTCGGACAAATCGTTTAACATATAGCATCCGGCCACGACCTGGGACCTGTCGGACAAATCGTTTAACATATGGCATCCGGCCACGACCTGGGACCTGTCGGACAAATCGTTTAACAGAAGGCATCTGGCCACGACCTGGGACCTGTCGGACAAATCGTTTAACAGATGGCATCCGGCCACGACCTGGGACCTGTCGGACAAATCGTTTAACATATGGCATCTGGCCACAACCTGGGAATTGTCGGACAAATCGTTTAACATATGGCATTCGGTCACGACCTGGGAACTTTCGGACAAATCGTTTAACATATGGCATCCGGCCACGACCTGGGACAAATGGTCACAATAAAAAGCCCTTTAGCCACCACTGGCGACACATCAGGCTAGACTCATATTGGTCAATACATGAATGGGTGATGTGGTCAACATCAAGTCGGTCAACTTTACTTCCCACGTCTTGACCTGGTTGACACTAAAGGTTAGGTCGACCTGATATTTTTGTTGTTGTTGAAATGCTGACCTCTTGAGCTGTAATAAGTTTGATTTTGTTTTGTTGTCGTTCATTTTGTTGTCGTTTATGTTGTTGCTGTTATTGTTGTTGCTGTTATTGTTGTTGCTGTTATTGTTGTTGCTGTTATTGTTTGTTATTGATGTTGTTGTTGTAGTTGTTGTTGACAAGAAGTAATATAAGGCACGTTATTATTTTCTTGCAAACACGGTAACTGGACTACACTCAGCACTTAAACCGTTACCTTTCTGCTCAAAGGCCTAAGGTTCAAATCCTCAACAAGATCTGTTCCTTATTGTTGGCTCACAGGTCGACCCAGACTAGCATGCGTGCAAGGAAGTGTATTGGGACGTAAATGCGATCAATGTTGACGAGGTTATGCATTGTATTTAGTAATGTTCTTCAAAACAGCTTCAACTCCAAGTTTCTACTAACAGATCCCTACAACCGTTCCGTTGTGAGAACCGTCCTTTGGCTGTAGTCAAATTGCTGCGCATTTTTAACTCCCCGAACCGCTGTCGTTAAACTCTTTGATGAATTTGTAATCAACTTTTGCATTTTTGAGATTTCTTTTTCTCAATTCTCCAGTAAGTCATTTGTGCTCTTGTTCGGCGTCTGATCTTTCTCCTCTCATCTACGATGATTGCCGCTATTTTCCGCTTCGTTTGACGACCTTCAAAGCATCAAAAAGCCGCCAGAAAGTTTCGCCAGACGGCCAACTCTGCGAGCGTCGCTGGCAGAATCATCACTGCAACCGCACACGTTGAGCCAGAGAAAGCCAGGGATCCGTGGATCGCGGCTGGCGGGGAGTGTTGAAATGTTTTCAAATACGACACCGATTGTATGCTTGCAGGAAACTATGCAAGGGTGTGTGTGTGTTGCAGCAGATTGACTGTGCCCACGGGATACTTGTCTATTCTTGTCGTGTTAACGACACCTTGAAATCTGTTGTTTAAAACTGATTAACGACGCCACCCACTTCATTTGTTGACATCATCATCATCTTTTGAATTACCCAGCAGCAGTGCTGGATTTAGATATCAGCTTAATTAACTACAACATAGCGCCTCACAATTTACAGGGGCGCCACAACATTCAGTGGCCTCACAATCTGCTGCGGCCTCACAATTTTCAGGGGCGTCACCAAATTACTGACTTTTTTTACTATGCATATTTAAAAAGTCGGCTCTGTGGCTAAGTCGATGCGAACACTTCGCTTCGTAATGCCGGGATGCCGGGTTCGATCCCAGCTGCGGGCAATGCGCCTTGCGTTGGTTTCGACAGTGGTATCAAGAAAGCCGACCGTCCAGGAAGCAATGGCAAACTACTGGACGTAATTTGCCTAGAGAAACCACACAACAGCCAGGGGCTGTTAGGGTTGGTTCTGCAACGTCCTGTAAAGGATACGCAACAACCTTTTTTTATATTTAAAAAAAATAAATATTTGATGTAGTTTAATATTAATATATTGGAATTTTGTAGAGATTATGTCCTATACTTTTTGTGATTGTGGAAATACATTATTATTTCTTTTAGTAAAGAGTAAACGACAGTTTATTTCCACTACCCACATATTTACAGTGAGTATATATTTTAAGTCTTTTGAGAGTGTCTGGTGTAATTTAAAACGGTAGGGACTTCGTGGCCTTGTGGATCTTAGGGCCTCAGCAAGGCTAGATCCGACAGAGACCACCACTGACTGCTGTAATCATCATCATTATGGTAAAACTAATCCTAGTTAAACTTGATTTAATAATCATCATTTAAGTAACACAATAATCATTTGAGTAACATAAACATCATTTAAGTAACATAATCATCATTTACGTAACATAATCATCATTTAAGTAACATAATCATCATTTAGGTAACATAATCATCATTTAAGTAAAGTGATCATCATTTAAGTAACATAATCAGTATTTAAGGAACCTAATCATCATTTAAGTAATATAATCATAATTTAAGTTACAAAATCATCATAAAAGTAATATAATCATCATTTAAGTAACATAATCATCATTTAAGTAACATAATCATCATTTAAGTAACATTATATTCATTTAGGTAACATAATCATCATTTAAGTAACATAATCATCATTTAAGTAACAGAATTATCATTTAGGTAACATAGTCATCATTTAAGTAACATAATCATCATTTAAGTAACATAATCGTTATTTAAGTAGCATAATCATCATTTAAGTAACATATTCATCATTTAAGTAACATAATCATCATTTAGGTAACATAATCATCATTTAAGTAACATAATCGTTATTTAAGTAGCATAATCATCATTTAAGTAACATAATCATCATTTAAGTAACATAATCATCATTTAAGTAACATAATCGTTATTTAGGAAACATAATCATCATTTAAGTAACATAATCATCATTTAAGTAACATAATCATTATTTAAGTAACATAATCATCATTTAAGTAACATAATCATTATTTAAGTAACATAATCATCATTTGAGTAACATAATCATTATTCAAGTAACATAATCATAATTTAAGTAGCATAATAATCATCCTTTAAGTAACATAATCATCATTTAAGTAGCATAATCATCATTTAAGTAATATTATCATCACAATTACAGTTTAGATAATGACTAGCACACTCGTCATCATCATCACCATCATCATCATTATCATCATCATCAACATCATCATCATCAACAACATCATCATCAACATCATCATCATCATCAACAGCGCTATCATCGAAAAGGTAGAGCCAACTTTATCAGCTCAACCACCACTGTAACAGCTGTCGTGTTGTGATTAACGCTGTCACTATGGTGAGTTTTTTAACGGTCGTCGTGATTAACGCTGTCACTATGGTGAGTTTTCTAATGGTCGTTGTGATTAACGCTGTCACTATGGTGAGTTTTCTAATGGTCGTCGTGATTAACGCTGTCACTATGGTGAGTTTTTTAACGGTCGTCGTGATTAACGCTGTCACTATGGTGAGTTTTCTAATGGTCGTTGTGATTAACGCTGTCACTATGGTGAGTTTTCTAATGGTCGTCGTGATTAACGCTGTCACTATGGTGAGTTTTCTAATGGTCGTCGTGATTAGCGCTGTCACTATGGTGATATTTATAAAAGGCATCGTGATTAACGCTGTCACTATGGTGAGTTTTCTAATGGTCGTCGTGATTAACGCTGTCACTATGGTGAGTTTTTTAACGGTCGTCGTGATTAACGCTGTCACTATGGTGAGTTTTCTAATGGTCGTTGTGATTAACGCTGTCACTATGGTGAGTTTTCTAATGGTCGTCGTGATTAACGCTGTCACTATGGTGAGTTTTCTAATGGTCGTCGTGATTAGCGCTGTCACTATGGTGATATTTATAAAAGGCATCGTGATTAACGCTGTCACTATGGTGATATTTATAAAAGGCATCGTGATTAACGCTGTCACAATTTTGATATTTATAATGGACATCGTGATTAACGCTGTCACTATGGTGATATTTATAACGGGCATCGTGATTAACGCTGTCATTATGGTGATATTTATAATGGACATCGTGATTACGCTGTCACGATGGTGATATTTATAATGGGCATCGAGATTAACGCTGTCACTATGGTGATATTTATAAAAGGCATCGTGATTAACGCTGTCACTATGGTGATATTTATAAAAGGCATCGTGATTAACGCTGTCACAATTTTGATATTTATAATGGACATCGTGATTAACGCTGTCACTATGGTGATATTTATAACGGGCATCGTGATTAACGCTGTCATTATGGTGATATTTATAATGGACATCGTGATTACGCTGTCACGATGGTGATATTTATAATGGGCATCGGGATTAACGCTGTCATTATGGTGATATTTATAATTGGCATTGTGATTAACGCCGTTATTATGGTGAGTTTTATAATAATCATGTTTATTAACGCCGTTATTATGGTGACTTATATAATGGGCATTGTGATTAACGCCGTTATTATGGTGAGTTTTATAATGGGCATAATGATTAATGCTAGTATTATGGTAAGTTTATATTGGTTATCGTAATTAACGCTGTCACAATGGTGATATTTATAGTGGGCATTGTGATTAACCCCGTTATTATTCTGATTTTTTTAATGGTCATCGTGATTACCGCCGGTATTATTGTTAGTTGTAAAACAGTCATCGTGATTAACGCCGTAAGTTATAGTGGACATCGTGATTAACGCCGTAAGTTATAGTGGACATCGTGATTAACGCCGTAAGTTATAGTGGACATCGTGATTAACGCCGTAAGTTATAGTGGACATCGATATTAACGCCGTAAGTTATAGTGGACATCGTGATTAACGCCGTAAGTTATAGTGGACATCGTGATTAACGCCGTAAGTTATAGTGGACATCGTGATTAACGCCGTAAGTTATAGTGGACATCGTGATTAACGCCGTAAGTTATAGTGGACATCGTGATTAACGCCGTAAGTTATAGTGGACATCGTGATTAACGCCGTAAGTTATAGTGGACATCGTGATTAGCAATGTGGTTAACAGTTAACATCTTTGTCATCATCGTCGTCGTCACTATTACTATTATCCACATAGACGACATTGACGTCACTATTACTTTCATCTACATAGACGACGTTGACGTCACCATTACTTTCATCTACATAGACGACATTGACGTCACTATAACTATTATCTTCATAGACGACGTTGACGTCACCATTACTTTCATCTACATAGACGACATTGACGTCACCATTACTATCATCTACTTAGACGACGTTGACGTCACTATTACTATCATCTACATAGACGAAATTGACGTCACCATTACTATCATCTACATTGACGTGTTGACGTCACACTTACTATCGTCTACATTGACGTGTAGACGTCACCAATACTATCATCTACATTGAAGTGTTGACGTCACCATTTCTATCATCTACATAGACGACGTTGACGTCACTTTTACTTTCATCTACATAGACGACATTGACGTCACTATTACTATCATCTACATAGACGACGTTGATGTCACTATTACTATCATCTACTTAGACGACACTGATGTCACCATTACTATCATCTACTTAGACGACACTGATGTCACCATTACTATCATCTACTTAGACGACACTGATGTCACCATTACTATCATCTACATAGACGACACTGATGTCACCATTACTATCATCTACTTAGACGACATTGATGTCACCATTACTATCATCTACTTAGACGACACTGATGTCACCATTACTATCATCTACTTAGACGACACTGATGTCACCATTACTATCATCTACTTAGACGACACTGATGTCACCATTACTATCATCTACATTGACGAGTTAACGTC
>CAJHNH020000987.1:100000-142500 GCA_905116865.2 Candidula unifasciata | reverse complement strand
CGGCGAAGTGTGAACATCAAGACTGCGCACGAAGGAGAGAGTGGGATTGAGACTAAAGATGAAATACTAATGAAGAAAACAGAGGCAGTGAAGGCATTTATTCACCTATTTAATGTGCACAAATGAATAAGTGTTTCAGTTTCAACTAGTACATGATCTGTTGGCAACTATTGCAGACATGCTTCAAACATCACATCAAGTATCTTCTTATATTTCAGTTTTGGTCAGAGTATACTAAATAAATCTGGCAACCACAGGGTTACCACGAATTGATTTTTCCTACCTGCAACACAGTACGTATTTGAAGCTTTAGTGGCAATATTCAATAAAAAGGAAATATTGATTTTTATTCAAAACCTTGAAGGACGACTGAGGATTCATTCCTGCCATCCTTCTCTGAATGACCGACTGATTGTTCTAGAAAACTGACCAGAACCACAGGCAGATGATCAAACTGGCAAGTAATAAATTAATCTTTCACAGGGTCCCCTCTTCAAATTCCTAATTAATTTGCTAGTAACGTCACTGAGTATTTATTGCCGAATGCATTCTGTAACCCCCTCTCGTTCTTTCTTTGTTGCTCCTGTCAGGGGCGTACCTAGGATGTTGCAGGTAGGACAGTTGACCCAGGTGCCACTTGTAGGGAGCACCAACAAAAAACTTCATGAGTTTCAAGTTGTTGAAGAAGGTTAAAAAGGTGCTACCTTACAAACTGTAAAAAACTTGATCAATTCCACTGACGTTGATGAAACAAGAAAACAAACATACAGAACAATAATAATAATAACCCTGCGTTGAGGCCAAACTGGTAACTTGTGTAACATTAACATTGTGCACATGTTTCTTAACACAACAAAATGTGCACTGTGCCAACACACTCTACTTGTCTGCGCTAATAACACACTCTACTTGTCTGTGCCAGTGACACACTCTACTTGTCTGCGCTAATAACACACTCTACTTGTCTGCGCCAATGACACACTCTACTTGTCTGCGCTAATGACACACTCTACTTGTCTGCGCTAATGACACACTCTACTTGTCTGCGCCAATGACACACTCTACTAGTCTGCGCTAAAAACACACTCTACTTGTCTGCGCCAATGACACACTCTACTTGTCTGCGCCAATAACACACTCTACTTGTCTGCGCCAATGACACACTCTATTTGTCTGCGCCAATAACACACTCTACTTGTCTGCGCTAATGACAACTCTACTTGTCTGCGCCAATGACACACTCTACTTGTCTGCGCTAATGACACACTCTACTTGTCTGCGCTAATGACACACTCTACTTGTCTGCACCAATGACACACTCTACTTGTCTGCGCCAATGACACACTCTACTTGTCTGCGCCAATGACACACTCTACTTGTCTTCGCCAATAACACACTCTACTTGTCTGCGCTAATGACAACTCTACTTGTCTGCGCTAATGACACACTCTACTTGTCTGCGCTAATAACACACTCTACTTGTCTGCATCAATGACACACTCTACTTGTCTGCGCCAATGTCACACTCTACTTGTCTGAGCCAATGACACACTCTACTTGTCTGCGCCAATGACACACTCTACTTGTCTGCGCCAATGACAACTCTACTTGCTGCGCTAATAACACACTGCGCTGCATCAATGAAAGACTCTACTTGTCTGCGCTAATAACACACTCTACTTGTCTGCGCCAATGACACACTCTACTTGTCTGCGCTAATAACACACTCTACTTGTCTGCGCTAATAACACACTCTACTTGTCTGCGCCAATGACAACTCTACTTGTCTGCGCCAATGACATACTCTACTTGTCTGCGCTAATGACACACTCTACTTGTCTGCGCCAATGACACACTCTACTTGTCTGCGCCAATGACACACTCTACTTGTCTGCGCCAATGAAAGACTCTACTTGTCTGCGCTAATAACACACTCTACTTGTCTGCGCCAATGACACACTCTACTTGTCTGCGCTAATAACACACTCTACTTGTCTGCGCTAATAACACACTCTACTTGTCTGCGCTAATAACACACTCTCCTTGTCTGCGCCAATAACACTCTACTTGTTTCTGTTCTTTGAATTTTACTTGCATAGGGAGGATTCCTCTTGACTGTCAACTCCGGATACAGTTGTGGCTGTTCTTTTCACCGATGGAATTTACTCTTCTCACAGAAGTTATATCTACACATCTGATTTATACAGACTGTGTATGCAGACTGTTGGTTCCTTACCTCACAGGTAGCAAACGCGCCTAGTTAGTCGATTCTTGCGACATGGATGCTAGTGATGTGGGAAAAAAAAAAGGGGGGGGGGGTGACAATGAGTATAATCTTGTGTTTCAAACATTGAGGCTCTTGACGCTACACAAGGAGCGAGGGCATTCAACTGGCTTCTTAATTATGCTTTACAAAGTCTTTTAAGCAGTCCCAAAATTGAGCAATGGCTAAACAAATGTAAGATCTGAACTACCTGCCCTGGGGGGCACACCACTATAGGAACGCCTTCACTACTCCTCGCTCCACCCCCCTCCCTCGTTTACATGTCCCCACTAGTATGTGCATTTAGTTATCTTTAGTTGTGGCCCCTGACGCGACCAGCTAGTGTCCTGTTTGTTCGTTCTCCCAGCGAACAAGTGTTCACATTCTGATCTGGACACCGATTAGCACCTGCTGTCTAGGATCGAAGGCCCCTGAGCCATTGTCCAGTGTAACCCAGGCGGTAAGCTGACTCCGTGTGTGGTACAGGTTTGCGCTTGCTGTTGCTGGCAACTGTTGCTGTTTCTGGCAATACTTGCTGTTGTGGTTACTTTTGATGTTTCTGGAAATACTTACTGTTACAAGCAACTGTTGCTGTTACAGTCAACTCTTGCTGTTTCTGGCAACTGTTGCTGTTTCTGGCAACTGTTGCTGTTAAAGTCAACTCTTGCTGTTTCCGGTAACTGTTGATTTGTCTAGATACACTTACGAAGCGTCACGTGCTCGCTGAAGCATTTACAGAGTGGCGTATAAATTATAAATAGTCTACATCAATGCCTGAATCGATGACAGAATCACTGATGACGGATGACGTCAGATGGAAGATGTAATCAAGAAATACAATGTAGAATAGCCCAAGCAAAGGCAGCATTTTACAAAATAAAGAATATTTTAAGCATTTTTTTTTTTTTTTTTTTGTAATCCAGACGAGACAGAGAATTCTGAGAAGTCATATACATCTTATCTTGTTGTGTGGAAGTACATCGTGGACAGTTGGTAAATGAGTCCAAACTTGTTTGGAGGCTGTTGCGATGTGGTTTTATAGACGAATGGTGAGAATACCCTGGACAGATAAAAAGAGTAATGAAGATGTCTTGAAAGAAACTGACTCACGAAGAGAACAGATTGTTCACATCAGGGGGAGACAATCTTCCATTCATTGGTCATGTGATGAGAAGAAGAAAACTCGGGTACATAGTGACAGTAAGAAAGTTAGAGTGGAGGGAGGCAGAGGGCGACCGAAAGAAAAGATTCCAGACAGTTAGACATTATAGCATGGATCAAGAACGTCTAGATCTGACCGATGGAGACGGTCTTGCATGGGTGACCATTTGTATCGGTGTTCAGCCTGCACACTTTCGCTCAGGTGAAAGGCACGACCAACATTGAGCCAGACTACTCCATCACCATTAGTACTGGCACTCTGTGCTGGCTGCTGAGGATGGGCACGAAGCATATATGGCAATGTCCCGAGAGCTGTGATGTGAATTCTGGAGTCAACTCAGTTCGACTCAACTCAGTTCGACTCAACTCTGTTCGACTCAACTCTGTTCGACTCAACTCTGTTCGACTCAACTCTGTATCAGATTGAAGTACAAGAGAATGTTGTGGATAGACATAACTACCAACACCAAACGATATGGAGGACCGTGTCAGAGTTGATTGAAAGTACATCAGACAGAAGGTTGTTGGATAGACATGACTTGTTCTTCTTCTTCTCTTCGACCTTTTACCTCATCGAAGTGTCGGGGGGAGATGTAATGTTCGTTGATGAGCTCTGTCCAGAGCACTATTAAGACTGATGTTCATTTCTGTAAGGCTGTTCCAAATGCCACAACTCCATCTTTTCCTAGGTCTTCCACTCGCTCTATACCCGTTGTAACGTTTTAGTGTAGCTCGCTATGGTGGACGTGACTACCAAGACCAAACGACATGGACTTCAAGAAGTAGGCAATAATAATAGATAACAAAAAAATTTATTTGTCTGTTGCACAGGAAAGTGTCAGTATCGATTCCAACGGATGCATGCATGGTTCGCTACTGCTTGGCTGTCTTGTTAGGCTGCATCTTTGGTTCCTTCTCCCTTTTTGCAACAATGACCTTAGCTCCGAGAACGACCCAACCTTAAATGGATACCAGGTAAAGTCCTAAGAAGTCAAAGCGTCATTTATGATATTGATCATATCACCCACCAAGTGCCGATTCGTCTATAAACTATAGGTCGTGCCCTATATGCCTTAAAACGCCTGTGGAAAAGAGTCTTTCACATTTATCTCTTTATTTTATGTTTGATTCTTGTTTCATTTCTTGCAGCCTACTTTTTCATTTTGCTCTGTTTTCCCGCTTCTCTCGGTTTTCTCCCTTGCTCTACTCAATTCTGTATCTGTTTCGTTTTTGTTATAATGGTAACAATTACCCCCCCCCCCCCCCCCCCGCTCTACCACAACCACCCCCTAATTTGCTGTACTTTCCTTTTTTTTTTAACCCTCCTTGAGATTTGCTGTCACGTGGTGCACTTGCAGTTTCCATATTAGAAATGATATGATCACGTGATCCAATCCCCAGAGTCAAAGAATATTTACGATCGCTGAGCCCGGAGGTGCCCTCTGCCGGGGCTCTCAAATGCCCGCCATGAATAGGCACTAAAATCTAACACAAATACCCACCAGCTGCTTGGTCGGGTCCTCATACTTGCCAGCTAGACACTCAATCCGAGAACGGCAAGAAGATCTAGCAATGAAACTAGAATACCAATATACTTTGTCAGTTAGAGACGATAAGAGCTTGTGAGCTTGCGTACTTAACTGAACACAGGTCACACAAACACACACATACACACTGACATACACACATCACCTTTCATTCTATTAGCTTTTCAAATTCTGTCATCGGTAGCCAGCATGGTGTAGCGGTTGGTCACTCGGCTGTGCGCCCGAAGTTGTAGGTTCCAAGCTAACGACAGATGTTCACTGCATTACTAAACAAGTTCAGATTAGTCTATAAAAATCAGGCCTAGCCCTACATGCCCACAACTCTTGGAGGCTTGGACAAATGCCCCTTACTTGACTTTTTTGACAGCTGTAGTAGCTTAGTTTGTCTTCCTCGATCGTCCACAGAATCCTCCACACCTACTGCCATCAACGTTTTCCACTGCCTGTTGAGGCTAGGTAGATTCCTAGATGTGTCTTCCTCGATCGTCCACAGAATCCTCCACACCTACTGCCATCAACATTTTCCATTGTCCGTTGAGAGCTCGGTAATTGCAAGATGTGTGTGACTCTGTGAAGCCCTAGGCCCCATCTTGTAACCCATTGGTCTCATGACACCCTCTCCTTCTCTCTTTCTGTCTCTCTCACTCACCTCCCGTCTCACTTTCGTTCACTCCCAGACCATGACTGATGGATCTATTTCTTCTTGCAGCCCACCAATCAAACGTTGATCATCAAACTCAACCAGCCAATCAGGCGTTGATAATCAAATGAGACTAGCCAATGGGCAGAAACCAATAAAATGCTCTAATCCATACATTGCTTGTCTCGTACTGTTGATCTGATCTTTGATGTCTCTCTCTCGTGCATGCCGAGGCGGTGACCATGACCAGGCAGATGCCCTCAGCCAACCTCCAGCCATCTGTGTTCCGCTCAGTGTCCTTTCCTTGTTGGACAACAGTACATCCATCTTCTTCTTCTTTATCATCTGTAAACTCGTGCTGAAACTTCTAGTTCTTCTTCTTTATCATCTGTAAACTCGTGCTGAAAGTTCTAGTTCTTCTTCTACTAGTGGACTTTGATCTAGATCTGGAACTTAAATTTTGCGTGCACATCCGTTTCACAGACCTGTTTTTCTCCCAATCTGTTGGTTACTTGTCTTATGGCAGATGCACGCCGACTTAAAAATACAACATTAATTAGTCGCCTCCTACGACATGCTTGTTAGGGGGCATCGGATCTATTCTCGACTCTGAAATCTGATGCCCCAGAATCGCCACATGAGGACAACAAGGCATCCAACAGAAGAAATAAGTCGTGGGAGCAATATGGCAGTAACCATCTCTCTCTCTCTCTCTCTCTCTCTCTCTCTCTCTCTCTCTCTTCTCTCTCTCTCTCTCTCTGTGTGTGTGTGTGTGTGTATGTGTGTGTGCTAGTGGGTATGCGTGTGTATGCTTTCTATCCTAAGTATTTTGGACGTGTTCTTCTTCTTAAAATTGTGGGTTCTGGAGCCTCAAGTTTGGAGGAGTTTTGGGGGGGGGGGGGGTGAAACGCACGCCCCCCCCCTCCAACAAGCTTGTCCTCATAGGCTAATATTTAACATTTTGCCCAAATTTGATTGGCTGGACCAACAACTAGACTTTATTAAGGACGAAAGCAGAAGCAGAAACTGGTCTTTATTGTCGACACACAGGTCTGGAACCATCTGGCGTCCAGTCGACTATCCTTGGGCACCCCCTGAGGCTCGCCCTGTTATCTGACGTCCAATAAACTTATCCTTGGGCACCATGTGAGGCTCTCCCTATCATCTGCCGTCCAGTCGACTTATCCTTGGGCACACTGTGAGGTTCTCTCTGTCATCTGAAGTCCAATAAACTTATCCTTGGGCACACTGTGAGGTTCTCTCTGTCATCTGACGTCCAATAAACTTATCCTTGGGTACCCTGTGAGGCTCTCCCTGTCATCTGACGTCCAATAAACTTATCCTTGGGCACACTGTGAGGTTCTCTCTGTCATCTGACATCCAATCAACTTATCTTTGGGCACACTGTGAGGCTCTCCCTGTCATCTGGCGTGTAGTCGACTTATCCTTGGGTACCCTGTGAGGCTCTGCCTGCCACCTGGCGTCTAGCCGACTTATCCTTGGGCACCCTGTGAGGCTCTCCCTGTCATCTGGCGTCTAGTCGACTTATCCTTGGGTACCCTGTGAGGCTCTGCCTGCCACCTGGCGTCTAGGAAAAAGGAAAAGGAAGAGGAGGAGGGAGAGGAAGAATAAGAATAAGCAGAATATGATAAAGTGGAGATGAGGCGCAGTAGGAGGAAAAAGGTGAAGAGAAAGAAAAAGAAGAAAAAAAAAAAAAGAAGAACAACAACAACAACAATAACAACAACAACAACAACAACAACAACAACAACAACAACGACAACAAAGACAACAACAACAATAACAACAACAACAAATTGGATGAGAACAAAAGTATATAACCTTAAATGAGTCAGTAACACAAGATGCCAGAGAGTTGAAAATGACACCATTGTATTTTATACATGTTGTCTGCTGAATGTACGTTTTTGTTTATAAATGAAACAATAGCAGGATGATGAAATGACTGAATGTATCAATGGCAGGATGATGAAGTGACTGAATGTATCAATGGCAGGATGATAAAATGACTGAATGTATCAATGGCAGGATGATGAAATGACTGAATGTATCAATGGCATGATGATGAAATGACTGAATGTATCAATGGCAGGATGATTAAGTAACTGAATGTATCAATGGCAGGATGATGAAATGACTGAATGTATCAATGGCAGGGTGATGAAATGACTGAATGTATCAATGGCAAGGTGACGAAACAATAGATAATTGATGCGATGACTGATTAAATAATGAAATGATGGTAGGATAAGTGACCTAATAACTGAATCAATGAAAAGCAGAATTACGAACGAAATTATTATTAACGGTAGTCCGGTTTGATGACATAACTAAATACATCAGTGGTAGGAACGTTTGAAGAAATAAAATTATCGAATGGTAAGTGTAATAAATGGTTTTGTATTTCTACTCGTTGTCTAGGCAGTATTCATGCGTGTGTGGTGGATGATATTCTCACACGCTCCACGTTACACAACTGGCACAAGCCGACACCGATGTGAGCTTACGAGACATGAATTTATTGACGTATTAAGACTTACGAGAAACGAATAGTCCAGTCGGTGTCCTAGTGAACAGCTTTCGTACACAAACTCACGCAGCCTTCAACGAACAGTCTTCTGCAAGCATTCAAGCAACGATGGGTCCCATGGATTCAACATTGATGTTTGGACATCTCACACGCTGGCATGGTCGATCTCAGCTTAACACTTCGTCGGCAGGTCTCCTTTCTCCTCAGGCACTCACGTAGACATTCTCACATTCAGTCGCTCGTCTTCTCACTCCAACAGGTCGACACAAACTAAACTTGACCAGAGTCAAGTCTGACATACCACGGGTTCGTTTCACGTGACAACACGTGGTGGTCCTTTACTTTTCCCGTGGCGACCTTGGGTCGCATCACCGTGGTCCCCGTGATAACTAGTGGTTAGTCACCTATCTCCAGATTCTCGTTTAATCCAAGTATCTGGACTATCTCGGTGTTTTCGGTCAGCTTTGGGCCTTCCCCCCAACCATCCTAAACTGAGTGGAAAATATGCCCCATTACAGTAAGAACTAGCTGAATAAATGGTTGGGTGGACAATCGATGACATCATTAAAGAAATCAGCTATAAATGATTTTTTTAAATGGTGGAACGTTGAAATGATCTGTGCTGTCTCTTTATGTTTAGAACTATTTATGACAGTCTCCCACAGCCGCGATGGGGAAAAGTTGAAATGTGTTTGCTCCGACACCATCAAATGGTTGAACAGACTGCGTGCTGTGTTGGCTACACACATGAATGCAAGATTTCATAAATAGGTAACATATCATTAAATTAACTAATGTTTTTAGGAAATAAATAGATCAGCAAATAAAAAAAAGAAGAAAATTAAAAAACAATAAAAACTACTGAAAGCTTTGAATCAAGGATCTTGGGTCGCTTGGCTAGTGCTGTCGCCACGTACTGTGCAGGCCTAAAATTGTATTTTTGAAATTCCCCCCCCCCCCCTTTCTACTCCCAGCACAAAAGAAAACAAAATCTCAACGTTACCGGGGCATCAGACCCGGATCTCCTGCATGAGATCCCAAAGTTGTTAAACGTTCGAGCAGTGACTTCTCAGTGAACCCGTGCCGGCAGGACAGGATGCACCGACACATTAATATGTGGTACGTTAGTATTTTTTTTTAAAACAGTGCAGTTATCAAAAGATAGACACACATAACAACAACAAACAACGAGCGATTGAGTCATTGGATGTCACCATTGTCATCTTACTTTTCGCTGAATCCATTTCTGCATGACACAATGGATAGAAGAATAAATGGATGGATGAATAAATGGATAGAGGAATAAACGGATAGGTGAATCTATGGATGAATGAATAAATGGATGGATGAATAAATGGATAGATGAATAAATGGATGGATGAATAAATGGATGGATGAATAAATGGATGGATGAATAAATGGATAGATGAATAAATGTATAAATGGATAGGTCAATCAATGGATGGATGAATAAATGGATAGATGAATAAATGGATGGATGAATAAATGGATGGACGAATAAATGGATAGATGAATACAAGAATAGATGAATAAATGGATAGATGAATAAATGGATGGATGAATAAATGGATAGGTCAATCAATGGATCGATGAATAAATGGATAGAGGAATAAATGGATAGGTGAATCAATGGATGAATGAATAAATCGATGGATGAATAAATCGATGGATGAATAAATGGACGGATGATTAAATGGATGGATGAATAAATGGATGGATGAATAAATGGATGGATGAATAAATGGATGGATGAATAAATGGATAGGTCAATCAATTGATGGATAAATAAATGAATAGATGAATAAATGGATAGGTGAATCAATGGATGGATGAATAAATGGATAGATGAATAAATGGATGGATGGATGAATAAATGGATGAATGAATAAATGGATGGATGAATAAATGGATAGATGAATCAATTGATGGATGAATAAAGTGATAAACGGATCGGTGGATATAATAAAAGTGAAGTTGTCAAAAAATATAAACATATACAACATGAACCAATTGTATCTCTGGATGTTAGCTCGTATTCTAAACTATCTGAGATTGCTAACTTCAGCCTCGTTATATGTGTCATTGCTCGTGCTGAATCAGGTTCACAAGCTGTCCGACACACCAGGGCTTGGACGTTGTGACTGATTTCACGTGGAATCGACAGAAACAATAAAATCTTCAGTCTTGAGTGGCTTCTTTCAACACACTGGACAACAGAAATGGTTTCGCGCCATAGACTGGAACCCACACCTACAAGTGTCGCAAAGTCTGGGCAGAGAAAAACACTTGACCAGCTGGACACGCCAAAGTTACAGTGTCGTGGTTGACCAAGTCTTTCACACAACCGGAGCAGAGAGTAGGAGGCATGCTAAAGGGAATACAACTGGAAATATTGGTAGGATGATAGACAGAATACCGACGAAAACTTTAGAGCAGTTGCTAAATAACTATTGGAACGAGAGCCGCGATAGTCCAGCGGCTAAACTTTACCTGCACACCTTAAGGTCGCGGGTTCAACTCAGCATGGAGCCGGGTTTTGTTTTCATACACGACCTTGGCTCCTAGATCGACCTTGCCTTACAAGGTATCAGGTACAATCTTTGGAAGTAAAGGCGGTCGTCATGATTATGATCACCGCACCCATCAAGGCATATGAGAATACGAGTCTAATCTGGTGTGCCCGATGCGCCTCTGGCGTGTAAAAGGACCATGACTTGACTTACTCTTGGAGTAGTCTTTAATGGGATGCACAGGGCAGAAGGTCGGGGTGAAAACTCTGATACAACACAACATGACAAATGAAAACAGTGATAAGATACAACGCGACAAATAAAAACAGTGATCAGATATGGCATGGCTAATGAAAACAGTGATCAGATATGACATGGCTAATGAAAACAGTGATAAGATGTGACACGACTAATGAAAACAGTGAAAATATACGACATGAGAAATAAAAACGTTAATAAGATATGACAAATGAAACATTAAAAAGATACAACTGACAAATGAAAACTGTGATCAGATATGGCATGGCTAATGGAAACAGTGATCAGATATGACAAATGAAAACAGTGATCACATAAGACAAATAAAAACAGTGATCAGATATGATAAATGAAATGTGATCAGATATGACATGGCTAATGTAAACAGTGATCAGATATGACAAATGAAAACAGTGATCAGATATGAAAAATGAAACGTGATCAGATATGACATGGCTAATGAAAACAGTGATCAGATATGACAAATGGAAACAGGGATCAGATATGACAAATGGAAACAGTGATCAGATATGACAAATGAAACGTGATCAGATATGACATGGCTAATGAAAACAGTGATCAGATATGACAAATGGAAACAGGGATCAGATATGACAAATGAAAACAGTGATCAGATATGACAAATGAAACGTGATCAGATATGACATGGCTAATGAAAACAGTGATCAGATATGACAAATGGAAACAGGGATCAGATATGACAAATGAAAACAGTGATCAGATATGACATGGCTAATGAAAACAGTGATCAGAAATGACAAATAAAAACAGTGATCAGATATGACAAATAAAAACAGTGATCAGATATGACAAATGAAATGTGATCAGATATGACATGGCTAATGAAAACAGTGATTAGATATGACAAAAGAAAACAGTGATCAGATATGACAAATATAAACAGTGATCAGATATGACAAATGAAATGTGATCAGATATGACATGGCTAATGAAAACAGTGATCAGATATGACAAATGGAAACAGGGATCAGATATGACAAATGAAAACAGTGATCAGATATGACAAATGAAACGTGATCAGATATGACATGGCTAATGAAAACAGTGATCAGATATGACAAATGGAAACAGGGATCAGATATGACAAATGAAAACATTGATCAGATATGACATGGCTAATGAAAACAGTGATCAGAAATGACAAATAAAAACAGTGATCAGATATGACAAATAAAAACAGTGATCAGATATGACAAATGAAATGTGATCAGATATGACATGGCTAATGTAAACAGTGATTAGATATGACAAAAGAAAACAGTGATCAGATATGACAAATATAAACAGTGATCAGATATGACAAATGAAATGTGATCAGATATGACATGGCTAATGTAAACAGTGATCAGATATGACAAATGAAAACAGTGATTAGATATGTCAAATGAAACGTGATCAGAAATGACATGGCTAATGAAAACGGTGAACAGATATGACAAATGGAAACAGGGATCAGATAAGACAAATGAAAACAGTGATCTGATATGACTGGCTAATGAAAACAGTGATCAGATATGAAAAATGAAAACAGTGATCACATATGACATGAATGTTGAAAACAACGATAAAACATATCATGGCAAACAGGCAACACTAAACAGAATCAGGTGCGCCTGCCAGGGACGATTGCCGTCGGCAGTAAAAATACCCTGTGAAACGAGAAATAGAATCTCTAGCACAAACTTCTCAGTAAAACAGGGTAAGTTTACGACCAAGGAGCCAGGTCTCCAGGGCTAGTCGGGGTGTCAGGATCCACTCTTGTTGGATAGTTGGTGGCTGGGTCTCAGGATCCCCTGTTGTTGGATAGTTGGTGGCTGGGTCTCAGAATCCCCTGTTGTTGGATAGTTGGTGGCTGGGTCTCAGGATCCACTGTTGTTGGAAAGTTGGTAGCCAGGACAATGGTTAAATAATAGTCAGGATATCTCAATGCCACTGGTTAAATCACAGTTAAGATATCACACTGACAATGTTTAAATAAAAGTTAGGATATCTCACTGACAATGTTTAAAAACAGTTAGGATATCACATTGAACATGGTTAAATAACAGTAAGGATATCACATTGAAAATGGTTAAATAACAGTTAGGATATCAGACTGGCAATGGTAGAATTTAAGGCATCTCACCGACAATGGTCAAATAATAGTTAGGATTTCTCACTGACAGTGGTCAGCTAACAGTTAGAATATGTCACTGACAATGGTTAAAAAACAGGATTATATATCACTGACTATATTGAGAAAACAGATAGGATATTTTAATGACAATGGTTAAATAACAGTTAGGATATCTTACTGACAATGGTTAAATAGCAGTTAAGATATCTCAATGACAATGGTTAAATAACAGGATATCTTACTGACAATGGTTAAATAGCAGTTAAGATATCTCAATGACAATGGTTAAATAACAGGATATCTTACTGACAATGGTTAAATAGCAGTTAAGATATCTCAATGACAATGGTTAAATAACAGGATATCTTACTGACAATGGTTATGTTTTCGTTGTGATCTGTGGATGATACTGGGGATGATGTTGCAAAAAATCGGTACTGTCTGACAAATATTTGGGGAGGATATGATGTATGTAGGAGAACAAAGGTAGCAGCCACAGTTGTGGTAGTAGTAGTGTCAGCTGTGGTAATAGTTGTGTTGGCTGTGATGACAGTAGTGTTGGTTGTGGGGACAGAAGTGTTGTTTGTGGGGACAGTAGTGTTGGTTGTGGGGACAGTAGTGTTGGTTGTGATGACAGTAGTGTTGTTTGTGGGGACAGAAGTGTTGTTTGTGGGGACAGTAGTGTTGGTTGTGGGGACAATAGTGTTGTTTGTGGGGACAGAAGTGTTGTTTGTGGGGACAGTAGTGTTGGTTGTGGGGACAGAAGTGTTGGTTGTGGGGACAGTAGTGTTGTTTGTGGGGACAGTAGTGTTGGTTGTGGGGACAGTAGTGTTGGTTGTGGGGACAGTAGTGTTGGTTGTGAGGACAGTAGTGTTGGTTGTGATGACAGTAGTGTTGGTTGTGATGACAGTAGTGTTGGTTGTGATGACAGTAGTGTTGTTTGTGGGGACAGAAGTGTTGGTTGTGGGGACAGAAGTGTTGGTTGTGGTGACAGTAGTGTTGGTTGGGATGACAGTAGTGTTGGTTGTGGGGACAGTAGTGTTGGTTGGGATGACAGTAGTGTTGGTTGTGGGGACAGTAGTGTTGGTTGTGGGGACAGTAGTGTTGGTTGTGGGGACAGTAGTGTTGGTTGTGGGGACAGTAGTGTTGTTTGTGGGGACAGAAGTGTTGGTTGTGGGGACAGAAGTGTTGGTTGTGGGGACAGTAGTGTTGTTTGTGGGGACAGTAGTGTTGGTTGTGGGGACAGAAGTGTTGTTTGTGGGGACAGTAGTGTTGGTTGTGGGGACAGTAGTGTTGGTTGTGATGACAGTAGTGTTGTTTGTGGGGACAGAAGTGTTGGTTGTGGGGACAGTAGTGTTGTTTGTGGGGACAGTAGTGTTGGTTGTGGGGACAGAAGTGTTGGTTGTGGGGACAGTAGTGTTGGTTGTGGGGACAGTAGTGTTGGTTGTGGGGACAGTAGTGTTGGTTGTGGGGACAGTAGTGTTGGTTGTGGGGGACAGTAGTGTTGGTTGTGGGGACAGTAGTGTTGTTTGTGGGGACAGAAGTGTTGGTTGTGGGGACAGAAGTGTTGGTTGTGGGGAAAGTAGTGTTTGTTGTGGGGACAGTAGTGTTGTTTGTGGGGACAGTAGTGTTGGTTGTGATGACATTAGTGTTGGTTGTGGGGACAGTAGTGTTGGTTGTGATGACAGTAGTGTTGGTTGTGGGGGCAGTAGTGTTGGTTGTGATGACAGTAGTGTTGGTTTTGGGGACAGTAGTGTTGGTTGTGGGGACAGTAGTGTTGGTTGTGGGGACAGTAGTGTTGGTTGTGGGGACAGTAGTGTTGGTTGTGGGGACAGTAGTGTTGGTTGTGGGGACAGTAGTGTTGGTTGTGGGGACAGTAGTGTTGTTTGTGGGGACAGAAGTGTTGGTTGTGGGGACAGAAGTGTTGGTTGTGGGGACAGTAGTGTTTGTTGTGGGGACAGTAGTGTTGTTTGTGGGGACAGTAGTGTTGGTTGTGGGGACAGTAGTGTTGGTTGTGATGACAGTAGTGTTGGTTGTGGGGACAGTAGTGTTGGTTGTGATGACATTAGTGTTGGTTGTGGGGACAGTAGTGTTGGTTGTGATGACAGTAGTGTTGGTTGTGGGGACAGTAGTGTTGGTTGTGATGACAGTAGTGTTGGTTGTGGGGACAGTAGTGTTGGTTGTGGGGACAGTAGTGTTGTTTGTGGGGACAGAAGTGTTGGTTGTGGGGACAGTAGTGTTGGTTGTGGGGACAGTAGTGTTGGTTGTGATGACAGTAGTGTTGGTAGTGGGGACAGTAGTGTTGGTTGTGATGACAGTAGTGTTGGTTGTGGGGACAGTAGTGTTGGTTGTGATGACACTAGTGTTGTTTGTGGGGACAGAAGTGTTGTTTGTGGGGACAGAAGTGTTGGTTGTGGGGACAGTAGTGTTGGTTGTGATGACAGTAATGTTGGTTTTGGGGACAGTAGTGTTGTTTGTGGGGACAGTAGTGTTGGTTGGGATGACAGTAGTGTTGGTTGTGAGGACAGTAGTGTTGTTTGTGATGACATTAGTGTTGGTTGTGGGGACAGTAGTGTTGGTTGTGGGGACAGTAGTGTTGTTTGTGAGGACAGTAGTGTTGGTTGTGATGACATTAGTGTTGGTTGTGGGGACAGTAGTGTTGGTTGTGGGGACAGTAGTGTTGGTTGTGATGACAGTAGTGTTGGTTGTGGGGACAGTAGTGTTGTTTGTGGGGACAGAAGTGTTGGTTGTGGGGACAGAAGTGTTGGTTGTGGGGACAGCAGTGTTGGTTGTGATGACAGTAGTGTTGGTTGTGGGGACAGTAGTGTTGGTTGTGGGGACAGTAGTGTTGGTTGTGATGACAGTAGTGTTGGTTGTGGGGACAGTAGTGTTGGTTGTGGGGACAGTAGTGTTGGTTGTGGGGACAGTAGTGTTGGTTGTGATGACAGTAGTGTTGGTTGTGGGGACAGTAGTGTTGGTTGTGAGGACAGTAGTGTTGGTTGTGATGACAGTAGTGTTGGTTGTGATGACAGTAGTGTTGGTTGTGGGGACAGTAGTGTTGGTTGTGGGGACAGTAGTGTTGGTTGTGGGGACAGTAGTGTTGGTTGTGATGACAGTAGTGTTGGTTGTGATGACAGTAGTGTTGGTTGTGATGACAGTAGTGTTGGTTGTGGGGACAGTAGTGTTGGTTGTGGGGACAGTAGTGTTGGTTGTGATGACAGTAGTGTTGGTTGGGATGACAGTAGTATTGGTTGTGGGAACAGTAGTGTTGGTTGTGGGGACAGTAGTGTTGGTTGTGGGGACAGTAGTGTTGGTTGTGGGGACAGTAGTGTTGGTTGTGGGGACAGTAGTGTTGGTTGGGATGACAGTAGTGTTGGTTGGGATGACAGTAGTGTTGGTTGTGGGGACAGTAGTGTTGGTTGTGGGGACAGCAGTGTTGATTGTGGGGACAGTAGTGTTGTTTGTGGGGACAGTAGTGTTGGTTGTGGGGACAGTAGTGTTGGTTGTGATGACAGTAGTGTTGGTTGTGGGGACAGTAGTGTTGGAAGTTGTGATAGCTGTAGATGGCAGATTGTTGAGAGGCACGCCAGTCGACATGATGATGATTATGATAGTCCTAGTACTAGTTGTAGTGAGTAAATACAATGCAAAGCAAAGAATCCTTCAATAGAACTGACCCATGGATGTTACACTCGTAAATTTGAGGTCAGTCGGCATTGCAAGCATGATGTTCTCAATCCGACACAACAGCCTTTACTTCGGGCAATATCTCCAGACATTAGAGCCCAGCGTTGAAGTGTTTGTAGCCATTTAAGAAGCATTACCTTTCGTCAAATGTCTGTGATTTTTGTCGCCTGTACTGTTTGAACAAAGAAGACACAAACAATAGACGGCACATTATTGCCAGGCATGTTCCGCTGTATCTCGTCGGATGCATTCTACAGTAACAATTTTTTTTTAATGAAGCAAATAAATGAACCCCTCGAAGAAAAAAAAAAACACAAATTCGAGTACATTCAAAACTATCTGTTTCACGAGTGTAAATGCATAATTCTGCACTAAACCGGGTTATCGCAGTCGCTTCCACAAACCTCAATATTTTACTGTTGGCTGAAGTGTAAATAACTCCACATCCACCCCCGTGTATTTACAATGTGTGCAGAGTCCGAAATTTGACATTCAATGGCTGAAAGGGGATTTTTTCCATCAAGTCACCTGATTTGTTGTCGCTAGGTTACCTGATTTGTTGTCGCTAGGTTACCTGATTTGTTGTCGCTAGGTTACCTGATTTGTTGTCGCTAGGTTACCTGATTTGTTGTCGCTAGGTTACCTGATTTGTTGTCGCTAGGTTATCATTATTGTTTTGCATTGCTTTTGCCAGCCATAGTACTGTCGTGATAAACCGGTTTAGTCCAAAATTACGCAGACACAAAGACATGCTTTTCACCTTTGACTGATCTACACCTCTATTTGTTACCGTCATCGCATTGATCCACAGTTCTGTTTGTTACCTTCACGAATGGATCCACAGTTCTGTTTGTTACCTTCACGAATGGATCCACAGTTCTGTTTGTTACCTTCACGAATGGATCCACAGTTCTGTTTGTTACCTTCACGAATGGATCCACAGTTCTGTTTGTTACCTTCACGAATGGATCCACAGTTCTGTTTGTTACCTTCACGAATGAATACACAGTTCTGTTTGTTAGCTTCACGAATGGATCCACAGTTCTGTTTGTTACCTTCACGAATGGATCCACAGTTATGTTTGTTATCTTCACAAATGGATCCACAGTTCTGTTTGTTACCTTCACGAATGGATCCACAGTTCAGTTTGTTACCTTCACGAATGGATCCACAGTTCTGTTTGTTACCTTCACAAATGGATCCACAGTTCTGTTTGTTACCTTCACGAATGGATCCACAGTTCTGTTTGTTACCTTCACGAATGGATCCACAGTTCACCACATTGACCCCTAAGTGGACATCTACGTCCAAACAACTGAAGTGCGTACCTGGACACACCTGCAGACAATGATGAACTATTGTTACCCAGGTGTACTCGAAACTCATAATGTGAGAGGTACCTGCTCGATAAACGTTCAGTCAAGACATGGGAGAAAGCGAGGAGAGGAGAAAGTGGAGCCAAATGAACGAATGAACGAATGAATCAAGAACTGACATTACCAAACTCGGGACATATCCACACGTGCTCAGGCTCTCTGTTCGCCAGTAGCAAGCGAAGAGTCGACATGATAATAGCACCAGTTTCAAGCTAATTAAAAGTCTGCCTATGCTTCCCCATCAGTGTTGAATTTGTTCCATACCCTCTAACCATCCCCCTTTAAAGAAGTCCGTCAGTGAATGGTTTCTCGGTCTGTTCCTTTACAGTGAACATTTGATTCCAGAGAGATTTCACGATATCAGCTTTCATATAGAGTAACTCAGCATCTAGAGAAACGACTGCAGCCAGTTTAACAGCATGCTCATTACTCCTCACACCCGAATTTAGCTATCAATATTAACTCATCGAATTCTAGAATAAAAGGCAGGGAGGTTGGACATGTTCCCATCTCTTGAGAGGAACCGAGGTGTAGTGCTTGTCCAGATAAAACCATGACATCACTTGGCGAGGGACAAACTCAGTATCACCATGGCCGCCTTTACGTTCCATAAAATCTGCTTGTTGGCATGTTATGCCGAGACCACATGGGAGCATATGTCAGGCTGTGGATTCGAACTGCATGGCTACCGGCTTAAGTCTAGCACTTTCAATTGAATTGTTACCACTAATGGTGATTAGTGATTAGTCAGGACTATCATCAGAGCACTCCGGACAGGTCCATAGGTGCTCAGATTTCCTCCTCAAACGCTCCATTAGTGTAAAACTACTGTTGGTGCTTTGTCTCCTTGGTGAAATGGCTACCGGCTCAAGGCAAGCACTTGGACAGATTTTAAGGGAATGAGTTCTAAGAGTCTCATCACAAACATCATCTCATCATCCTCCAATATGGGTCTCGGGGCCTCATTTCAAGGGAGAAGCCACATATCCCCAGCCCCGAACGCCCCTCTTGTCCATCTCTCTCGCCAATAAACGTGATTTCAAAGACAACTAAATAGGACAGTTGCCTTCAAAGTCAGAGGCCATTTGCCTAGGAAAAAAAAAAAGAAGAAAAAAAAAAGTGTATGCATAAAAAAGCCAGATCTGTAAAACACATGTGCACGCAATTAAAAAAAAATATTTGTATAAGGAACAAGACGAAAGTGCAGTAGTGCACGAACAACCAAAACATTCCCCCAAGAAGAAGACATCATCATCATCATAATTTGCTACCATGCCGTCAAAGCACGCACGATCCTCCCAACCTGTTAGCTTCTGTATGTTCTTGTCTGGATCCTAACATGACCAAGCCACCCAGGGAGTTATGTCAGAGCTGCCGTTTGTTACTGTCGTATCAACACTGTCTTTTAGTTGTCAACTTTCTCTTGCTGGTGTCTCCGTAATAACTTCACTGTCACTTAGTTGTCAACTTTCTCCTGCCTGTATCTCCTTAAAAACGTCACTGTCACTTAGCTGTCAACTTTCTCCTGCCAGTGACTCCATAATAACTTCACCGACTGCCCCTAGTTTCTCTGAATGGCTTATAAATAGAAGACCAGAGAATAGATTAGAATCTACCTGTGCTGAGAGAGCAAACCAGGTTCTGTCATCTGTTGAATGGGGGGTGTGGCACTGGGAGGGGAAGTGGGTGGTGGAAGACAAATTATAACACCCGGTTGACGCATTAGTTAGACGGCTCTACAACCGGTAAGGTGGTGGAGTTTTTCTGTCGGGGACAAAATTAAACATTCCAACCTGCACACTCCTTGGCGACTGCCCTAGCCATGAGGCCCCGAATCCTGAGGCTCCCAAACCTCCCTCCCACGTCTACACCCCGCCAGAGAGCGCTAAATACACACAGTAGTGATATTAGGTTTTTTCTTTTCTAAATAACAATAATGAGAAGAATAACAGTTCAGGGTAGGGCAATATTTATCTGGATAATTTCGATATAATCAGAAATGGTGACAAAGTATGTTGGATATAATCAGAAATGGTGACTAAGTATGTTGGATATAATCAGAAATGGTGACAAAGTATGTTGGATATAATCAGAAATGGTGACAAAGTAAGTTGGATATAATTAGAAATGGTGACAAAGTATGTTGGATATAATCAGAAATGGTGACAAAGTATGTTGGATATAATTAGAAATGGTGACAACCTATGTTGGTTATAATCAGAAATGGTGACAAAGTATGTTGGATATAATTAGAAATGGTGACAAAGTACGTTGGATATAATTATAAATGGTTACAAAGTATGGTGGATATAATTAGAAATAGTGACAAAGTATGTTGGATGTAATCAGAAGTGGTGACAAAGTATGTTGGATATAATCAGAAATGGTGACAAAGTATCTTGGATATAATCAGAAATGGTGACAAAGTATGTTGGATATAATTAGAAATGGTGACAAAGTATGTTGGATATAATTAGAAATGGTGACAAAGTATGTTGGATATAATTAGAAATGGTGACAAAGTATGTTGGATGTAATCAGAAGTGGTGACAAAGTATGTTGGATATAATCAGAAATGATGACAAAGTATGTTGGATATAATCAGAAATAGTGAGAAAGTATGTTGGATATAATTAGAAATGGTGACAACCTATGTTGGTTATAATCAGAAATCGTGACAAAGTATGTTGGATATAATTAGAAATGGTGACAAAGTGTGTTGGAAATAAACAGACGTGGTGTCAAAGTATGCTGGATATAATCAGAAATGACAAAGAATGTTGGAAAAAAACAGACGTGGTAACACAGAATGTTGTACAATCAGAAATGACAAAGAATGTTGGAAATAATCAGACGGGAGGGAAACAAATGTTGGATATACTGATTGTAAAAATTGTGAGAAAATGCCGCAGGCAAAATATAGATAACATAAACTAATGGTCACTTGACAGTAGTCAGTCATGTGTGGACAAGACATAAATGTCCACGCTTTTAGTTATGAGTTATGAATTATGAGTTCAATTATCTTCACAGCACTCCGGACATATCCATAGGTGCTCAGATTCCCCTCTACACACATTCATCAGCGTGGCGCATTATATAGTGCCAGTCTTAGAAGCTGTTAGGTTGGTCAAGGGAAGAATCTGGACAACAACAGAAAGCCTCAGACAGGAAATGTATCACCTAGAGACAAAGATCACCACCTGGCAGACAGGATATGTATCACCTAGAGACAAAGATCACCACCTGGCAGACAGGATGTGTATCACCTAGAGACAAAGATCACCACCTGGCAGACAGGATATGTATCACCTACAGACAAAGATCACCACCTGGCAGACAGGATGTGTATCACCTAGAGACAAACATCACCACCTGGCAGACAGGATATGTATCACCTAGAGACAAACATCACCACCTGGCAGACAGGATATGTATCACCTAGAGACAAAGATCAAAATCTAACAGACAGGATGTGTATCACCTAGAGACAAAGATCACCACCTGACAGACAGGATATGTATCCCCAAGAGACAAAGATCACCACCTGGCAGACAGGATATGTATCACCTAGAGACAAACATCACCACATGGCAGACAGGATATGTATCACCTAGAGACAAACATCACCACCTGGCAGACAGGATATGTATCACCTAGAGACAAACATCACCACATGGCAGACAGGATATGTATCACCTAGAGACAAACATCACCACATGGCAGACAGGATATGTATCACCTAGAGACAAAGATCACCGTCTGGCAGACAGGATATGTATCACCTAGAGACAAACATCACCACCTGGCAGACAGGATGTGTATCACCTAGAGACAAACATCACCACATGGCAGACAGGATATGTATCACCTAGAGACAAACATCACCACCTGGCAGACAGGATATGTATCACCTAGAGACAAACATCACCACATGACAGACAGGAAATGTATCACCTAGAGACAAACATCACCACCTGGCAGACAGGATATGTATCACCTAGAGACAAACATCACCACATGACAGACAAAATTAGCCCCACATACATCATGATTGATAAATAAATCCCCACGAGTTGGCCAAACTTTACAAGACGCTTAACCAACCTCAGCAATTATTTTTGGCTCTTTCTAATTTTACCAGGCAATTTTTGCGTTTAGCAATTTGCCCTTACCTCAACGATCAGCTTACCATACCAATCAACTGGTGTCGCCAAGACTGAAGATGAAGCTAGCAAACAGTGTTACTTGTGCCAGTAACAGACAACTTTGTCTAGCAAACAGTGTTACTTGTGCCAGTAACAAACAACGTCGTCTAGCAAACAAACAGTGTTACATCTGCCAGCAACAGACAACGTTGTCTAGCAAACAGTGTTACATGTGCCAGTAACAGACAACGTCGACTAGCAAACAGTGTTACATGTGCCAGTAACAGACAACGTTGTCTAGCAAACATACAGTGTTACATGTGCCAGTAACAGACAACGTTGTCTAGCAAACATACAGTGTTAGATGTGCTAGTAACAGACAACGTTGTCTAGCAAACATACAGTGTTACATGTGCCAGTAACAGACAACGTCGTCTAGCAAACATACAGTGTTACATGTGCCAGTAACAGACAACGTCGTCTAGCAAACAGTGTTACATGTGCCAATAACAGACAACGTTGTCTTGCAAACATACAGTGTTACATGTGCCAGTAACAGAAAACATCGTCTAGCAAACAGTGTTACATGTGCCAATAACAGACAACGTTGTCTAGCAAACAAACAGTGTTACATGTGCCAGTAACAGACAACATCGTCTAGCAAACAGTGTTACATGTGCCAGTAACAGACAACGTTGTCTAGCAAACAGTGTTACATGTGCCAGTAACAGACAACGTTGTCTAGCAAACATACAGTGTTACATGTGCCAGTAACAGACAACGTTGTCTAGCAAACATACAGTGTTACATGTGCCAGTAACGGACAACGTCGTCTAGCAAACAGTGTTACATGTGCCAGTAACAGACAATGTCGTCTAGCAAACATACAGTGTTACATGTGCCAGTAACAGACAACGTCGTCTAGCAAACATACAGTGTTACATGTGCCAGTAACAGACAACGTCGTCTAGCAAACATACAGTGTTACATGTGCCAGTAACAGATAACGTCGTCTAGCAAACATACAGTGTTACATGTGCCAATAACAGACAACGTTGTCTAGCAAACATAAAGTGTTACATGTGCCAGTAACAGACAATGTTGTCTAGCAAACAGTGTTACATGTGCCAGTAACAGACAACGTCGTCTAGCAAACATACAGTGTTACATGTGCCAGTAACAGACAACGTCGTCTAGCAAACATACAGTGTTACATGTGCCAGCAACAGACAACGTCGTCTAGCAAACATACAGTGTTACATGTGCCAGTAACGGACAACGTTGTCTAGCAAACATACAGTGTTACATGTGCCAGTAACAGACAACGTCGTCTAGCAAACATACACTGTTACATGTACCAGTAACAGACAACGTCGTCTAGCAAACAGTGTTACATGTGCCAGTAACAGACAACGTCGTCTAGCAAACATACAGTGCTACATGTGCCAGTAACAGACAACGTCGTCTAGCAAACATACAGTGTTAGATGTGTCAGTAACGGACAACGTTGTCTAGCAAACATACAGTGTTACATGTGCCAGCAACAGACAACGTCGTCTAGCAAACATACAGTGTTACATGTGCCAGTAACGGACAACGTTGTCTAGCAAACATACAGTGTTACATGTGCCAGTAACAGACAACGTCGTCTAGCAAACATACAGTGTTACATGTGCCAGTAACAGACAACGTCGCAAACAGTGTTACATGTGCCAGTAACAGACAACGTTGTCTAGCAAACATACAGTGTTACATGTGCCAGTAACAGACAACGTTGTCTAGCAAACATAGTGTTACATGTGCCAGTAACAGACAACGTCGCAAACAGTGTTACATGTGCCAGTAACAGACAACGTTGTCTAGCAAACATACAGTGTTACATGTGCCAGTAACAGACAACGTTGTCTAGCAAACATACAGTGTTACATGTGCCAGTAACAGACAACGTTGTCTAGCAAATTTACAGTGTTACATGTGCCAGCAACAGACAACGTCGTCTAGCAAACATACAGTGTTACATGTGCCAGTAACAGACAACGTCGTCTAGCAAACAGTGTTACATGTGCCAATAACAGACAACGTTGTCTAGCAAACATACAGTGTTACATGTGCCAGTAACAGACAACATCGTCTAGCAAACAGTGTTACATGTGCCAATAACAGACAACATTGTCTAGCAAACAAACAGTGTTACATGTGCCAGTAACAGACAACATCGTCTAGCAAACAGTGATACATGTGCCAGTAACAGACAACGTCGTCTAGCAAACATACAGTGTTACATGTGCCAGTAACAGACAACGTTGCCTAGCAAACATACAGTGTTACATGTGCCAGTAACAGACAACGTTGTCTAGCAAACATACAGTGTTACATGTGCCAGTAACGGACAACGTCGTCTAGCAAACAGTGTTACATGTGCCAGTAACAGACAATGTCGTCTAGCAAACATACAGTGTTACATGTGCCAGTAACAGACAACGTCGTCTAGCAAACATACAGTGTTACATGTGCCAGTAACAGACAACGTCGTCTAGCAAACATACAGTGTTACATGTGCCAGTAACAGACAACGTCGTCTAGCAAACATACAGTGTTACATGTGCCAGTAACAGATAACGTCGTCTAGAAAACATACAGTGTTACATGTGCCAATAACAGACAACGTTGTCTAGCAAACATACAGTGTTACATGTGCCAGTAACAGACAACGTTGTCTAGCAAACATTGTTACATGTGCCAGTAACAGACAACGTCGTCTAGCAAACATACAGTGTTACATGTGCCAGTAACAGACAACGTCGTCTAGCAAACATACAGTGTTACATGTGCCAGCAACAGACAACGTCGTCTAGCAAACATACAGTGTTACATGTGCCAGTAACGGACAACGTTGTCTAGCAAACATACAGTGTTACATGTGCCAGTAACAGACAACGTCGTCTAGCAAACATACAGTGTTACATGTGCCAGTAAAAGACAACGTCGTCTAGCAAACAGTGTTACATCTGCCAGTAACAGACAACGTCGTCTAGCAAACAGACAGTGTTACATGTGCCAGCAATATGCAACATTTATTCAACTGCTCAGATCAGATGTTGCAAACCGTGATTGGAAGCAAGTGAGAAGTCATTGTTATCTACAGAACATTTTAACGCTGTTTATGTCCTTATCAGTCTCATCAACAGATTCCCAACTGTTTACTGTAATTATTTATCTCACACAGAATTCCGCGATGCCATTGTAACAATCGATTACATATTGATTTGTCCACTGTTGCAACTTTTGGAGCACTTATTTATCGCCTTTAAATTTTCAAAATAATGTAATTCAAAAAATTATTTATTACATATAGATTCTGTAAGTAGTGTAATTATTTATCACAAATAGACCTGCCAAATATTGTAATTATTTATGACATAGATTTTTTAAGTGTTGTAGTAACTAGTAATGACATCAAGATTTTCGAAGTTTCAAGGGAAATTTTTTATCACAGATAGATTTTCTATGTGTTGTACCTGATTTTTTTTTTTTTTAACATATCGATTTTGCATGTACTGAGCTTATTTACCATAGATAGATTTGTCATGTGATAATTACTGTTAGAAAATAGATTTTCCATGTATCATAGCAACATTATCACACATATATTTTCCATGCATTGTAACTTTTTCTCATATAAAGATTGTGCAGTTTATCCAGTAATTATGTATAGCATAGATTTCTCCCAGGATTGAACTATTTACCACACACAGATCTGTGAAGTGTTTCTCTGACAACATGTCTCATGAAGATTTACTCAGAATTGCAGTCACTTTTTACTTAATCTAAATTTGTCAAATATTTGAGTAACTGTGTTACAGTAACTTACTATTTCCCGAGTATGTGTATTTGTGTGTATATATATATATATATATATATATATATATATATATATATATATATATATATATATATATATACTACTAAACGTTTCTCTATTACTAAAGATGTAGCAAACACACAGACACACACACACACATATATATATACTTACATAAATGGGCGTGTGTGTTGTTATAAGCCAAGGTATTGTTGAATAGACTGATGTCAACAAAAATATGAAATATTGTTACTGTTGAAGCGGAAGAGCAACTATTTATCTGACATAACTGTTGTAAACATTTACTATAACTCTCAGATAGATTTATCAAGGTTTACAATAATTTGTTTTCAAACACTGCATTTTTTTTTTTCTTATGTTTCTATAATCATTTATCTGATTTGTGTTTATCAAGTTCAACTTTATTATAAAATTAAACATCCTAACAAGCACAGTCCGTGGCGACAGGTTCAAGATTTCTTGCCACCGGTTCAAGATTTCTTGCCCACAGCAGTGACAGTTTGCCATTGCTATATGCTTCAAAAAGTTTTTTAAATGGCACAACAATTTTTTTGGGGGGTAAATTTACCTATAATAATTAGTTTATAAAAACTCCGGTTCATGAAGCCGGCGGATCTTGCTAGTCGCCCTCGCCATTGCCATGGGCTGTGATTTCTCTGCCTGCTTTTAATACAATGTAACATTATCGTATGCAAAAACGGAGAGGTGCTAGCAAAGACTTATAAAGTTTGACTGTAACAATTTATGTTAGTTTATTTTCCCCTTTAAAATTAATTTTGATTGTTATTTTCTATTTTTTTTTTAAATAGATTCGCTAATTATTTCCAAAACTATTTATCTCAGTTAGACATTAAGTATTAATGTAATTACTTTCGATAAAATGTCACAAAAGTTACTGAAACATTCTATTTATTACAAATATTCTACGCCGTAATGGAACTGCTCCAGGAATATAAATTATGCAAATGTTCCCAGGACGCTCACTTGAAACAGATTCTCTGGGCGTATAGTCACTATTTATGTCAAGTATATTTTCGCAATGTTGCCGTAATTTTTTATTTGATATAGAATTCCAGACTATTACTGCCTCTATTTATTTATTATCGATTTCCCGAGACGTATTGCACAAGTTATATCCGTAGATTTTCCAAGACTTATTGCACAAGTTATATCCGTAGATTTTCCAAGACTTATTGCACAAGTTATATCCGTAGATTTCCCGAGACTTATTGCTCAAGTTATATCCGTAGATTTCCCGAGACTTATTGCACAAGTTATATCCGTAGATTTCCCGAGACTTATTGCACAAGTTATATCCGTAGATTTCCCGAGACTTATTGCACAGGTTATATCCGTAGATTTCCCGAGACTTATTGCACAAGTTATATCCGTAGATTTTCCCATATGTGCTGCGCTGTTTATAGCCTGCAGATTCCCAAGAAGAACTGAAAGAATTTATCTCTTGTAGATTTCCTGCAACAATTTATATCCTATAGATTTCTTTACTATAACTGCAAAAAATGATCTCCTGTAGATTTCTTCAATATAACTGCAACAATTTATCTCCTGCAAATTTCTTTACTATAACTACAACAATTTATTTCCTGTATATTTCTTTACTATAACTACAGCAATTTATCTCCTGTAGATTTCTTTAGTATAGCTGCAACACTTTATTCTCCTGTAGAGTTCCCTAAAATAGCTGCAACAATTTATCTCCTGTAGATTTCTTTACTATAACTGCAAATATTTATCTCCTGTAGCTTTCTTTACTATAACTGCAAATATTTAGCTCCTGTAGCTTTCTTTACTATAACTGCAAATATTTATCTCCTGTAGATTTCTTTACTATAACTGCAAATATTTATCTCCTGTAGATTTCTTCACTATAACTGCAAATATTTAGCTCCTGTAGATTTCTTTACTATAACTGCAAATATTTAGCTCCTGTAGATTTCTTTACTATAACTGCAAATATTTAGCTCCTGTAGATTTCTTTACTATAACTGCAAATATTTAGCTCCTGTAGATTTCTTTAGTATAACTGCAAATATTTAGCTCCTGTAGATTACTTTAATTTAACTGCAAATATTTAGCTCCTGTAGATTTCTTTAATATAACTGCAAATATTTAGCTCCTGTAGATTTCTTTAATATAACTGCAAATGTTTAGCTCCTGTAGATTTCTTTACTATAACTGCAAATATTTAGGTCCTGTAGATTTCTTTACTATAACTGCAAATATTTAGCTCCTGTAGATCTCTTTACTATAACTGCAAATATTTAGCTCCTGTAGATTTCTTTAATATAACTGCAAATATTTAGCTCCTGTAGATTTCTTTAATATAACTGCAAATGTTTAGCTCCTGTAGATTTCTTTACTATAACTGCAAATGTTTAGCTCCTGTAGATTTCTTTACTATAACTGCAAATATTTAGCTCCTGTAGATTTCTTTACTATAACTGCAAATATTTAGCTCCTGTAGATTTCTTTACTATAACAGCAACAATTTATCTCATTTAGATTTCTTTACACTAGCTGCAACAACTTATCTCCTGTAGATCATCCTGTAGATCATTAGTATTACTGCAACAATTTATCACCTGTGTATATCATTAGTATTACTGCAACAATTTATCACCTGTGTATATCATTAGTATTACTGCAACAATTTATCTCCTGTAAATATCATTAGTATTACTGCAACAATTTATAAATTGTAGATTTCTTTACACTAGCTGCAACAATTTATCTCCTTTAGATTTCTCTACTATAACTGCAACAATTTATCTCATTTAGATTTCTTTTCTATAACTGCAACAATTTATCTCCTGTAGATTTCTTTACTATAGCTGCAAATATTTATCTCCTGTAGATCATTAGAATTCTTGCAACAATTTATCACCTGTGGATATCATTATTACTATTTCAACTATTTATCACCTGTGGATATCATTATTACTATTTCAACTATTTATCACCTGAAGAACATCTAGCAAATTTTTATCTTGTGTAGATTTCCAAACTTTTGCCGAAACAATATAGGAGATTTCCTTAGTATAACTTGCTACGACAGCTTATCTTTGTAGATTCCTCACCACTTCATTAAATATCCTGTAGGTTTCGCATATATTACTGCCATATTTAATAATCTACTGTAGATTTTCTTTGTATTACTGCAACTTTAACATCTTCTATAGATTCCTCTATTATTACTGTAAATATGTATTAAATATGTATCTCGTGTAGATTTTTCTAATATTACTGCAACTTTTCAATATCTTCTGTAGATTTGCCTTGTATTGTTGCAACTGCAATAGAACATTTCCTGTAGATTCTCGTGTATAACTTCAACTCTCTACCTTGTTTCGTGGTAAGGAGTGTGTCTACCCACGCACTAATACATGATGTTGGATTTACGAGTTGCTGAGGGGTGTCGTCGTCTACGCCAGTCGGCAAGGCGTTTAATGATGACGATGACGTTAAGAGAAATTGTTATGTATTACTGTAACTAAATATCCCAGATGTTGTCTCCCATGTGCTACTGTTACTTGTGTCTCAGTAATATCTCTGAGTTCACAACCTGACTCTCTTGTCTTGCCACAACCACAGGCCGAAGCAGGGGATGATTTAGAGCCTCTCTCTCATCACGGGGATCATGAAAGAGTTATTAGCTCATTCATTTCGGATCTAATTCTGACATTTAGCTCAGTCATATAGGATTCCATGGGTCAAAATATATTTCTAGACTGCACAGTCCCTGGCGACAGTAAGAGCCACGGTTCCCCTTTCGCCCCATTTGCCTACCGACACAGCAGATGTGGTACAGGCAGACAGCAATTGCAGTATGTAGATAAAGGGATGTCGCTAGAGTTTAGTTCAGTCCTGCAGGGTGTCGCTAAAGTGTCGCTTAGTCATACCGGATGTCGCTACAGTTCAGTCCAGCACGGTGTCGCTTAGTCATACCGGATGTCGCTAGAGTTCAGTCCTGCACGGTGTCGTTAAAGTGTCGCTTAGTCATACCGGATGTCGCTAGAGTTCAGTCCTGCACGGTGTCGTTAAAGTGTCGCTTAGTCATACCGGATGTCGCTAGAGTTCAGTCCTGCACGGTGTCGCTAAAGTGTCGCTTAGTCATACCGGATGTCGCTACAGTTCAGTCCTGCACGGTGTCGCTTAGTCATACCGGATGTCGCTACAGTTCAGTCCTGCACGGTGTCGCTTAGTCATACCGGATGTCGCTACAGTTCAGTCCTGCACGGTGTCGCTAAAGTGTCGCTTAGTCATACCGGATGTCGCTACAGTTCAGTCCTGCACGGTGTCGCTAAAGTGTCGCTTAGTCATACCGGATGTCGCTACAGTTCAGTCCTGCACGGTGTCGCTAAAGTGTCGCTTAGTCATACCGGATGTCGCTACAGTTCAGTCCTGCACGGTGTCGCTTAGTCATACCGGATGTCGCTACAGTTCAGTCCTGCACGGTGTCGCTTAGTCATACCGGATGTCGCTACAGTTCAGTCCTGCACGGTGTCGCTTAGTCATACCGGATGTCGCTACAGTTCAGTCCTGCACGGTGTCGCTTAGTCATACCAGATGTCGCTACAGTTCAGTCCTGCACGGTGTCGCTTAGTCATACCGGATGTCGCTACAGTTCAGTCCTGCACGGTGTCGCTTAGTCATACCGGATGTCGCTACAGTTCAGTCCTGCACGGTGTCGCTTAGTCATACCGGATGTCGCTACAGTTCAGTCCTGCACGGTGTCGCTAAAGTGTCGCTTAGTCATACCGGATGTCGCTACAGTTCAGTCCTGCACGGTGTCGCTAAAGTGTCGCTTAGTCATACCGGATGTCGCTACAGTTCAGTCCTGCACGGTGTCGCTAAAGTGTCGCTTAGTTATACCGGATGTCGCTACAGTTCAGTCCTGCACGGTGTCGCTTAGTCATACCGGATGTCGCTACAGTTCAGTCCTGCACGGTGTCGCTTAGTCATACCGGATGTCGCTAGAGTTCAGTCCTGCGCGGTGTCGCTAAAGTATCGCTTAGTCATACCGGATGTCGCTAGAGTTCAGTCCTGCACGGTGTCGTTAAAGTTTCGCTTAGTCATACCGAATGTCGCTAAAATGTAGCTACCTTATGTAATTGTGTCTTTAGAAAGAAGAATTCTGCAGCACAAAATGCACAACTGCTTTTAACAAATTGGTGTTAATACTATGAATGTAATGTATATCAATAAAAAATAAATAAATAAATAATAAAATAAATAAACAACATTGCAAATACTAAAATGGAATACGTCAATCGCATTGCTTGGCAATGACATAAACTGAACCAAAAATCGAGCCGGGGTGGTCGTTGTGTCAAGTCTCTAAATAAATGCAGCGTCAACGATTCCATTTCATTGCTTCTAGCGGTCACTTGTGGTCAACTGTGTGTTGACCAGCGATGCAGCTGTCCTTGAATGTTTGACCTGAATCCGTGAGGTCAGACAATTATGACATTAATCTGACTCCTAATGACCAGTTTAGCAAATGGTGGCATTTGTGGAGGTCACAGGCAGACAATTATGTGACAGACAAATTACATTCTTGTTAATATTGAATAGCTACATGTGCTGAATTAATCTGCACAAGAAAAACATATATTTAAAAAAAAAATACAATTATCTAATATTGTTGATATCATTGAAATAATGAATGGTCTGACCTGGAGTCCAGCAGTTCATACAAACTCCAGACACCTACAAAAGGCTCACTTCTATCCCACAAGCTGTGTTACTTTGTGTGTTCACCATATCCACGACTTAGAGTCAACACAGATTAGAAAACATGCTATCACTCACCTATCAATCACTGCCTGTCAAACTAACGTTCTACTAACTGCTGTGTGTGTGTCTGTGTGTGTTTTATTCCACCTCCACAATCTCCACCCCATTGTGGTAGAGCAAAAGAAACCCGCTCTCCCTGTCAGAACCTCACAGCGATTTTGAAATGTACCTTTGACAACACATCGCCCGAGCGGCCGACGAGGGTTTTGGCGCTTGTGTGGAGCGAGTGGCAGCACGTCTCTATGGTAGGTGGGCCTAACTGCCGGGCTCCCGGTAATCTGGGACACATCAGTCATGTTTTCTATCACGCCAGACCGCTGGATGCGTCACCTGTATCGACAAGTGAACTGCAGGTTTTGTCTAGCAGTATAGAAAGATCACGTCCTATAGAAAAATAATAGAGAGTCGGATCTGATGAATCTAAGAAAAGTTCCCAACTGCCCTTTGTGTTCTGTAGTACCTAACAGTGGGAACATCACTGACCCCAGCCAGCTAGAAAGTTTCTGAAAGGCTGGGGATCCAGCTTAAAATTGTGTAGATGTGGAGACAAGGGGAAACCGCTACATTAGCTATCCCAAGACAAGTCGGTTGTTTCGCGCTTGTTCTCTGGACCATAGCATCGTTAAAGCAGATGTTCCTTTCCCTCACAATTGATCAGAAAACAAATTACAGAAACATCAAGAGAAAAGTTGTACCTGAGTGTTCAATAGTCGCTTGTCCTTCAAGGACCCCGTCGGGGCGTTTGCGGCAACAGGCCAACGGTACTGGCAGCGATGACCTTATAAAAAATAGCCTGATGAAACTTGAAAGCATACAGGTAAAGCGATGAGGTCGATTCTGGGATGTACAATACCTGGCCCATAGAATGTATGCGACACATCAGTGTAGTGTCGACTATGACAGATTGTCTGAAAGATTTAGAGGCGAGCTCCTATAGCGGGGTAGCAGCAAACAGAAAACATCTCCCACATGAAGTCTTAGATAACACTAAGGATCACGGATTGAAGAGAAGCAAATCTTTGGTGGCTTAAGCAGAAGACACAACAGTGTTTTAACCATTGTGCTTGAAAATATCCGCTGATGAGAGGAGTGGGTCAAAGTGTCCGAACAGCAATGCCACTTGTGCAAGGTTCTGATAACACAGGGCCGTGAGTACAGCGGGCTTTGTAGAATCGCTAGTTCACCAAATTTTACGCCTGGCTTTCTAGCGTAGTTGGCTAAACCGGGGGTAGGCAGAAAAGCCACATTTCTCTCAGATTTACGGTATTTACAAAGGAAGACCCAAAGGTTGCGATATCCATAATACCGAGCCTAAGGGTTAACAACTCATGGCTTCTGGATACTAAAACAAACAAACAAAGCCAAATTTGGCGTGACAGTTCCCGTCCAGGGGATGTAATTATCTGCACTCTGTTGAGAGGCAGACGAAGTGCATGGGTGTTCAGCAAAAGCGAATGGACAACACCTTGAACAACAAGGCCTCGTTAATGAGACCACAAGGTCTAATCAGAGAATGGAGTTGGGGGCTGTCACCACAGCTTTATGTTGGCTTGAGAACAAGCAGGAGACATCTGTCACGATTGTACCACTCACAGAGAATGTTTATTCAAACTTTGTCTGTTTATTCTGTCTCTGTTTATTAATCATGGCACACGTGTACAACCCATTAGTACTCTGTTCTTTCTCTAACTCAAGCCTGAGTCTGAGGTGTCTCAACTCAGGGCACGATCTCTGTAGCACCGACGAGGATCCTGAAATACTTTGGGTAGATTTATAACTCCTAATTTTGCAAGGGCAGCGCCGTTAGGTTACTTTTTTCTATTTCCAACTGACAAGAGATTTTTCATATGCGCAACTTTACACATGGGCGGCCGATAATACTACTCAGAGACCAGGAGGAAATCACTAGAAATCCACATAAAAAATGCCCAGCCTCCACCGGGGTTTGAACCCAAGCACACGAGGTGAACGCAGCCCCCACCCCACCACTCACAAAGAATGTTCAGAAATGTGAAGGAGGCATGCTCTGTAAAGAGTAGCAGATACTTGTATTCTTTGAATATTTTCTCCAGCGGATGCTGGTGTGCTAGGGAACGAGCAGGCAGACGATTGGCTGGCTCTGCACCACTTGGCTGTGCATTTATGCTGGATGTTATCGATGCACTGGGGGAAAAGGGAAGGGGGGGGGGGGGGGGGGGTGAACAGTACAGAGACACAAACAGATCGTCATGGTCTGAGGGTCACGCCGCAGACGAGAGTGACCCGGAGGATGTGGCCCATGTCTGACACCCATTGATTGTTTCATGATGACATTGTACTTACACCAGACTGACCTGGTTATAGAACTCAGAAACTGTCATTTCTGTTGCTGGTTCGAAACCACTTGGCGTCTGTCCTGATGCGTACACTGTACAGTAGATAGGATAAAGAATCATTCAAATAAAATGATGATGTAAAAAACAGTCACTTCATGTACACAATCCCACAGGTTCCCGCCGATGTAACAATCACTTCATGTACACAATCTCACAGGTTCCCGCCGATGTAACAATCACTTCATGTACACAATCCCACAGGTTCCCGCCGATGTAACAATCACTTCATGTACACAATCCCACAGGTTCCCGCCGATGTAACAATCACTTCATGTACACAATCCCACAGGTTCCCGCCGATGTAACAATCACTTCATGTACACAATCCCACAGGTTCCCGCCGATGCAACAATCACTTCATGTACACAATCCCACAGGTTCCCGCCGATGCAGGGATGGCTGTTCAGAAAAAACCATATTGCATTGTTTGTTTTTTTAATTTAAGTTTAATAATGTATTTTTTTAACTTGTTAATATTTCTTTTCCTCTTTTTGCAGACCTATTCTTACTGACTTACTGACTGATTTACTAACTGACTGACTAACTTACTGACTGACTGACTGACTGACTGACTGACTGACTTACTGACTGACTTACTTACTCACTGACTGACTTACTGACTGACTGACTTACTGACTGACTGACTGACTTACTCACTGACTGACTTACTCACTGACTTACTGACTGACTGACTGACTGACTGACTGACTGACTGACTGACTTAGTGACTGACTTAGTGACTGACTTACTGACTGACTGACTGACTGACTGACTGACTGACTTCGCTTTGTAAAATGGCCCTTTATGCCCACCCCCACCCACCGCCTCCCTATTGTTCACTTTCATGTTGACCTTGCGTTAGCAGCTCTGTTTGTCTGGTATTTCAGTTCCCCAGTAAAGCTTGTGTTGTATTTAATGCTCCGTTGATAAAGACTTTGAAAAAAAACGTAGTTGTGTTTGTACATGTCTTTTCCATTTCAATCATTTAACTCAATCTAGTCGCATTTTATGGTGTGTTTAGCATTTTAAGTATTCAAGTAACACCCTTGCCCATCTCTTCAAAAGTTTGACATAACGACATGACATTCAGGGTGGCACAGTTCCCGGCGATCTGGTTTGTCAGGTTAACCGTCTGGGGTGACACTCACATGAGACTTTAGACATTAGAGATCTGTAATCAACATAGAATGTGCAACAGAGGTTTCCCTTCAGAGAAATGAGCTGGACCAGCCGTCTCATGATGACTTGTTCACAACCCTGCCATAGTTCTGCTAGGTGGTTACCATTTGCAACCGAGTACTTGACAACACAAAATAGTACATACCTGTTGTGCTGGCAGGGGACATCCACAGGAGAGAAGACCTCCCAGACAAGCCAGCTGAAGTTCATAGTGTCCCAGCTGCCATCCGTCAAACACAGACCCCAAACTATTGTTGCCACAACACTCCTGGGTACGTTTCATTTTACCCATCTCTATCAGCCCATCAGTGTTGCCCAGGCGAGGAGGTGGGAGGGGGATACTGGAGCGTAGGTGAAAGTGTGGAAAGGGTGGGCCACTAACCACCGCCCCCACTAGCCACACAGGATATTAATATCCGCAAGCACGTGATGAACATAAAAAGACATTAAAATACGCCGAGCCATAAACGGAATGAAACAAGTCGAAGATAATCGCTCACGTAGCCTTTCTCTGTACGGGCAGATGCTAAATGTCCTCTCCTTTTTCTGGGCGTCTCTGTGTTGTTTCTATATCGGCTATACTAGAACAGATTTTGTGTCTCTGTGTTGTTTCTATATCGGCTATACTAGAACAGATTTTGTGTCTCTGTGTTGTTTTCCTATCGGCTATACTAGAACAGATATTGTGTCTCTGTGCGAAAAGATAAAATCACAAACTTGCAACAATTAACCAGCCAAGGGGAAGGGAAACCTTCTGAAAACAACCAGCGTGTTGGATGAGCCATCCCGCCACAGAGGCTGCAGTAGTTCTCAGACTGTTATTGTCACTACTGCTAGGGGGTTTCCAGATAAGGTTGTGAGACGAGAGACCTCTTTGCATGACACAATGACAACAACATTTCCCTCTGGTGTTGCATTTGAAAGATGTTTGTGGGCACGTCTCCTTAATTCTTTAAGGACATCGCTGTTGAAAAATGTGAGAAGTCGAGATACGCTATTGATTAAATATCTTGTGTAGAGAGTTAGTTATACAGCCATACATCTAGGAGCAGAGACCGTAGAAGCGGCTAGCGTGTCGGAACTGGTATTGCAGAGGACCAAGTATTAACATTAGAAACAATAAAACTCTCTAACTGTCACATAACCAATAAAACACCCCTCTGCTTTTGAACTTGTCCTCATCTTGCACACCTCTATGTAAATTAACCTTTTTTTTTTTCAAAACTTGGACTTTCCTACAAAAGAAATAGTCCTTTTTTAATAATTTGATGTCACAAGGATGATATAAGGATTATATTCGATCATAAGTCTACTGGGAATTATTTAGGATATATATTCACTCTTAGGTAAGTGATTTTATAGGTCTACGGAGGTCAAATTCATTGGCCTAACCACCATCACTTTGGCAGAATAATATGTTCCCGCTCTGGGGTTTTGAGAATTTCCTCAGACCGCCTCATTCTTGACACGGTTTCCACAGCTAGCGGACGGCTTGACGCCTTGCTCGTCTATCTGCTATATCTCCATGTGGAAAGTAACCGATTCACCAGGGAACATCCATAGAGCATGGGATGACACTGACCTCTCTGGATTCCAAGTCAACAATCATTGTTCACGATTGCATCAAGTGGGACCAATATACAGCAGGTATTGAGAAGAATCCTCAGGGAGCACCTCAATCACGCCCATGCTACATTAATTGAGTCTACAAGAGACTGATGGCATGTCAGTGGTAACTTGATGTTCACTATCATCTAGTGTCCTCAACCCAGGAACTTTGTATATGCTGCCAACAATTGCCACAACTTAGAGGGTAGATGAACTTGAGTGACCATAAACTTATAAAAGGGAACCTTCACACTTGTGTGGATTCTGATGTGCTATCAGCACTAGAAATATTTCGACTACATCACAAGTGATCATGGATCTGCAGAACTTCAACCATAATCATAAACTATAGAAGGAAGAGAGGCAGACCTAGGCAGTAGCACAGAAGATGTCACCACCAGAATTCAACTAAATCTCTCATACTTTCACAAACTGCTGTTGTTCCCTATCTGCCTTCGATCGACAAGTTTGTCGGCTCGGATCTGCTACCTAAAGGTTTACCGCGCCATCTACAAATTTGACAGTCTTACACCAATAATAGGGATCGTACAACCTCATTAGAGCCCCACAACAGTTATAATTAGTCCCCCCCCCCCCCCCCCCACACACACAAGGTAACATAAGCCACCCCCCCCCACACACACAACAGTTATCATTAGCCCCCCCCCCCAACACACACACACACAACAGGTAACATAAGCCCCCCCCCCCACTCACACACACACAACAGGTAACATAAGCCCCCACACTCACACACACATACAACAGGTAACATAGGCCCACCCCCCCCCACACACACACACAACAGTTATCATTAGCCCCCCCCCCCAACACACACACACAACAGGTAACATAAGCCCCCCCCCCCCACTCACACACACACACAACAGGTAACATAAGCCCCCCCCCCACTCACACACATACAACAGGTAACATAAGCCCCCCCCCCACTCACACACACACAACAGGTAACATAAGCCCCCCCCCCCCACTCACACACACACAACAGGTAACATAAGCCCCCCCCCCCCACTCACACACACACAACAGGTAACATAAGCCCCCCCCCCCCCCCCACACACATAACTGGTATCATTAGCCCCCCACCCACACTAGTTATTATTACCCCACCCATCCCCCCACATGCACAACAGTTATTACCCCCCCCCCCCCCAACACACACAACATATAATTTAAGCCACCCCCGCCCCACACACACACACACACAACCCCACCCACACTAGTTATTATTACCCCACCCATCCCCCCACATGCACAACAGTTATTACCCCCCCCCCCCAACACACACAACATATAATTTAAGCCACCCCCGCCCCACATAGACACACACAACCCCACCCACACTAATTATTATTAACTCCCCCGCCAACACACACAACAGTTATCAACCCCCCCCCCCCCCCCCCCCCGCAGCACACACACGCACAACAGTTATCATTAGGGCCCCCGTCCCTGTAACCCCAGCGAGGTGTCACTGCTGTCCTATGTTGGTCATAACGTCATAGATGTTTATCTGTGTTATGTTCCCACTTGTACCCCTGTTAACGTCATGCTCCCCTCCTCTCGCTTTGATAAAAGTGTTTTACTTTTGAAGTTCCAGAATTATGTCTCTCATCGTTGTTGTTGTTGTTGTTTTTTTTTTTTTCAAACTGCTAAATTTTATTTATTTTCACAACTCTCTCCTCATCCCGAGTCTTTGGACAGCGTTGTCATTCATTTATTTGTCTTCACTAAAAGATTCCGTGTGTCCACAATTGCAGTAGCCGGCTTGACTCCTTGACTGCGTGTTACTTGTCCAGGTTCCTACCACGTACAGTAAGCAGTTGTACCAGATAGACAACGGTGATAGCAACCAACCCTCAAAGAATGGCTCCCAATGACAGTGGTTCGACACCAGACATTCGGCAACCAGCTGGCCACGCCCACTCTGGGGCTCTGCTAAGGTGCTGCTCCCGCCTCCGTGTTAACCGGTTGTTAGAACAGGTCGAATGCGGACAAGGCAGCGACGATTCCGTGACTGGCCGAACTTCAGAGAGGTGATACGGCAATAAAACGGGATCTCAAAGCAACCAGACTTGTGCGTGTCTTTGACTGGTGGCCGTTGGAACATTTGCTAAAGGTTTCAGTGCTGAACGGTCACCCAGAGATGGGGGCGATAACTCCAGCGATAAGTCCAGGTCCGAGGTGAGATCTAGCGATGTGAATTAACAAGTCAATCTTCCTGGCGAGACGCACGCAAACCCAGAAGTTAGCATTCTTATCCACAGTCCTATGGTTATGTGTATGAATCTTGTTGGAGATTTACATCAACACTGGCACGATCAGTTCGAGTCTCGGCTGGTCTTGAAGCACATCGTCAGTGTATGCCATCGCCACAGTGGACTTCGGGTAGGATGACCACACGGATGACCGACCACACGGCTGACCGACCACTCGGCTGACCGACCACACGGCTGACCGACCACACGGCTGACCGATCACACGGCTGACTGACCACACGGCTGACCGACCACACAGCTGACTGACCACACGGCTGACCGACCACACGGCTGACCACTTATTTTGTTGGCGGTGTCCGTCAATAGTCTCAGAGAAAAACATCAATTGTCCCGTTTAATAGAAACCCAGGAATCAGCTAGATAATATACACATATAGATAAATAATCCAATGATTATTTCAACCAGTCCAAAGATCATCGGATCGTACAGCAATCAGAGGTTGAAACACACACACACACACACACACACTTACACACATTACATTATCGGTTTACAACAAGAAGGTTTCGTGGCACAAGTCTGGTCCAAATGTGATCTAAAACCTTCACAATTTAGGCCTATCTGTGAGACGCCGAGGTCAAAGGCAGTAAGAAGAAAGTGGTGGTATCAGCGTGGAGCACCCCATAGCAGCACCACCGCGCCATCTAGGACCCTGTCGTGTCATCGCGTGATTGCACGCTCCAACTGAGTTCATGTCTTTTGTCAGGTCGGTGTGAAAAGTCAGAGAATTAAAACGAGTTATGTCTTATGAGTTGGATTATCTTCACAGCACTCGGGACACATCCATAGGTGCTCAGATTTCCCCGTAACATATTAATCAGCGTCGCGTGGTTATTATTGCTAGTCCTATGCTGGTTGATAAGACTTTGTGTGCGTCTGGTGTGCTTCTCATTCTTGGCTGTGCCGATCTTTACTCCCAATTTTCAAATAATGCGGCACCTGCCATTCTATCAGGTCTTTCATTACAAAACACATCTGAATACCCACGGACAAATATAAAGTTGACTACACACAGAGAAGAGTTTGACAATGACTAAATCCACTGTCTGTGTAACCAGCCTGCCTCGACTCGCCGGATCATGCTCAAAAATCACTAAGCACACACACACGGGAATAGTCCTGTGATCCCAGCCACATGAAAGCTTGTGTCACCGCCATCACCTCCAACGTCATGCTACTGGTGGTCATGGAGAAGGCACGGCTGGCTTCCTGAACTGTTCTGCCTGAAGCGCGAGCTGTAAATGCCCATGCTTATGTCCTCGTATAACTGACTTGTCTGTGAAGATCACCACAACTGTCTCGTCTGACTTGTCACAAATAAACCCACAAACCTCGGCATTGACAGCAGCTGAATTCTGCTCCGGACAACTCCTATTGAGCGCCACGACACAGGAGAATGTGAGATTGGGCGCTTTAGAGGCTGGTATCGATTCCTCATCTGGATGGATGTCTGTAAGGCTGCAAACCTGCACGATGTCATCCTCTACCCTATCCAGCCATAACTTGCCACTTTTATGTATAATAATTTGTTGCGTATCCTTTACAGGAAGTTGCAGAACCAACCCCAGCACTTTCTGGCTGTTTTGGTTTTTCTAGGCAAGATTACGTCCAGTAGTTTGCCATTGCTTCCGGACGGTTGGCTCTCGGTACCACTGTCGAAACCAGCGCAAGACAAACCGTCCGCAGCAGGGATCGAACCCGGCACCCCGGCATTACGAAGCGCGTTCGCAAAGCCTGAGCCACAGATTTTATGCGTGTGTGTGTGTGTATCGCCCTTGTATCCGGAAAAAGGGGATTGGAAGGGAACTGGATTGCTATGTGAAAACTGTGACATCCTGCATGCTAGTGCATCTTTGCCTTGGGTAGTACTTTGTCATTTCGTAGTTTTTCATCTTTTCCTTTTATTCTTATAGCTGTTATTTATTAGACAAACACAAGGACCCACCCAATGAATCTTCATTCCTGTGTTGCCGCGCAGCATTTATATATATATATATATATATATATATATATATATATATATATATATATATATATATATATATATATATATATATACAAACTTAGCTAGGCATGAGCCCTTGACTGATGACTTGGAGGTCTTTGGTTTGCATCCACATGCTGACACGAACTAGGATCCTAAATAATTTGTTATCATTCCGCCTCAGTTAGACTTTAGGGCCAACAGGCCAGCGTGCCGCCCATTCGTCACTTCAGGTTAGTTGGTAACCGTCACAAGCTTCAGTAAAATCTGGCGGCTGGACATGTATATGTACACTTCTCATCCTTGAAGTGGTCATCCTGCCGACCGAAACCCTGAAGGGGACAAACTGCAACTGTCAGGCAAGTCATCCTGCCAACAGAAACGTTAAAGGGGAAAAACTGCAACTGTCAGGCAAGTCATCCTGCCAACAGAAACGTTAAAGGGGAAAAACTGCAACTGGCAGGCAACTCATCCTGCCAACAGAAACGTTAAAGGGGAAAAACTGCAACTGGCAGGCAACTCATCCTGCCAACAGAAACGTTAAAGGGGAAAAACTGCAACTGGCAGGCAACTCATCCTTCCAACAGAAACGTTAAAGGGGACAATCTGCAACTGTCAGACAAGCGTGTAGGCATTGGGCACCCGCGGGCCAGTAGGCTCAGTGACATGTGAACAATGAAGGACATCAGCTAATTCCTGCTGGGATTCCAACAACGATTCTGGAGAAGTGAGCTGATCAAAGCAGCGAGCGGTCAGAACATAAATGACAAACATCCCCTCAAGTAAAACATCTCACATAAAGAACAACTGTGTGTGTTGTATTTCTCTTTAGTTACATCCTTTCTACAGTGAGGAATTACGTGATAAAGGAAAGAAAAAAAAAAAGCAATTAACAGTAATTGCATTTTCTCCCATGCCTCAACGAAAACAAGACCTGTACCGAAACTAAGCCCCAACACTATGTTTCTGGATGATTGTAATAAAAGCTTTTGAGGGAAATATAAGCCCTACCACGATGTTTCGGGACAACTGA
>CAJHNH020000987.1:82500-95000 GCA_905116865.2 Candidula unifasciata | reverse complement strand
AAATGGAGACACCAACGTTCAAACAATCTCTTGGCAAATGGAGACACCAACGTTCAAACAATCTCTTGGCAAATGGAGACACCAACGTTCAAACAATCTCTTGGCAAATGGAGACACCAACGTTCAAACAATCTCTTGGCAAATGGAGACACCAACGTTCAAACAATCTCTTGGCAAATGGAGACACCAACGTTCAAACAATCTCTTGGCAAATGGAGACACCAACGTTCAAACAATCTCTTGGCAATGGAGACACCAACGTTCAAACAATCTCTTGGCAAATGGAGACACCAACGTTCAAACAATCTCTTGGCAAATGGAGACACCAACGTTCAAACAATCTCTTGGCACATGGAGACACCAACGTTCAAACAATCTCTTGGCAAATGGAGACACCAACGTTCAAACAATCTCTTGGCACATGGAGACACCAACGTTCAAACAATCTCTTGGCAAATGGAGACACCAACGTTCAAACAATCTCTTGGCACATGGAGACACCAACGTTCAAACAATCTCTTGGCAAACGGAGACACCAACGTTCAAACAATCTCTTGGCAAATGGAGACACCAACGTTCAAACAATCTCTTGGCAAATGGAGACACTAACGTTGAAACAATCTCTTGGCAAATGGAGACACTAACGTTGAAACAATCTCTTGGCAAATGGAGACCACACGGCAAACATTGTATCCTCAAGAACATGGACGACTTTTGTCGATGACTGTTTTTTTTTTTTTTTTGGTCAAGGACTGTTTTTTTTTTTTTGGTCGATGACTTTTTTTTTGGGTCAAGGACTGTTTTTTTTTTTTTTTTTGGTCGATTACTGTTGTTTTGGTCGATAACTTTTTTTTTTTTTTTTGGGGGGTCGATGACTGTTTTTTTATTTAGTCGATGACTGATTACATATGTTTGACCAATGGGATGATTAGACGAAGAACACAGACTTGATCGTAGACTCCAGTCAGGGTACAAGATTCCGAAACATGGCCATCCATCTTTTTTAGCATCGTCCAAATGACACTGGTGACGATGAGGATGATGTGGAGAAGCCAAGGCTTCCCTCCACCCTCTCCTCTACACACACAACTGTTCCACACACACACACACATACACACGCACTCACACAGAGCTGTTTTACACACACCCGCATCGTCTATCTCCCCGTGAAATCGTCAGCGGGAATCAATAAAACGCGACACTGAAAACATTTATTAGCAAACACGTCTAATATTGCAGAAGATGTTTCTTGTGATCAATGCAGTTATGAGATGCGACATCATCATATAGCTCGGGGTCACCTGTTGAGGGGAGCGGTTCTGAAACTTAGTGTCAGTAGGGACCAGATTCTCTGATATTGTATTTTATTAGTGTAACGGTCCTTTTCCGTTTCCTTAATGTATTGGGTATACAGCAGTAGACCATGTTATTTAAACCAGTGGGAACTACGCGGGCACTATGGGCACTATTGCGGTCATATATGAATGTTATCATTTATTGCCTCTACCCTGTATGGGCTTCAGGTGACTTTGTAACAATCTTCTTCTTCCTTTACCTTTCTAACCCCCAGTGAAGCACTGGCTCTCAACCAAGTCCTTTACCTTTCTAACCCCCAGTGAAACACTGGCCCTCAACCAAGTCCTTTACCTTTCTAACCCCCAGTGAAGCACTGGCCCCCAACAAGGTCACCCTAAGCCGTCCTATCACCCGCTATCGCGGCTCCTCGTGTCCTCCCCAGCTTTGATTACAGGTGCCAAATCTGTAGATTGTCCAGGTGAGAGGATTGTGTAGATTGTCCAGGTGAGAGGATTGTGTAGGTTGTCCAGGTGAGAGGATTGTGTAGATTGTCCAGGTGAGAGGATCGTGTAGATTGTCCAGGTGAGAGGATTATGTAGGTTGTCCAGGTGAGAGGATTGTGTAGGTTGCCCAGGTGAGAGGATTGTGTAGGTTGTCCAGGTGAGAGGATTGTGTAGATTGTCCAGGTGAGAGGAATGTGTAGGTTGTCCAGGTGAGAGGATTGTGTAGGTTGTCCAGGTGAGAGGATTGTGTAGATTGTCCAGGGGAGAGGATTGTGTAGATTGTCCAGGTGAGAAGATTGTGTAGATTGTCCAGGTGAGAGGAATGTGTAGGTTGTCCAGGTGAGAGGATTGTGTAGGTTGTCCAGGTGAGAGGATTGTGTAGATTGTCCAGGTGAGAGGATTGTGTAGATTGTCCAGGTGAGAGGATTGTGTAGGTTGTCCAGGTGAGAGGATTGTGTAGATTGTCCAGGTGAGAGGATTGTGTAGGATGTCCAGGTGAGAGGATTGTGTAGTTACTGATCTGCTGTAGCTGGTTCCATCATCAGTATCTGCTTTTTTGGTGTCGGCGGGCTGTGTTGACACATATGATAGCTGCCTTATATATTAAATGCATGTGTATGCTATCAAATTGGATGAGACTGCAGTCTGTGACCGACAAGGGACAGTGATAGACATTCTTTGTAGTTTTGCTTGGCGCAGGACTGGAGCAACTGTGCGGATGACCTGTATGCTCTGTAGATGGATTTGCGCTTACCTAACTACCCGACAGCCACAAGTGTAACATGCTCTATCGGCTGTCAGGGCAGACAACCACAAGTGTAACATGCTCTATCGGCTGTCAGGGCAGACAACCACAAGTGTAACATGCTCTATCGGCTGTCAGGGCAGACAACCACAAGTGTAACAAGGACTATAGGCTGTCAGGGCAGACAACCACAAGTGTAACAAGGACTATAGACTGTCAGGGCAGACAACCACAAGTGTAACATGCTCTATCGGCTGTCAGGGCAGACAACCACAAGTGTAACATGCTCTATCGGCTGTCAGGGCAGACAACCACAAGTGTAACATGCTCTATCGGCTGTCAGGGCAGACAACCACAAGTGTAACAAGGACTATAGGCTGTCAGGGCAGACAACCACAAGTGTAACATGCACTATAGACTGTCAGGGCAGACAACCACAAGTGTAACATGCACTATAGACTGTCAGGGCAGACAACCACAAGTGTTACATGCTCTATCGGCTGTCAGGGCAGACAACCACAAGTGTAACATGCACTATAGACTGTCAGGGCAGACAACCACAAGTGTAACATGCTATATAGACTGTCAGGACACACAACCACAAGTGTAACATGCTCTATCGGCTGTCAGGGCAGACAACCACAAGTGTAACATGCTCTATCGGCTGTCAGGGCAGACAACCACAAGGGTAACATGCACTATAGACTGTCAGGGCAGACAACCACAAGTGTAACATGCTCTATCGGCTGTCAGGGCAGACAACCACAAGTGTAACATGCTCTATCGGCTGTCAGGGCAGACAACCACAAGTGTAACATGCACTATAGACTGTCAGGGCAGACAACCACAAGTGTAACATGCTCTATAGACTGTCAAGGCGGACAACCACTAGTGTAACATGCTATATAGACTGTCAGGGCAGACAACCACAAGTGTAACATGCTCTATAGACTGTGAGGCCAGACAACCACAAGTGTAACATGCACTATAGACTGTCAGGGCAGACAACCACAAGTGTAACATGCTCTATAGACTGTCAGGGCGGACAACCACTAGTGTAACATGCTATATAGACTGTCAGGGCGGACAACCACAAGTGTAACATGCTATATAGACTGTCAGGGTGGACAACCACAAGTGTAACATGCTCTATAGACTGTCGGGACAGACAACCACAAGTGTAACATGCACTATAGACTGTGAGCTCAGACAACCACAAGTGTTACATGCTATATAGACTGTCAGGGCAGACAACCACAAGTGTAACATGCTCTATAGACTGTCAGGGCGGACAACCACAAGTGTAACATGCTATATAGACTGTCAGGGTGGACAACCACAAGTGTAACATGCTCTATAGACTGTCTAGGCAGACAACCACAAGTGTAACATGCTCTATAGACTGTCAGGGCAGACAACCACAAGTGTAACATGCTCTATAGACTGTCAGGGCAGACAACCAAAAGTGTAACATGCTCTATGGACTGTCAGGGCAGACAACCACAAGTGTAACATGCTCTATAGACTGTCAGGGCAGACAACCACAAGTGTAACATGCTCTATAGACTGTCAGGACAGACAACCACAAGTGTTACATGCTATGTAGACTGTCGGGACAGACACCCACAAGTGTAAAATGTTCTATAGACTGTCTGGGGAAGACAATCACAAGTGTAACATGCTCTATAGACTGTCGGGACAGACAACCACAAGTGTAACTTGCTATATAGACTGTCAGTGCAGACAACCACAAGTGTAACATGCTCTATAGGCTGTCAGGTCAGACAACCACAAGTGTAACATGCTATATAGAATGTTAGGACAGACAACCACAAGTGTAACATGCTCTATAGGCTGTCAGAGCAGACAACCACAAGTGTAACCTGCTCTATAGACTGTCAGGGCGGACAACCACAAGTGTAACATTCTCTATAGACTGTCAGTGCGGACAACCACAAGTGTAACATTCTCTATAGACTGTCAGAGCGGACAACCACAAGTGAAACATGCTCTATAGACTGTCGGGACAGACAACCACAAGTGTAACATGCTATATAGACTGTCAGGGCAAGCAACCACAAGTGTAACATGCTCTATAGACTGTCAGGGCAGACAACCACAAGTGTAACATGCTCTATAGACTGTCGGGACAGACAACCACAAGTGTAACAAGCTCTATAGACTGTCGGGACAGACAACCACAAGTGTTACATGCTATATAGACTGTCAGGGCAAGCAACCACAAGTGTAACATGCTCTATAGACTGTCAGGGCAGACAACCACAAGTGTAACATGCTCTATAGACTGTCTGGGGAAGACAACCACAAGTGTTACATGCTATATAGACTGTCAGGGCAAGCAACCAGAAGTGTAACATGCTCTATAGGCTGTCAGGGCAGACAACCACAAGTGTAACATGCTCTATAGACTGTAAGGACAGACAACCACAAGTGTAACATGCTCTATAGACTGTCTGGGCAGACAACCACAAGTGTAACATGCTCTATAGACTGTCAGGACAGACAACCACAAGTGTAACATGCTATATAGACTGTCAGGGCAGACAACCACAAGTGTTACATGTTCTGTAGACTGTCAGGACAGACAACCACAAGTGTAACATGCTCTATAGACTGTCGGGACAGACAACCACAAGTGTTACATGCTATATAGACTGTCAGGGCAAGCAACCACAAGTGTAACATGCTCTATAGACTGTCAGGGCAGACAACCACAAGTGTAACATGCTCTATATACTGTCTGGGGAAGACAACCACAAGTGTTACATGCTATATAGACTGTCAGGGCAAGCAACCAGAAGTGTAACATGCTCTATAGGCTGTCAGGGCAGACAACCACAAGTGTAACATGCTATATAGACTGTAAGGACAGACAACCACAAGTGTAACATGCTCTATAGACTGTCTGGGCAGACAACCACAAGTGTAACATGCTCTATAGACTGTCAGGACAGACAACCACAAGTGTAACATGCTATATAGACTGTCAGGGCAGACAACCACAAGTGTTACATGTTCTGTAGACTGTCAGGACAGACAACCACAAGTGTAACTTGCTATATAGACTGTCTGGGCAGACAACCACAAGTGTTACATGTTCTATAGATTGTCGGGACAGACAACCACAAGTGTAACATGCTATATAGACTGTCACGGCAGACAATCACACATCATACATATTACACCTTTCTCAGACAGCCAGGACACCTGCAGTTTGTTATTACACAGGTGTGCGCTGCAATGAATTAAGACAATATAGTTCACTGGGGAAGCCCTGAAACTTTCTACAGAAAAAATCATCATAAAATGCGAACTATTGATTGCCACGTATGAAGAGGAATGGTTGTGTATAATGTCTGAGAAGATACACAACGGCTACGGCAGAGGTCAGCTATTTCGAGCCTCAAAAGCTGGACAAGACCCTCTTGACCACTGCTCGGGCCTCTCCAGGAACTGTTGATTCTCAGTATACACAGACGCGAACAAACACACAAACATACACAACCCTCACTTCCCCTCCCCAAAACAGACACACACACACACACACACACACACACACACACACAGGGAGAGGGAGAGAAAAAAAAAGATAGAGAGAAAGAGGTAGAGAGGAGTAAACATTACCTTGAAATGCAAACTAAAGTAGAACTTTGTAGAAGCAAGCATCAGAGAAACAAACTCTTATGTCCTCTGATGAGACAAGCTGATGTGCAGATTACAGCCTGCATATGAAATCAACAGAAGATGAGAAAGAGGCACAATATGTCCACAGACAAGGCGGTAAAGGGTCCAAGAAACACAACATGAAGAATATTATCATTATAATTCATCCAGAATTTAACCAGCTACTGTCTATGCAGAGACGTCATCACCCACGCCATTAGACAAAACACACGTCAGTATTAAAACAGTCATTGTAAGCGTGTCTGTATGTGCTGCAAAACTGTACCAGATGGACAAGGCGGGCAGCCATGTTGTACCAGCATGCACCTGTCTTATTAAACCCACATCCGATTTTCAACAAATGTGAATTGTCTGCCTTGTTGTTGGCCCTGTGCTGTTTTGTTCTCTGGATGTTTCTGACACAAACAAGAGAGGAAGGGAACTGGCTGCGTCGCATCATATGGTGGCAGATCTACCAATTCACACGTTAACTGCAGTTGTACTGTGTTTCCTTTCCTTCCTGACTTCTCTAGTGCTCTGAAAGTGATATTTTTTTTGTTTTGTTCACTTTTCAATTTGTGGCTACACCTCATCATCATCATCATGTGCCCTGCAAACTGGCGTAGGCGCGTCTCCACAGATCACTATCCCTGGTTAAGTGGAACAGCTCTCTTGATGATATCCTTCAATGCCATCGTTTTAGCCCATCTAGCATTGTCTCTCTTGGTCTGCCTCTTCCCCTTTTTTCCATTGAACTTTCCAGTTGTCACTATATTTCCCGATGTTTCTCTTCTCATTATGTGGCCAAAGAACAGTGTTTGTCTCCTTCTTATTGTTGTATATTGAGTTCTACTTTCATTGCCTCTTTCCACCTACATTCATTGTTTTCAATGGGATTGTTATTACTGTTTTCACTGTTTTCACTTATCGTTGTTTTCATGGGATTGTAATTACTGTTTTATTGTGGTCACATTTATTGTTTTTAATGGGACCATCATTACTATTTATAATGTGGTTAACTTCATTAATTTGAGGGGACTACCATTACTGATGTTAATATGGATACTTTTATTAATTTTAATGGGACTACACTTACTTTCTTTGAGACTACATTTTCTGTGTTTTATTTATCTCCCTCTTCTTTCTTCATGTCTCTGTCTATATATCTCTAGGTCTACCTTTATTGTGTTTCTCTCTTTTCATCTCTAGGTCTTTCTTATTGTGTTTCTCTCTTTTCATCTCTAGGTCTATCTAATTGTGTTTCTCTCTTTTCATCTCTAGGTCTACCTTATTGTGTTTCTCTCTCTTCATCTCCAGGTCTATCTAATTGTGTTTCTCTCTTTTCATCTCTAGGTCTATCTTATTGTGTTTCTCTCTCTTCATCTCTAGGTCTATCTTATTGTGTTTCTCTCTTTTCATCTCCAGGTCTATCTTATTGTGTTTCTCTCTCTTCATCTCCAGGTCTACCTTATTGTGTTTCTCTCTTTTCATCTCTAGCTCTATCTTATTGTGTTTCTCTCTTTTCATCTCTAGGTCTATCTTATTGTGTTTCTCTCTTTTCATCTCTAGGTCTATCTTATTGTGTTTCTCTCTTTTCATCTCCAGGTCTATCGTATTGTGTTTCTCTCTCTTCATCTCCAGGTCTATCGTATTGTGTTTCTCTCTTTTCATCTCTAGGTTTACCTTATTGTGTTTCTCTCTATATATCTCCAGGTCTACCTTATTGTGTTTCTCTCTATATATCTCCAGGTCTACCTTATTGTGTTTCTCTCTATATATATCTCTAGGTGTACTTTATTGTGTTTCTCTCTTTTCATAGCTTGGTCTATCTTATTGTGTTTCTCTCTTTTCATCGCTAGGTCTACCGTATTGTGTTTCTCTCTCTTCATCTCTAGGTCTACCTTATTGTGTTTCTCTCTTTTCATCTCTAGGTCTATCTTATTGTGTTTCTCTCTCTATATCTTTAGGTCTATCTTATTGTGTTTCTCTCTATATATCTCCAGGTCTACCTTATTGTGTTTCTCTCTATATATCTCCAAGTCTACCTTATTGTGTTTCTCTCTATATATCTCCAGGTCTACCTTATTGTGTTTCTCTCTATATATCTCCAGGTCTACCTTATTGTGTTTCTCTCTATATATCTCCAAGTCTACCTTATTGTGTTTCTCTCTATATATCTCCAGGTCTACCTTATTGTTTTTCTCTCTATATATCTCCAGGTCTACCTTATTGTGTTTCTCTCTATATATCTCCAAGTCTACCTTATTGTGTTTCTCTCTATATATCTCCAGGTCTACCTTATTGTGTTTCTCTCTATATATCTCCAAGTCTACCTTATTGTGTTTCTCTCTATATATCTCCAAGTCTACCTTATTGTGTTTCTCTCTATATATCTCCAGGTCTACCTTATTGAGCTTTATCGTTCGTTCGGCGTACGATGTATTACCGTCCGGTGTTAACATGGTTAAATGGTCTGCGACCAACGATCCGACTTGCCCGTTGTGCAAATCGAAGCAAACTCTTGAGCACGTCCTGTCCGCGTGCAGGAAAGCTCTAGGTCAAGGCCGGTATACCTGGCGCCACAACAAGGTGCTAAAGGAGTTAGCAGCCGTTGTCGACCAGGCTAGAATGAGGGCTAACGCCAGAGCCAGTTCTAGTATCGCCCCCATTCGTTTCCTCAAGGCTGGGCAGGTTCCAATCGGTAAGGTCAACAAAAACGCATTCGCTCCATCTGTGCTAGACTCTGCGAGGGACTGGTTACTGGCGGTTGATCTGCCAGGCCATGAACGGTATCCCGAGTTGATCCGTAAAACCGGCCTGCGACCGGACATCGTTCTCCATTCTGCGCAAAAACGGCAACTCATCCTGATTGAGTTGACGGTCCCGTTTGAGTCGCGTATGGAGGAGAATCATTTGTACAAGCTCGAAAAGTACAGTGATTTAGCAGCCGGTTTGAGGAGAGACGAGGCTTACACGGTACGGGTATTTGCCGTCGAAGTGGGAACGAGAGGCCTCGTTTCCACTTCGCTCTACAATGTGATGAAAGAACTAGGATTGCGCGGTAATGAACGGAAACGAACACTTAAAAAACTGGGAGAGGCAGCCGAAAGGGCCTCTAGCTGGCTTTGGACGCAGCGCAACAACGTAGGGGACGGGCCTCGGTGAGCTGGTCCGGGTGTCTAGCGGAAAGGAGTTTCTCATCCCTTTGAAAGTCCATCGTGTACGAATTGTCTGCCAGTGTCCCTCTGCCAACTGCTAATAAAAGTCCAACATGTGTCTGGTAAACCAAAGTAAGCTTGTCGCTCGGTCGTCCAGGCATGCGGACTGTTTTAATTACGCTGTCGCGGCGGCTTCTTATCTCACAGTACCTCCTTCGAAACCACTAAGTCGTCTTGTGTCTGGCCGAAATAATAACACCATCCGGTAATTCTGTGCAGCGGGGAAGCAGCCCTGAGCTTCATGAACTCAGGTGGGCCCACCTCCGAATACGTTTAGGAATCGTGGGCCGAAACGTGTGTCGAAAGAGGATAATTTCTACTGATGACTGTAGATCCCCGCTGTACTTGCTCCCTGTGAGTTTATTCTTATTATTGTGTTTCTCTCTATATATATATCTAGGTCTACCTTATTGTGTTTGTCTCTTTTCATCTCTAGGTCTATCTTATTGTGTTTCTCTCTTTTCATCTCCAGGTCTACCTTATTGTGTTTTTCTCTCTTCATCTCTCTGTATGAGAGATCTCTATCTTGACTGTTTCTCTTGGGACTACCCTAAATGTTTCGTTTCAGTGAGGATGCCTGAACACAGTGTAATGGCCTAGTGCTCACAAGATGTGAGCAGGTTCAAGACCAGATGGGTGTTCTGCTGTCACGCGAAGGTAGCTCCCGAAATCTCACCACCGTCTTCACTGCTACTACTACCTCTGCTACCACCACTGCTGCTACTACTACTTTAGCTACTTATACTACTACTAGTACCACTACAATTACCACTACTACTATTGATAGTGTCACTGCCACCGCGACCTGCACTGCCACTGTTGCGGCTACTACTGGTGTTGTTACTGCCACTGCTACCACCACCGCGACCACCACTACCACTGCTACCACCACCGCGACCACCACTGCCACTGCTGCCACCACCGCGACCTGCACTGCCACTGCTGCTGCCACTACTGGTGTTGTTACTGCCACTGCTACCACCACCGCGACCACCACTACCACTGCTACCACCACCCCGACCACCACTGCCACTGCTACCACCACCGCGACCACCACTGCCACTGCTGCTGCCACTACTGGTGTTGTTACTGCCACTGCTACCACCACCGCGACCACCACTGCCACTGCTACCACCACCGCGACCACCACTGCCACTGCTACCACCACCGCGACCACCACTACCACTGCTACCACCACCGCGACCTGAACTGCCACTGTTGCGGCTACTACTGGTGTTGTTACTGCCACTGCTACCACCACAGCGACCACCACTGCCACTGTTGCTGCTACTACTGGTGTTGTTTCTGCAGCTGCTGTAATCTTCCAGGAGCAATAGTTGTGTTGTTTCAGTCGTTTCATCTTATATGTCATTGCCGTTGCAGTATCATTATCAGTTTCATCTTCTTTGCCATCATCATCTTCAATATTTCCTTAAGTTAGACCATTCTTAGCCAAATATCTATTTACAAATATCGCATACAGACTGTCTCTATTGATCTCCCTCGTTTCCCTGTTCACAATGTTTCTATCTCCTCCCCTTATCATTCCCTGTTTGTCTATCCTCCACCACTCACAATCTCTTCCGCCTCCGATCTCTCCATGTGCCCCCCCCCCCCACCCTCTATTCCGATCTCTCCATGTGCCCCCCCACCCTCTATTCCGATCTCTCCATGTGCCCCCCCCACCCTCTATTCCGATCTCTCCATGTGCCGCCTCCCCCCCCCCCCACCCTCTATTCCGATCACTCCATGTGCCCCCACGCCTCCTCCGATCTCTCCATGTGCTTCCCCACCCCACCCTCTCTTCCGGTCTCTCCATGTGCCAACCCCCTGCTACCCTCCTCCCATCCCGTTGTTCTTCTCCCTCCTACCATCCTCCGTTTTTCTCCCTCCTCCCACCCCTGCTACATCCCCGTAAGCACGGACAACTCCCATCCAGTAGAGTTTTTATGACCAGCCCTTCCTGGGTTTAATTTACCGCACGGGAAGAGTGAGTCATAAAATAATGATTCAATGCCGTTCTCGGGCCATTAACCTGCGGTAACAGACCACCCAGAATTTTTAAGTGGCTTTTTGAGCTGCAATCTCCTGTTAACTACTTGTAGAGTTCTCTGATAGAGGCTTGGCATCTTTTGGGACAGCCATTAGCTTTATCGGCATCAAACAGTCTGGCTTCGTGTCCTCGTTGTGAGAACTAAGATTTTACCTTCCTGTGAAACCAGAAAGGACTTAGATTATGAAAACAAAGAACTCATATTAGAAATTGTAAAGAAATCAGATTGGTTTTAGAATGGGAAAACTAAGAACAAATCCCGGAGATTCTACAGAAACATGATTGGGCTTAGATTGAAACAGAAATAGCTAATAGTAGAAATAAATTCTAGAAAAACATAATTGAGGTACAATTTGAAAATAAAATGATCTAAGCCTGTAAGTTGTGTGACACACAATTGGGTTACATTTTGAGCAGAAAGAATGGAGACAGTAAATTATATTGAAACAATATGGTGAGCTGAACATAAGCAGAGAACTTACAGGAAACAGATTCGATCTCGTGACCAGCGATGTTGAAGATTGTAAACTCTGGTGAAACACTGACTGAGACTAGATGAGCCAGACGAACTGATCTTGTAAACTCTGGTGAAACACTGACTGAGATTAGATGAGCCAGACGAACTGATCTTGTAAACTCTAGTGAAACACTGACTGAGACTAGGTGAGCCAGACGAACTGATCTTGTAAACTCTGGTGAAACTTTGACTGAGACTAGATGAGCTAGACGAACTGATCTTGTAAACTCTGGTGAAACTTTGACTGAGACTAGATGAGCCAGACGAACTGATCTTGTAAACTCTGGTGAAACTTTGACTGAGACTAGATGAGCCAGACGAACTGATCTTGTAAACTCTGGTGAAACTTTGACTGAGACTAGATGAGCTAGACGAACTGATCTTGTAAACTCTGGTGAAACACTGACTGAGACTAGGTGAGCCAGACGAACTGATCTTGTAAACTCTGGTGAAACACTGACTGAGATTAGATGAGCCAGACGAA
>CAJHNH020000987.1:10000-77500 GCA_905116865.2 Candidula unifasciata | reverse complement strand
CTGAAGTCTGCATGTTGGTTTGTGGGCGGGGCAGGGGTTAAACAGTTCATTGTCTCTCATTCTGTTAGTGTGTGCGGTTACACAGTTCAAGGTTCTTTACTTTTATTTCACCCTATCGCCCGATAATAGGGGTTTTAGGGTGTCAAATGAACTCAGACTAGCACCAACCCTCCCCCCCACCCCCACCGTCCTATAATATTGTACTTTGACAGAGGCGAGGTGAAACAACATAAAAGAACCCAGTTTATCGTCTCTATCAGCAAGGTTAAAGGGTTAATTGTACCCCCTCCTCTCACTCTCTCTCTCTCTCTCTCTCTCTCTCTCTCTGTCTCTCTCTCTCTCTCTCTCTCTCTCTCTCTCTCTCTCTCTCTGTGCCTGTGTGCAACGTTAACCAATTCTTTGTCTGTCTTTGTGATGGATTAAACAGTTCATTGTCTCTAAGTCTGTCTGTTTTGCAAAGTTTGTCTGTTCAATGAGCGTTGTGGAAACACCTACTGTTCAGGAGTGTTGGCTGTAGTAGTGGTAGTGCTGGTAGTGGTAGTGGTAGTGGTGATGGTGGTATTAGTAGTCTTGGTAGTGGTAGCAGCAGTAAAACAAGAAGGATATTGATGAGAACACAGTTCGTTTTTTTCCTTCTCCTGCAGCCTGAGATCAAAGCCTCCATGGCGGAAACACCTCTCCGGGGGGCCAGTCTATCTAGTCCAGTCTGGTCACATGACCTGGCTGACCACACAGACAAGGTGTCAGCAGCTATAAGCGCTCCTTGGGACAAGTGTAGAACACGATACAGCCTTAGACCTGCTACGTTACACTTCAACATGTATACCTATTTCCTTGAGCCATCACTTGATATGATCTTGCTCCAGTTTTCCCTATCTCTCCGTTGAATGTTGGCCGCAGAACAGAAGCCATCAAAGAGAAATAAAAGAGTTCGCTTCTATTTCTCAGTGTATTGTCCCGTGGCCCGAGCCGGCACTTCAAAGGGAAGCCACCCGCGTCATAAAATCGGTAAGTCGCGGAGATTTCTGTGCCCTTATCATAAAACCGGCCGGGTCGGGTATCCGGTTCGAGAGACCGGGCCGATATTGTCGTGTCTGTCTGAAGAGGCGAGTTACCGAAACGTCTTGTTTAGTGTTTCAGAGTTTACCTGTGACTGTAAAAGTGGGTACTGAACCTTCACTGCCATCAGCTCTTAACGGTGAACCTCTCTACAGCTGACCTCATTTCATTGTGCTCCGCCAGGAAATAGGAAAGATGAGGCGTGGAAGGGAGGGAGAGAGCACAAACGAACCCACACAGTTTATTTTCAAAGGTTCAAAAATTGGACACGCAGGCCTGTCTTAAAGTCATCTCTTCCACCCACCTTTCACACCTCAATTACATTTTATCAATAATGCACGTTATGTTCATGTAACAATATAGATAATATAGGAATCATGGGGGGGGGGGGGCACAAAAGCACTGGTGGTAAATACATGCGCACACTCACACGCACTCTATGGGGCGTTTCTCTAAATAATAATGTAATAAACCTTTTTTAAAAATCGATTATTTGTGCACCGTCATTAAATGTGTGTATTACGTCATGTTGCATGAGCCATATAACCGTTAGTTTAGAATATCACTGCCATATACCGGTGCTTTCAAAATCGCCCTTAGCTATACTGTTGTTAACTATTGAAGAAAGTGTATTCATGGTTGAGTATGTGTTCCCTAATGGTAGCAGGCGTTGCAATGTGGTTGTTCAACAATTTATGATGCAGTTTCCTAAAATTCAAATCCCTCATCCTAATACTGTTAGCAATTTAACCTGTAAAATCGATTGTGAGTAGAGCTATCGTGTGTGCAGAACAGTACCAAAAAAAAGGCACGCTATAGCAGTATATGTTGGCTTCACTCTACAGACCGTCATAATTAAAATAGGACGCCAATATTACACAAACACAACAAAAACGAATTTAAAATACACCTTATAGAAAAGAACTGCCCCTATGCAGAAAAAAAGTCTAGAAATCTTCCAGTATAAGAGAAAATAATACAGAGATAAATAATGCCAAACTGCGTCCCGAGAAATGAAAGGCACAGCGATCCAGAATATGACTGGGGAGGGCGAGTGTCAGGGTCTGCAAAGATTTAAGTAAACAAATATTGTGAATGGAACACGGTCAAACGCTAGCATGTGTGTGCATGTGTGTGTATATTGTCTTGTGAGTGTGCAGTGTGTGTATATATGTACACGTGTGTTTTGCTCATAAATGATCCTGCGTATCTCTTTGTTATTAGTGTGTGTGTTTGCTACTGTGTGTCTGTGCCCGTTTTTATGTTTATGTTTGTTTGACGGATGAACATCATGGCACAAGTGTTGTAACCCATAAGTGCTCCGTTCTACTTCTAACTTAAGTCTGAGTCTAAAGAATTTCAGTGCAGTGCACGAACTCAGTTGCACCAGCAATGATCCTGAAATACTTTCGGTAGATTTTTAATTCTATTTTTTTTTTTACCTGGCAGCGCCATTAGGGTACTCTTTTCGATTTCCAGTTGTCAAGGTTGTTTTTCTTTACGTGAGCAACAATTCGCAGGGGCGTCTGCTCTTACTACCCAGAGACCGATAGAAATAACTAGTCCATGTGAACAAAATCCCAGTTTTCACCGGGGCTTAAACCCGGACCCCATACCCCGAGACCACTGAGCGCCCTACGTGCGTCTGGTGTGTGCATATGTGTATCCTTCACTGAACTTGATAACTTTACATCATAATGTGCTGACACCAAACTTGCAACAACGCAATTACACACACACAGACACACACACACACACACAGACTCACACACACACACACACACACACACACACAGATTCACACACACACACACACACAGACTCACACACACACACACACACACACAGACTCACACACACACACACACAGACTCACACACACACACATACACAGATTCACACGCACACACACAGACTCACACACACACACACAGACTCACACACACACAGACTCACACACACACACACACACACACAGACTCACACACACACACACAGACTCACACACACACACAGACTCACACACACACACAGACACACACACACACACACACAGACACACACACACAGACACACACACACACACAGACACACACACACACACACACACACACAGACTCACACACACACACACAGAGACACACACACACACACAGACTCACACACACACACACAGACACACACACACACACACAGACACACACACACACACACACACACATACACACACACACAGACACACACACACACAGACACACACACACACAGACACACACACACAGACACACACACACACACACACACACACACACACACACACACACACACACACACACAGACACACACACACACAGACTCACACACACACAGATTCACACACACACACACACACAGATTTACACACACACACACACACACATACACACACACACACACATAGATAGCAACTAACCAGATTACACACGAATGAAGCAACCAACCAATCAAATATCTAGCCAAGTTACCGCTGATCAATCAACTTACCAGTCAATCAATCAACTTACCAGTCAATCAATCAACTTACCAGTCAATCAATCAACTTACCAGTCAATCAATCAACTTACCAGTCAATCAATCAACTTACCAGTCAATAAATCAACTTACCAGTCAATCAATCAACTTACCAGTCAATCAATCAACTTACCAGTCAATCAATCAACTTACCAGTCAATCAATCAACTTACCAGTCAATCAATCAACTTACCAGTCAATAAATCAACTTACCAGTCAATCAATCAACTTACCAGTCAATCAATCAACTTACCAGTCAATCAATCAAATTACCAGTCAATCAATCAACTTACCAGTCAATCAATCAACTTACCAGTCAATCAATCAACTTACCAGTCAATCAATCAACTTACCAGTCAATCAATCAATCAACTTACCAGTCAATCAATCAACTTACCAGTCAATCAATCAACTTACCAGTCAATCAATCAACTTACCAGTCAATCAATCAACTTACCAGTCAATCAATCAACTTACCAGTCAATCAATCAACTTACCAGTCAATCAATCAACTTACCAGTCAATCAATCAACTTACCAGTCAATCAATCAACTTACTAGTCAATCAATCAACTTACCAGTCAATCAATCAACCTACCAGTCAATCAATCAACTTACCAGTCAATCAATCAACTTACCAGTCAATCAATCAACTTACCAGTCAATCAATCAACTTACCAGTCAATCAATCAACTTACCAGTCAATCAATCAACTTACCAGTCAATCAATCAACTTACCAGTCAATCAATCAACTTACCAGTCAATCAATCAACTTACCAATCAAAAAATCAAATTACCAGTCAATTAATCAACTTAACAGTCAATCAAACAACGTGCAAGCAAACAACCAAGCGATCCGACGACCATAGAAACAACGAAGCAGTCAACTCAGCAACTATATATAAATCAAGCAATGAAACAATGAACCAAATAAGCGATCAGTCAAACAACGAATCAATCAACTCAGCAAGTGAGAAATCAATACTAGGAACAATAAACCAAATATGCGATCAGTAAAAAAACGAAGTAATCAACTAAACAATTGATTATTTGAGAAATAAAACAATCAACTTAATAAGCGATCAATAAGACAACAAAACAAGTAACCAGTCACACACGCACATACAGACACACGCACATACAGACACAATGCACTTGGGTCACTTCAAGCCAGTCCGGTGAAGGTTTTAAATGGAACCTTTGGGCGTATTGGGCATATAGGGCTAGACCTATATTTTATAGTTCCCTCTGCACGTGGTGGGTGATGTGGTCTTTACTTCCCAGGACTGCACCTGGTACTCACTCAAGACTGGGTCGTCTGTGAGTCCTGGGACCCACTCAAGACTGGGTCGACTAGGAACCCTGGGACCCACTCAAGGCTGGGTCGACTGTGAGTCCTGGGACCCACTCAAGACTGGGTCGACTAGGAGTCCTGGGACCCACTCAAGGCTGGGTCGACTGTGAGCCCTCGGACCCACTCAAGACTGGGTCGACTGTGAGCCCTGTGACCCACTCAAGGCTGGGTCGACTGTGAGTCCTGGGACCCACTCAAGGCTGGATCTTGAGAGACTGACAGTAAGTCTTCGTAAAATGTTCATGTGAGAGATCAACAGTTAGTCTGGGTAAAATGTTCATGTGAGAGATTGACAGTTAGTTGAGTAGATTGTGTATGTGAGGGATCCACACTTAATCCGGGGATAATGTTCATGTGAGAGATACGCAGTCTGATTACCGAATATGTGAGGGATCCACACTTAATCCGGGGACAATGTTCATGTGAGAGATACGCAGTCTGATTACCGAATATGTGAGGGATCCACACTTAATCCGGGGATAATGTTCATGTGAGAGATACGCAGTCTGATTACCGAATATGTGAGGGATCCACACTTAATCCGGGGATAATGTTCATGTGAGAGATACGCAGTCTGATTACCGAATATGTGAGGGATCCACACTTAATCCGGGGATAATGTTCATGTGAGAGAAACGCAGTCTGGTTAACGAATATGTGAGGGATCCACACTTAATCCGGGGACAATGTTCATGTGAGAGATACGCAGTCTGATTACCGAATATGTGAGGGATCCACACTTAATCCGGGGACAATGTTCATGTGAGAGATACGCAGTCTGATTACCGAATATGTGAGGGATCCACACTTAATCCGGGGACAATGTTCATGTGAGAGATCCACACATAGTCTAGGGGTAATGATCACGTGAGTGATCCACACTTGTTCTAGGGGTACTGTTTATGGACTGATCCCTAGTCAGAGGCTATTGTAAACTCGCTGACCTTTAATGCGAAGACGGCGCTTAGTAATGATGGTGAGGTAAGGCGACAAAGTTACAACATGAGATAAGCAAACTCCCACCAGAAACACAGCTCACCTTTAAGTTAATGAGCGTGGGGGTTGGGAAGGGGGAAAGGAGAGAGATAAGAAAAGGAGGCGGGTGGGGTAGTATGTCAGAAAGCCTGGAAGATTTCCCTGAGTACAGACACGAAGAAATGTTGTTTCTCCACTGGATACATTCTGCCACGTGATACGTAACCCCGCCCACCACCATAAGTTAGCAGCCGATAGCCAAAAGTCACAAGGAAGCTCGGCCAATGATCTCTGGGGAGTTCTAGAACGGCTTCAGGTGGGCCAAACCTGAACCTGGCTACACAGTCGTCACCCCCTCTTGTTGCTAGGACCAGTTGCTGTGGCTATATGCTAATGACTTCAGTCAAGACTATGGTAGGTAGGTTTTATGACAGGGTTTTGTTTAGGCGCCTACGCATGAACGCCCTCTTCACTTTAATGGGCACTTTCCAGGAATAAATATACGAAGGGAGAGAGAGACCGTCAACAGGTAAGCTAACATAGCTACTTAGTAGTTTAAGTGTATCTTAATCACTTTTATTTAGGCCACTCTAAGTCACGTATCTCTGCCACTTTTAATAAATATCTCTCTCTAATTACTTTATTAATTCTTGTTAATTAATGTTTACATATTATTATAAGTTTAAACTTATATAATCGTTTTCAAGAAACGTTACCCCTGTGTTTTGAGGTGTCTAATGACAACCCCCCCCCCCCCACCCCTACGGTATACAAGTAACTTCCTAACGTCCTTGTGGTGCCCTAATACAACTGTGTTACATGGCTGTACAGCTGAACATGCTTTCCCCTATTTGTAGCGGTTTGACTCTCATCTTTGAGCTGTTCATTCTACAAACTGTAAATCTGCAAGTGGGTTGGGGGAGGGTTCGGGGGAGGGTGGGGGGTATGATGTTTTTAGGTGTCCAAGTAATCAGTTGCTTGTCCATCAAAATATGCTTTTATTTGTGAGTCTCTGAAATTATTACGGTCCCCATAAGTAATTCATATTGAAATAAGCAATTGGAGCCATTCTTATAATGAACATTTAATTGTACATCCAACTATATTACTACTGTATCTGATTAGCGTTTATTTTGCCTCAAGCAGCTTATTGACTAACCACTCCCACCCACACCTCCCACCCATACCTCCCATCACACCTCCCACCCACCCCTTCCACCACACCTCCTTTTTCCCCCAAACAGTGTACAAACTGTATGGTTACGATCGGCTTCGATGCACACTGGGCACTCCCACACCTGCTCAGTCCTCAAGAACAGCAGCCACCCTCTAAGTAACTTGACTTTTGCCTGCCCACTTGGTTTACATACCTGACATATGTGTATGCAGACTATTGGTTTCTCGCCTCTAGGGTAGATGTAATCTGACGGAATAAGAACCACCTATAATCAGTCGCCTCTTACGACCTGCTTGTGTGGGTGGGCAGTGTGTCTATATCTCGAGCTCATCCAACCCCCCCCCCCCCCTTTTTTTCCCTGTTTTCCCCAAATGGATCATGGAACGAACGCACACAGAAAAAAACTATGTATCTCTACTTATTTATGTTTTTGTTAACAACTAGCTAATTCCACTGTAAACAATTTATCCTCGTCTCGTTATGTAACTTTATTCATCATCATCATCAATTTCTAATTCTGCCGTTAAGCGTTGTGGGAAGGAACGGTTTGCGATCCAGTGCTTGACGGATGTAACTTGAATACTGTGAATAAATGGTCACTGTCCCTTTGTGTCAGTGAGAGAAATGGTTGTAAACAGGATACCAGAGTTGCTCTAACTTAGTTATTGTTGTCCCTTTAAGTAATATAATCTTGATTACTATAAATAACTTATTTCTGCCTCTCAGAGTAACTTAACTATTTTCCTCAAAGTAATTTTTATCTCTTTCTCTGAGCAATTTACATTTGATTCTCTAATTAGTTTCTATTCCTGTTTCTACAGCAGAGTTGTATAACATGTTCTAACTAATCTACACCCGTCTTCCTCAGTAATTGATATCTGCTTTTGTAAGTTGTTTATTTTTGATTAAGTAATTTTTATCCGTTTATCTTTATGTTTCTTCATTGTTTTGTTGTCTCAGTGATATCAGGTTGTGACCCAGGTTGTGAGCCAGGTAGTAACCCAGGTTGTGAGCCAGGTAGTAACCCAGTGTCGTTGTATTCTGTACAGTGATTTAGCAGCCGGTTTGAGGAGAAACGAGGCTTACACAGTACGGGTATTTGCCGTCGAAGTGGGAGCGAGAGGCCTCGTTTCCACTTCGCTCTACAATGTGGTGAAAGAACTAGGATTACGCGGTAATGAACGGAAACGAACACTCAAAAAACTGGGAGAGGTGGCCGAAAGGGCCTCTAGCTGGCTTTGGACGCAGCGCAACAACGTAGGGGACGGGCCTCGGTGAACTTGTCCGGGTATCTAGTGGAAAAAAGTTTCTCATCCCTTTGAAAGTCCATCGTGTCCGAATTGTCTGCCAGTGTTCCTCTGCCAACTGCTAATAAAAGTCCAACATGTGTCCGGTAAACCAAAGTCAGCTTGTCGCTCGGTCGTCCAGGCACGCTGACTGCTTTAATTAGGCTGCCGCGGCGGCTTCTTATCATCTCACAGTACCTCCTTCGAAACCACCAAGTCGTCTTGTCTCTGGCCGAAAGTAAAACACCATCCGGTAATTCCGTGCAGCGGGGAACCAGCCCTGAGCGTCATGAACTCAGGAGGGCCCACCTCCGAATACGTCTAGGAATCGTGGGCCGAAACGTGTGTCGACGAGGATAATTTCTACTGATGACTGGTAGATCCCCGCTGTACTTGCTCCCTGTGAGTTTATTCCAATTGTATTTGTCTTGCGATTCACGGGTGGCTTGGGTGATGTTATTAAATGTTTTGCAGATTTCTGCTACTTCATTTATCCTTCTCTTTCTTGGTCTGCCTCTTGCCTTCCTCCCAGATGTTCTACTGTACACAATCTCACATGCAGTTTGGTCCGTTTGCATTCTTACTACATGGCTGAACCATTTCATTCTTTTTCTGTCAATATAATCCATTACATGGTCTCACTCTACCTTTCTCTCAAATGCTAGTATTCTTAACCCTGTTTCGTCAAGTGTTGCTAGTGACCTTGCGGAGACGGCGCTTTCACATATAGCTATTTTCTGTTCTAGTGCCCTTTTCGTTGTCCATGTTTGTCACTGATAACATAAATTAGGGAGAAAGATGCTATTAATAATTTGCTGTTCTGCTGGAAGGGAGATATGTGGGTCCAAACAGTGGGGCTAACTGGTAGGTGACAGCATTTGCCTTCTCTGGCTTCTATCTCGTTGTTGTCTGACATCCGCCGTAACTATGCTTCCTAGATATTTGAATTCTCCTACTTGTTTGATTCTGTTTCCGTTAAAATGAATGTTCACGTTATTATGTTTCCTGCCTATCCTCATTAACTCAGTTTTCGTGGTGTTTATTCGTATATCCAACTTTGTGCAGGATCCGTTTCTCTGAGTTTGTATGTTTCTTTCAGTTATTGATATTTTTTTTTTCTTTAAACAATTATTTTATTCTCAAAGTCTTTTATTTTTCACCACAAGTAACTGTTATCCCTTTCAAAATGTAAGGTATATTTTTAATTAATAAAATGTATACCTGACTTTCTAGATATTTAATTTTTGTGTCTCTAAGTAATTATATATGTTTCTCTGTCAAATTCGTTTCTCTATATGTAAAATGTATACCTATTTTTCTGAGCAATTTATTTGTGTTTTACTATGTATTTGATAAATTAATGTATACGTCTGGGAGTATTATTCTTGTCCCGGTAAATAATTTGTATGTTCTTCTAAGAAATGTATGTAGATTTTTTTAAGTAATGTATGTAGGTTTCTCTAAGTAATAAATGTAGGTTTCTTTAAATAATTTACATAGTATCTTGTATCATCTCTCTAAAGCAAATATCGTAGTTTCTCTGAGTAACAAACATTCTGTCCTTGTACAAGTTTATGAGTGGAACTTGAAATAGTTTATGGCTTTCAAAGTAATAAACCTGTTGTTCTCAGGTTTTCTCAGCATATATCCTATTTAATGCCAGCGTCTTTTTTATCTTTTGGTCCACTTTAACTTTAGTCCTTTCCCAAAGCCCAGCATCTGTGATTCTATCATACCATTTAATTCCCTCTATTCTGCACAGGCACCAGTTAATAGATGTCTGTAGTTTATTATTAATTGCCTTAGTAGTTATTCATCTTTCCGTTCCAAACAACAGAACTGATTTGACATTTGAATTAAACATTTTAAGTTTGATATTAGGTTACATTTCTTTTGACCTCCATACATTTCCTAGTTCTATGAAAGCTCCTCTTGCCTACTGTTCTTTGTATTTTCATAGAACTGTCAGTTCCCCCATCTGTATCTACATTAGGTGTACGACTCCACATCTTTAAGTGGGATTCCATTAAGAGAAACCACATTACTTTTTGCCTGGTTTATTCTCATTATCTTTGTCTTTCCTTTATGGATATTCAGACCAAGCTGCTGTGATCTCGCATCTAGTATATTTAATTTATCTGATTCCGTGAATGGGACAGAAGAGCAATATCATCAGCGAAGTCCAGATCATCAAGCTGTTTTGTAGGGGTCCACTGAATTCCATTCTTGGTGTTAGCAGTTACTGTTTTCATAGTCCAGTCTATAGCCAGTAAAAATAAGACAGGCGACAAAAGACACCCCTTTATTTTTTATTTCAAATGCATCAGTTAGCTTTCCCTCATGAAGAACTCGACATTTCATGTCTTTATATGTTGCCTTTACTAAGTTGATAATTTTCTGTGGGATTCCATAGTGCCCCATCAATTTCCAGAGAGATTCCCTTTCAATGCAGTCAAAAGCTTTTTCATAGTCTATGAATCCAAAGTAAAGTGGTGAGTTCAGTTCAATGCTTTGCTCAATTCTTTTACGTAATGTGGCTATCTTGTCTGTCCAGAATCTGTTTGGCCGAAAACCTGCCTGTTTATCTCTTAGCTTTTTATCAATAAAATCTTTTGGTTTGTTTTTCAAAACAATGCTACATAATGTTTGTCCAGCTACTGACAGCAACATAATTCCTCTATAGTTTTCACACTCCTGTAGATCACCTTTTTAAGCAATTTCACAAGATATCCTTCTCTCAAGTCTGTTGGATTTCTTCGGTCTCCCAGATTTTACTAGATAATCGATGTAGCTATTTCGTTAATGGGCTCTGATGGGATACCATCTTGACCTGTCGCCTTTCCTTCATTCATAAAATGTCCCTTTTAGATGGTATCTCATAGTTACTATCCGGTTTTTTAAGTATCTATTCCCTGCAAACTACAGTGACAAGGAAGGATGCAATGATACATGCAATACTGATAGAACTGGCTAAACTACAGGACGCTCTTTGGGCATATAGGGCTGGTCCTGTATTTTATAGACTAATCGGCACTAGGTTGGTGATGTGGTCAGCATTATACCGACCGCCTTTACTTCCTATCACTTTATTTAAGGCTGAGGAGGAGCCAAGGTCATTTTTAAAGACAAAAAAGTTCTGCTCTGTCGGTAACTGAACCCGCGACCTTCGGATCCGCAGATGAGCATCTTGTCACTACAGCACGGTGGTGAAGGCTGCCCTAGGACTGGATACTAAGGCAGAGATTACTAGCAGTTCTCATTTTCAGCTGGGACAGAGGAGTTGACGCCTCTGGCTGCAGGCAACTGATTCAGTTCTATCTCAACATTGCTCCACAAGTAACTTATCTTCTATATGTGACAATCTAATCATTACAAATCACTGGTATTGTCTTTTTTCTTATACGGATGTCAGAGTTGGATTCTCCCTGTGGAAATACAGAGGAGGATTGAGGCTTTGGAAATAAATGGTTAGACGCATTTTACGAATTAGCTATTTCAGACATAAAACTAACAAATATGTCAGAGGCAAAAGATACGAATGTGCAGGACATCAGGAGCCTCTCTTGGCAATGCTGAAATGTCGCAAGCTAGCTTGGTTCAGGCACGGGGGCAGACATAATTCGATTGCAGACTTATGAGGCCCCATTGTAAGGAAAACAAGAATAGAGCCACTGGCTCCCCAAAAAGGATGTTGTAAGAGTTGACTTACAGAGGGCTTACCTCGAATTTGGAGAACTTTGCCTGAGAGGCAAGGAACCAACAGTCTGCACACAAATAAGTCAAACAGATATGCATGAAAGAGTTAGATTCTGGAACAAGCTAAAGTTTAAAAAGTGGACGAACAACCAGAACTTTCTGTTGGAGTTGAAAGCCGGTGAACACGAAGAAGAAAAAGAAGAGGGGAGTCGAAGAAGGGAAGGACAAAAAAGAACATGGAATAACATTAAGAAATGGGCAGGGCTAAGTTATCATGCACTTTTTCGTCAAGTGAAAAACAGAGAAACTTGGCAGGTTTTTGGTGCTAGGTATGTTGTATTATTCTTTAACATAAACATATCTCTCGGAAATAGAGCTCGGAAAATATTGCACGTACATTTTTATTAACCACTACACTAATTATTGCTTTATGACTATGATAGATTCACTCTGCCAATCACTTAAATGTGTGTGTTTTTTTTTTTGGGGAGGTGGGGTGGGGGTGGGGGTGGGGGGTGTATTTTTTTTTTAATTATTAAAAAAAATTATTGAAAGTGTGCGAGCACATTGCCATCAAATGGACTGATACACTTATTAACTAGAGGGATGTTTGGGTGCCAGTTCTCGGTGTAAACTTATATTTTTGCCTAAATGGACAGCTGCTCATTAATTTTAACACCTGGAAGCTACCCATCATCTTTTGCTTTGTTTGAATACTCGCCGGCCACGTCGGAGGAAGGACGAATATTGAATTTTCCAGCAAATAAAAAAATTAAAAAAAAAAAAACAATGTTCAATTTTTCTAACGACCAATATTGGCATGGACAAATATTGGCATTGACAAATACTGGCATGGACAAATATTGGCATGGACAAATATTGGCATGGACAAATACTGGCACGGACAAACATTGGCATGGACAAATATTGGTACGGACAAAGATTGGTATGGACAAATATTGGCATGGACAAATATTGGCACGGACAAATATTGGCGTCGACTAATTGTCCCAAGACGATGTTCTCACGTGTCTGTATTATGGTTTACCTAATAATATAAGACAAACTGAAGTGATATATTGATGTGATGGCGGCTCGCACTGGTCTAGGCGGTACTCTGCAGCTCCAACAACCATCCAACACCACTTCTGGCATGAGGCAACTCAAGTGTTTGGCACCACAAAATTTCCACAGATTTTTCTGGGCACAACTTGGCCAGACTTCCTTACCACTTGATAGCCCCCAGACTGGATAGAATCATTATCACAGTCAAAATAAACATCAGTATAACAGGAATCCGATAGTACAACAATACACACACGCAAATCTAACTAAAGTGAGGTGTGAAATACCACACATCAACAAAGTTGAGCTCAGAATAACAACGCATGATATAGCACGTTCTAATTAATACAAGAAATCATCGCAATAAACTGGCAAAGAAGAAAAAAAATAGAATAGTATGACACCAATAATGTCTCAGTGAGGAATGACTATAGCCTGACGTCAATTCACTGATTGCTTCCCATCACTGTACTGATGATGTAATCAGGTAAAAGTCAGCTTATGGCATGAGTTGACCGGTTGACTGTACTGTCTGTTCTTACGTATTTATCATCAGCTGTCGAGAAGTGTTGATCAGTTCCCTGCACAGTCCAAGTCAGTTTATGTTGCAGAATTCCAAATGTTAACATTTCACACACAAACACACTTCTTAAATCACTGCCTACAATTAACGAGCTACTGTTCAATGGCAGACTAGGGATCACTGCTTCTAATCTGATGATGATACGGTACCTTCTGCTGTCTTCTACAGAGTGTGACCTATGGTGTCACTTCTTACATAGTTGGTCAGGCGACTAGAATATAATAAAGTGGGGTACCTGGTGACTGGTACTAAGTACTGCTGGATTGTGGGATTGGTAGCAGATCCGCTCTGGATCTCTCTTTCCCTTTGATCCGGACGTAGGTCCCAGCACAGTCAGCATTATCGCCGTATCGTGGCTCACAGATCCCAAACTGTCTTGAAAATGGGGGACTTTCAACCAGATTTATCTGTGTCGACAGAAAGGACGTTAGACAGTCTGCTGCCTTCAGCAGCTACGTCTAGAATGACACCAATATTTTAGACTCTCCCGAACCAGAAGAGGGAAAGTTTCCCTCCGCCAAATAAAGCGGTTGTTCGGCCGTGGCACTTAGATTCACTACTCTTGGAAATCACTTACCTGTAAGGGAGTTCATAATATAATTCACTCCCAATAGATACTCGATTGAAGAATGTTCCTTTGCATATATCCCGACTCATACTTATTGAAGTAGGACTAACACCGTATGGAGGCATAGTCCAGATTTGAATTCAGGTAATATGCATAAAGGTGTCCATATTGTGGACGGAACTACTAGCATAGGGGTGTTCCGCTGGCTAAGTGACACGAATATTGGCATAGTCAAATATTGGCATAGTCAAATATTATAGTGTCTCACTGGACTTGTGCATTAGGCAGTCATTCAGAAACCATCACCAAGTTTATGGGAGAGGAGAAGGAGGGGGTGGGGGGGGGGGGGCATGGAACTGTGCGGTTTACAGTTTCGACGACACAATTTTACTTTTGTCTGCTCATGCGCACTTGTGCAGATAAGAAGCAGCATCTAGAGTAGTGAGAGCACTGTGTCTCATGCAGGGCTGTCCTTGTTGTGTAAGGTAGTGAGGGCACTGAGTCTCATGCAGGGCTGTCCTTGTTGTGCAGGTAGTGAGGGCACTGTGTCTCATGCAGGGCTGTCCTTGTTGTGCAGGTAGTGAGGGTACTGTGTCTCATGCAGGGCCGTCCTTGTTGTGTAAGGTAGTGAGGGCACTGTGTCTCATGCAGGGCTGTCCTTGTTGTGCAGGTAGTGAGGGTACTGTGTCTCATGCAGGGCCGTCCTTGTTGTGTAAGGTAGTGAGGGCACTGTGTCTCATGCAGGGCTGTCCTTGTTGTGTAAGGTAGTGAGGGCACTGTGTCTCATGCAGGGCTGTCCTTGTTGTGCAGGTAGTGAGGGCACTGTGTCTCATGCAGGGCTGTCCTTGTGCAGGTAGTGAGGGTACTGTGTCTCATGCAGGGCCGTCCTTGTTGTGTAAGGTAGTGAGGGCACTGTGTCTCATGCAGGGCTGTCCTTGTTGTGCAGGTAGTGAGGGTACTGTGTCTCATGCAGGGCCGTCCTTGTTGTGTAAGGTAGTGAGGGCACTGTGTCTCATGCAGGGCTGTCCTTGTTGTGTAAGGTAGTGAGGGCACTGTGTCTCATGCAGGGCTGTCCTTGTTGTGTAAGGTAGTGAGGGTACTGTGTCTCATGCAGGGCTGTCCTTGTTGTCTAAGGTAGTGAGGGCACTGTGTCTCATGCAGGGCTGTCCTTGTTGTGTAAGGTAGTGAGGGTACTGTGTCTCATGCAGGGCTGTCCTTGTTGTGTAAGGTAGTGAGGGCACTGTGTCTCATGCAGGGCTGTCCTTGTTGTGCAGGTAGTGAGGGCACTGTGTCTCATGCAGGGCTGTCCTTGTTGTGTAAAGTAGTAAGGGCACTGTGTCTCATGCAGGGCTGTCCTTGTTGTGTAAGGTAGTGAGGGCACTGTGTCTCTTGCAGGGCTGTCCTTGTTGTGCAGGTAGTGAGGGCACTGTGTCTCATGCAGGGCTGTCCTTGTTGTGTAAGGTAGTGAGGGCACTGTGTCTCATGCAGGGCCGTTGTTGTTGTGTAAGGTAGTGAGGGCACTGTGTCTCATGCAGGGCTGTCCTTGTTGTGCAGGTAGTGAGGGCACTGTGGCTCATGCAGGGCTGTCCTTGTTGTGTAAGGTAGTGAGGGCACTGTGTCTCATGCAGGGCTGTCCTTGTTGTGTAAGGTAGTGAGGGCACTGTGTCTCATGCAGGGCTGTCCTTGTTGTGTAAGGTAGTGAGGGCACTGTGTCTCATGCAGGGCTGTCCTTGTTGTGTAAGGTAGTGAGGGCACTGTGTCTCATGCAGGGCTGTCCTTGTTGTGTAAGGTAGTGAGGGCACTGTGTCTCATGCAGGGCTGTCCTTGTTGTGTTAGGTAGTGAGGGCACTGTGTCTCATGCAGGGCCGTCCTTGTTGTGTAAGGTAGTGAGGGCACTGTGTCTCATGCAGGGCTGTCCTTGTTGTGTAAGGTAGTGAGGGCACTGTGTCTCATGCAGGGCCGTCCTTGTTGTGTAAGGTAGTGAGGGCACTGTGTCTCATGCAGGGCTGTCCTTGTTGTGTAAGGTAGTGAGGGCACTGTGTCTCATGCAGGGCTGTCCTTGTTGTGTAAGGTAGTGAGGGCACTGTGTCTCATGCAGGGCTGTCCTTGTTGTGTAAGGTAGTGGGGGCACTGTGTCTCATGCAGGGCTGTCCTTGTTGTGTAAGGTAGTGAGTGACTGTGTCTCATGCAGGGCTGTCCTTGTTGTGTACTAGTGAGGGCACTGTGTCTCATGCAGGGCTGTCCTTGTTGTGTAAGGTAGTGAGGGCACTGTGTCTCATGCAGGGCTGTCCTTGTTGTGTAAGGTAGTGAGGGCACTGTGTCTCATGCAGGGCTGTCCTTGTTGTGTAAGGTAGTGAGGGCACTGTGTCTCATGCAGGGCTGTCCTTGTTGTGTAAGGTAGTGAGGGCACTGTGTCTCATGCAGGGCTGTCCTTGTTGTGTAAGGTAGTGAGGGCACTGTGTCTCATGCAGGGCTGTCCTTGTTGTGTAAGGTAGTGAGGGCACTGTGTCTCATGCAGGGCTGTCCTTGTTGTGTAAGGTAGTGAGGGCACTGTGTCTCATGCAGGGCTGTCCTTGTTGTGTAAGGTAGTGAGGGCACTGTGTCTCATGCAGGGCTGTCCTTGTTGTGTAAGGTAGTGAGGGCACTGTGTCTCATGCAGGGCCGTCCTTGTTGTGTAAGGTAGTGAGGGCACTGTGTCTCATGCAGGGCCGTCCTTGTTGTGTAAGGTAGTGAGGGCACTGTGTCTCATGCAGGGCCGTCCTTGTTGTGTAAGGTAGTGAGGGCACTGTGTCTCATGCAGGGCTGTCCTTGTTGTGTAAGGTAGTGAGGGCACTGTGTCTCATGCAGGGCTGTCCTTGTTGTGTAAGGTAGTGAGGGCACTGTGTCTCATGCAGGGCTGTCCTTGTTGTGTAAGGTAGTGAGGGCACTGTGTCTCATGCAGGGCTGTCCTTGTTGTGTAAGGTAGTGAGGGGCACTGTGTCTCATGCAGGGCTGTCCTTGTTTGTGTAAGGTAGTGAGGGCACTGTGTCTCATGCAGGGCTGTCCTTGTTGTGTAAGGTAGTGAGGGCACTGTGTCTCATGCAGGGCTGTCCTTGTTGTGTAAGGTAGTGAGGGCACTGTGTCTCATGCAGGGCTGTCCTTGTTGTGTAAGGTAGTGAGGGCACTGTGTCTCATGCAGGGCTGTCCTTGTTGTGTAAGGTAGTGAGGGCACTGTGTCTCATGCAGGGCTGTCCTTGTTGTGTAAGGTAGTGAGGGCACTGTGTCTCATGCAGGGCTGTCCTTGTTGTGTAAGGTAGTGAGGGCACTGTGTCTCATGCAGGGCTGTCCTTGTTGTGTAAGGTAGTGAGGGCACTGTGTCTCATGCAGGGCTGTCCTGTCCTTGTTGTGTCTCATGCAGGTAGTGAGGTAGTGAGGGCACTGTGTCTCATGCAGGGCTGTCCTTGTTTGTGTGTAAGGTAGTGAGGGCACTGTGTCTCATGCAGGGCTGTCCTTGTTGTGTAAGGTAGTGAGGGCACTGTGTCTCATGCAGGGCTGTCCTTTGTTGTGTAAGGGGCTAGTGAGGGCACTGTGTCTCATGCAGGGCTGTCCTTGTTGTGTGTCTCAAGGTAGTGAGGGCACTGTGTCTCATGCAGGGCTGTCCTTGTTGTGTAAGGTAGTGAGGGCACTGTGTCTCATGCAGGGCTGTCCTTGTTGTGTAAGGTAGTGAGGGCACTGTGTCTCATGCAGGGCTGTCCTTGTTTGTGTAAGGTAGTGAGGGCACTGTGTCTCATGCAGGGCTGTCCTTGTTGTGTAAGGTAGTGAGGGCACTGTGTCTCATGCAGGGCTGTCCTTGTTGTGTAAGGTAGTGAGGGCACTGTGTCTCATGCAGGGCTGTCCTTGTTGTGTGTAAGGTAGTGAGGGCACTGTGTCTCATGCAGGGCTGTCCTTGTTGTGTAAGGTAGTGAGGGCACTGTGTCTCATGCAGGGCTGTCCTTGTTGTGTAAGGTAGTGAGGGCACTGTGTCTCATGCAGGGCTGTCCTTGTTGTGTAAGGTAGTGAGGGCACTGTGTCTCATGCAGGGCTGTCCTTGTTGTGTAAGGTAGTGAGGGCACTGGTGTCCTTGTTGTGTAAGGTAGTGAGGGCACTGTGTCTCATGCAGGCTGTCCTTGTTGTGTAAGGTAGTGAGGGCACTGTGTCTCATGCAGGGCTGTCCTTGTTGTTGTGTAAGGTAGTGAGGGCACTGTGTGTCATGCAGGGCTGTCCTTGTTGTTGTAAGGTAGTGAGGGCACTGTGTCTCATGCAGGGCTGTCCTTGTTGTGTAAGGTAGTGAGGGCACTGTGTCTCATGCAGGGCTGTCCTTGTTGTGTAAGGTAGTGAGGGCACTGTGTCTCATGCAGGGCTGTCCTTGTTGTGTAAGGTAGTGAGGGCACTGTGTCTCATGCAGGGCTGTCCTTGTTGTGTAAGGTAGTGAGGGCACTGTGTCTCATGCAGGGCTGTCCTTGTTGTGTAAGGTAGTGAGGGCACTGTGTCTCATGCAGGGCTGTCCTTGTTGTGTAAGGTAGTGAGGGCACTGTGTCTCATGCAGGGCTGTCCTTGTTGTGTAAGTATGCAGGGCACTGTGTCTCATGTTGTGTGTAGGTAGTGAGGGCACTGTGGTCTCATGCAGGGCTGTTGTTTGTGTAAGGTAGGTAGTGAGGGCACTGTGTCTCATGCAGGGCTGTCCTGTGTGTAAGGTAGTGAGGGCACTGTGTCTCATGCAGGGCTGTCCTTGTTGTGTAAGGTAGTGAGGGCACTGTGACTCATGCAGGGCTGTCCTTGCAGGTAGTGAGGGCACTGTGTCCATGCAGGGCTGTCCTTGTTGTGTAAGGTAGTGAGGGCACTGTGTCTCATGCAGGGCTGTCCTTGTTGTGTAAGGTAGTGAGGGCACTGTGCAGGGCTGTCCTTGTTGTAAGGTAGTGAGGGCACTGTGTCTCATGCAGGGCTGTCCTTGTTGTGTAAGGTAGTGAGGGCACTGTGTCTCATGCAGGGCTGTCCTTGTTGTGTAAGGTAGTGAGGGCACTGTGTCTCATGCAGGGCTGTCCTTGTTGTGTGGTAAGGTAGTGAGGGGGCACTTGTGTGTCTCATGCAGGGGGCTGTCCTCATGCAGGGCTGTTGTGTGTAAGGTAGTGAGGGCACTGTGTCTCATGCAGGGCTGTCCTTGTTGTGTAAGGTAGTGAGGGCACTGTGTCTCATGCAGGGCTGTCCTTGTTGTTGTAAGGTAGTGAGGGCACTGTGTCTCATGCAGGCTGTCTGTTGTGTGTAGGTAGTGAGGGCCTTGTCATGTGTTGTTGTTGTGTGTAAGGTAGTGAGGGCACTGTGTCTCATGCAGGGCTGTCCTTGTTGTGTAAGGTAGTGAGGGCACTGTGTCTCATGCAGGCTGTCCTTGTTGTGTAAGGTAGTGAGGGCACTGTGTCTCATGCAGGGCTGTCCTTGTTGTGTAAGGTAGTGAGGGCACTGTGTCTCATGCAGGGCTGTCCTTGTTGTGTAAGGTGAGGGCACTGTGTCTCATGCAGGGTCACTGTGTAGTGAGGGCTGTCTCATGCAGGGCTGTCCTTGTTGTGTAAGGTAGTGAGGGCACTGTGTCTCATGCAGGGCTGTCCTTGTTGTGTAAGGTAGTGAGGTACTGTGTCTCATGCAGGGCTGTTGTTGTGTAAGGTATGAGGGCACTGTGTCTCATGCAGGGCTGTCCTTGTTGTGTAAGGTAGTGAGGGCACTGTGTCTCATGCAGGGCTGTCCTTGTTGTGTAAGGTAGTTGAGGGCCACTGTGTCTCAGGGCTGTGTGTAAGGTATGCACTGTGGCTGCAGGGCTTGTTGTGTAAGGTAGTGAGGGCACTGTGTCTCATGCAGGGCTGTCCTTGTTGTGTAAGGTAGTGAGGGCACTGTGTCTCATGTGTAAGGGCTGTCCTGTGTTGCAGTAAGGTAGTGAGGGCACTGTGTCTCATGCAGGGCTGTCCTTGTTGTGTAAGGTAGTGAGGGCCTTGTGTGTCTCATGCAGGGCTGTCCATTGTTGTGTAAGGTAGTGAGGGCACTGTGTCTCATGCAGGGCTGTCCTTGTTGTGTAAGGTAGTGAGGGCACTGTGTCTCATGCAGGGCTGTCCTTGTTGTGTAAGGTAGTGAGGGCACTGTGTCTCATGCAGGGCTGTCCTTGTTGTGTAAGGTAGTGAGGGCACTGTGTCTCATGCAGGGCTGTCCTTGTTGTGTAAGGTAGTGAGGGCACTGTGTCTCATGCAGGGCTGTCCTTGTTGTGTAAGGTAGTGAGGGCACTGTGTCTCATGCAGGGCTGTCCTTGTTGTGTAAGGTAGTGAGGGCACTGTGTCTCATGCAGGGCTGTCCTTGTTGTGTAAGGTAGTGAGGGCACTGTGTCTCATGCAGGGCTGTCCTTGTTGTGTAAGGTGAGGGCACTGTGTCTCATGGGGCTGTCCTGTTGTGTAAGGTAGTGAGGGCACTGTGTCTCATGCAGGGCTGTCCTTGTTGTGTAAGGTAGTGAGGGCACTGTTGTCTCATAGCAGGGCTGTGTGTGTTGTGTAAGGTAGTGAGGGCACTGTGTCTCATGCAGGGCTGTCCTTGTTGTGTAAGGTAGTGAGGGCACTGTGTCTCATGCAGGGCTGTCCTTGTTGTGTAAGGTAGTGAGGGCACTGTGTCTCATGCAGGGCTGTCCTTGTTGTGTAAGGTAGTGAGGGCACTGTGTCTCATGCAGGGCTGTCCTTGTTGTGTGTGAGGGCACTGTGAATCATGCAGGGCTGTCCTTGTTGTGTAAGGTAGTGAGGGCACTGTGTCTCATGCAGGGCCGTCCTTGTAAGGTAGTGTAATGCAGGGCTGTCCTTGTGTGTAAGGTAGTGAGGGCACTGTGTCTCATGCAGGGCCTTGTTGTTGTTAGTGTGTAAGGTCTCATGAGGGCTGTCTGTTGTGTCATGCAGGGGCCGTTCTCATTGTTGTGTAAGGTAGTGAGGGCACTGTGTCTCATGCAGGGCTGTCCTTGTTGTGTAAGGTAGTGAGGGCACTGTGACTCATGCAGGGCTGTCCTTGTTGTGTAAGGTAGTGAGGGCACTGTGTCTCATGCAGGGCCGTCCTTGTTGTGTAAGGTAGTGAGGGCACTGTGTCTCATGCAGGGCTGTCCTTGTTGTGTAAGGTAGTGAGGGCACTGTGTCTCATGCAGGGCTGTCCTTGTTGTGCAGGTAGTGAGGGCACTGTGTCTCATGCAGGGCTGTCCTTGTTGTGTAAGGTAGTGAGGGCACTGTGTCTCATGCAGGGCTGTCCTTGTTGTGTAAGGTAGTGAGGGCACTGTGTCTCATGCAGGGCCGTCCTTGTTGTGTAAGGTAGTGAGGGCACTGTGTCTCATGCAGGGCCGTTGTTGTGCAGGTAGTGAGGGCACTGTGTCTCATGCAGGACCGTTGTTGTGCAGGTAGTGAGGGCACTGTATCTCATGCAGGGCCGTCCTTGTTGTGTAAGGTAGTGAGGGCACTGTGTCTCATGCAGGACCGTTGTTGTGTAAGGTAGTGAGGGCACTGTGTCTAATGCAGGACCGTTGTTGTGTAAGGTAGTGAGGGCACTGTGTCTAATGCAGGGCTGTCCTTGTTGTGTAAGGTAGTGAGGGCACTGTGGCTCATGCAGGGCCGTCCTTGTTGTGTAAGGTAGTGAGGGCACTGTGGCTCATGCAGGGCTGTCCTTGTTGTGTAAGGTAGTGAGGGCACTGTGTCTCATGCAGGGCTGTCCTTGTTGTGTAAGGTAGTGAGGGCACTGTGTCTCATGCAGGGCTGTCCTTGTTGTGTAAGGTAGTGAGGGCACTGTGGCTCATGCAGGGCTGTCCTTGTTGTGCAAGTGAAAGCCAGTGTTTTTATTCACTGAGTTCAACAAGAAAAACGAATTAAGGTTTTAATTTTTTTTTTAATTTTAGCACCTGTTTAGGTTTTGAGTAATGAAAACTATGTGTTCTTTTCGTTTAGGATTTTATCAAGTTTTTGTATAAATTTTAAAAAAAATATTTATTTAAACAGTATTTTAAAAAATGACAAAAGTGTTTTTGACGCACACAGTCCAGCATCTTCTCTCTGGGCCACACTCTGCTTCTGTTCCTTTCAAACCTTCCCACTGTCACGATGTACTCCTGTTGTATTCTTTATTAGATGACCAACAATGTAGATTGCCTCCTTCTGATGCGGGCACTCAGTTCTCTTCCTGGGTCCGTTTCCAAACCTCTTCATGACTCTTCTTATCTGTCCGATCTAGTCTCATCAGTCTTCAATAAAAATCACACCTGGGGCAATTTCGCGTAATCCTTTTTTATTTAATTTTTGCTAATTGGCCAGTTGCCCATGATTCCCTGCGGTAAAAAAGGATTCACATATTCTAGGATATATATTGCTATTTTTATAGCTTTATATAGCTTTATATAGCTTTATATAGCTTTAAATAGCTTTATATAGCTTTATATAGCTTTGTATAGCCTTATTTATCTTTATATAGCTTTATATAGCTTTATATATCTTTATATAGCTATATATAGCTTTTGAGAAATCTCACTCGTGAACTGTCAAAGAAAGATTCAATAGTCTGTTCGTCATTTTGTAAAATGCTGCCTGTGCTTCAGCTGTTCTACAGTGAACTTTCTAATACATTTGCTTTTATCAGGGGACCCTTTGACTAAGGCTACATGGCACAGCAGACAATATATGGGACTGTATTCATCTCAACAGGCTGAACTACTGTAGTACTAACTGAAGAGCAGTGGTTCTTAACCTTTCTAATGACGCAACCCTTTAATATAGTTCCTCATGTTGTAAGGACTTCAATAAATATGTGTTTTCCGATGGTCTTAGGAGACCCCAATGAAAGGGTGGCGACCCACGGGTTGAGAGCCGCTGAGGTGAGGGAATAAATGAAAGCAAATGTGCTGGAGTGGCTCCTCTTAGTCAACATTTGCCCTCTTCTCTTTGTCACCTTTTAGGACAACCAGCCGTCCTTTCATGATCAACTAGATAAGCCTCATTTAGACAAGGAATCCTGTTTCTATGATCAGCCCACCCAACAAACATGTCTAGAAATCCAGAGGTGTGCTTTTCTGGGTGTCAGATAGTCAGAAATGGAAATCCAAGGGTACACTTTCCAGAGAGACAACAAACGGAAATCCATGGCTATACATGCCAGAGAGCCAACAAACTGAAATTCACGGCTATACCTGCTAGAGAGCCAACAAACAAAAATCCACGGCTATATATGAAAGAGAACAACAGGCGGAAATCCATGGCTATACATGCCAGAGAGCCAACAAACGGAAATTCTCTGCTGTATATGCCAGAGAGCCAACAAACGGAAATTCTCGGCTATATATGCCAGACAGCTAACAAACGGAAATTCTCGGCTGTATATGCCAGAGAGCCAACAAACGGAAATCCACGGCTATACATGCCAGAGAGCCAACAAACGGACATCTTCAGCTATACATGCCAGAGAGCCAACAAACGGAAATCTTCGGCTCTATATGCCAGAGAGCCAACAAACGGAAATCCATGGCTATACATGCCAGAGAGCCAACAAACGGAAATCCATGGCTATACATGCCAGAGAGCCAACAAACGGAAATCCACAGCAATACATACCAGAGAGCCAACAAACGGAAATAACGTCTATACATGCCAGAGAGCCAACAAACAGAAATCCACGGCTATACATGCCAGAGAGCCAACAAAAGGAAATAACGTCTATACATGCCAGAGAGCCAACACACGGACATGCCAGAGAGCCTACAACTTGAAATCAGGACTAGACTTAACGATGTTGAATGTTAGAGGTGAAAATCTGATTGTATATCCGTCTCATCCTTTCCCTGAGTGTTGAGCGTGGGCCAGATATCCTGGTATCTCCTCGCAGCGTCATTCTCCTCAGACCGTAATGATCTATCTGCTTCTCCGCACTGTTCACTCGTCCCCAAAGGGTCTTTGTACTTAGATTAGACAGTGAGTCAGAAGCTGAAGACACAACCGGAAAGTCTTTTTGGGCCCCAGCTGTGGCTGCGGTACAACTGGGCGGGTCCCAGTGTGATACAACCAGACCCAAGTGTCTGTTTGTGAGGACATAGAGATGTCATTTATGTGCCGTTTATCGTAGATTCTGGTGTTCAGTTGCCGAGCTCGCTCGTAAATTTATTCTGGTGCAACCGTTGCCTGTCTTCATTTACTGGCTGGGGTTGTGTACTTGTGTCGACTTGTAGAGTTGTGTACATGTGTCGACTTGTGGAGTTGTGTACTTGTGTCGACGTGTGGAGTTGTCTACTTGTGGAGTTGTGTACTTGTGTCGACTTGTGGAGTTGTGTACTTGTGTCGACTTGTAGAGTTGTGTACTTGTGTCAACTTGTGGAGTTGTGTACTTGTGTCGACGTGTGGAGTTGTCTACTTGTGGACTTGTGTACTTGTGTCGACTTGTGGAGTTGTGTACTTGTGTCGACTTATGGAGTTGGGTACTTGTGTCGACTGATGGAGTTGTGTACTTGTGTCGACTGATGGAGTTGTGTACTTGTGTCGACTTGTGAAGTTGGGTACTTGTGTCGACTGATGGAGTTGTGTACTTGTGTCGACTGATGGAGTTGTGTACTTGTGTCGACTTGTGAAGTTGGGTACTTGTGTCGACTTGTGGAGTTGTGTACTTGTGTCGACTTGTGAAGTTGTGTACTTGTGTCGTCTTATGAAGTTGTGTACTTGTGTCAACTTGTGGAGTTGTGTACTTGTGTCGACTTGTGGAGTTGTGTAATTGTGTCGACTTGTGGAGTTATGTACTTATTTTGACTTGTGGAGTTGTGTACTTGTGTCGACTTGTGGAGTTGTGTACCAGCCGAACAGTCTGCTATGTTTGTTGTTTGTTGTTTGTGTTTGAAATTTGTCTAATTGCTTGTTGTTTGTGTGTGTGATCTTTAGTTATCTGTTCAATATTTGCAACATATTCAGTAACCAATGTTAATGCATTGAGTGCTTTTGCGTAAATATTGACAGTCCTACCCCTCTCTCCACCCCACCCCCCTCTCTTCACCCCACCCCCCTCTCTCCACCCCTCTCTCTCTCTTCACCCCCCTTCTCTCTCTCTTCACCCCCCCTCTCTCTCTCTCTCTTCACCCCCCCCTCTCTCTCTCTCTCACCCCCCCCCCTCTCTCTCTCTCTTCACCCCCTCCTCCTCTCTCTCTCTCTCTCTCCCCCTCCCCCCCTCTCCCTCTCTTCACCCCCCCTCTCTCTCTCTCTTCACCCCCCCCCTCTCTCTCTTCACCCCCCCCTCTCTCTCTCTTCACCCCCCCCTCTCCCTCTCTTCACCCCCCCCTCTCTCTCTCTTCACCCCCCCTCTCTCTCTCTCTTCACCCCCCCCCTCTCTCTCTCTTCACCCCCCTCTCTCTCTCTCTTCACCCCCCCCCTCTCTCTCTCTTCACCCCCCCCTCTCTCTCTCTCTTCACCCCCCCCCCCTCTCTCTCTTCACCCCCCCTCTCCCTCTCTCTTCACCCCCCCCTCTCCCTCTCTCCCCCCCCCCCCCCCTCTCCCTCTCTCCACCCCACCATCTTTTTTAAACGCCACTTTACTGTTTGAGTGTGTTTGTTTTTTAAAATAAATGTTTATCATCATATGGAAGCCATATTTCATCATCTCACATGATCACAGGAATCACGGATCAGGTCCATATTCTTGTCTCACCCCATCCATCTGGCTAAGCAACCCAATCTATTTATCTTGTTGCCTTTCTCTTGCTCTCTTTCCATCCATCTTGCCAGTCATGACCATGTTCTGGGATTCATTCATTCTTTCTTATTAGAGGTTTGGAAAACATCGACTGTATACGTCTAATATTTTAGTCAGTTTAAAACTGTCACCCGTCGCCAAGAGGAATGTCTGGTTGTGTTTCTGTAAATCCATGATGTTTGATTTCCTTTTTTTTTTTTTTCATTCTTGTTTTATGTTCTCTTCCTTTCCCCATGTTGGTACGGGGCTCCATTATGTGGAGAGCAAGAATAGACCCATTGCCTCCCCAACAAGCATGTCGTAAGAGCTGACTAACTGGGTGTTTCCTTGGAAGTCAGAGTGCATCTGCCCTGTTAGAACAACTAACCACACAGACAGAGGTCAATAAACGCATGTATACGTAAAACTCAGGCCCAGGCACAAAGCCTAATTCCAAACTGAGGAACAAACAGGACATGCCCGACAACTTGCAGCCGGTAAACAAAGAAGTAGAAGAAGAAGCTTTCTTCCTGCAAGATGCTAGTCATAATCATAGTCATTGCTCCAGGTATCAACTCGACTTCCGGCAGCCTTGTTGTTGTTGGCTTGTCTGTGTGGTGTTAACTTTGCTCCAGGTATCAACTCGACTTCCGGCAGCCTTGTTGTTGTTGGCTTGTCTGTGTGGTGTTAACTTTGCTCCAGGTATCAACTCGACTTCCGGCAGCCTTGTTGTTGTTGGCTTGTCTGTGTGGTGTTAACTTTGCTCCAGGTATCAACTCGACTTCCGGCAGCCTTGTTGTTGTTGGCTTGTCTGTGTGGTGTTAACTTTGCTCCAGGTATCAACTCGACTTCCGGCAGCCTTGTTGTTGTTGGCTTGTCTGTGTGGTGTTAACTTTGCTCCAGGTATCAACTCGACTTCCGGCAGCCTTGTTGTTGTTGGCTTGTCTGTGTGGTGTTAACTTTGCTCCAGATATCAACTCGACTTTCGGCAGCCTTGTTGTTGTTGGCTTGTCTGTGTGGTGTTAACTTTGCTCCAGATATCAACTCGACTTTCGGTAGCCTTGTTGTTGTTGGCTTGTCTGTGTGGTGTTAACTTTGCTCCAGGTATCAACTCGACTTCCGGCAGCCTTGTTGTTGTCGGCGCCGTTTTAATTGGTTGTTATCTGCTTGTTGCTGTTGGCTTGTATGTGTGTCTGTGCGTCTGCGTGTGGTTTCTGTGTTCTTATAGAGCCTGTGCCATTGTACACAAACAGACGTAAAATATCATGACACATCTACAGGGCAATATCATCATCTCTGTATAACTGCGCGTCTTAATACTCCTGTAGCTTGTCACAATAGGTCATTATCACTACACATTCTGTTTTGGGGAAGTAAAGACGGCAGACATAATCCTGACCCCATTACCCACCTGGCGCCGATTGGTCTGTAAAAATATGGCATGCTCTTCCCAAATGCCAGATGACCCAAAGTCGTGAAAAGGAATCTTTACTTTAAAAAAAAAAAAACTACACATCCATATCAACAAACGTCTATACCTTTATATCACTATATTACTGAATCACTATATTACTAAATCACTATATTACTGAATCACTATATTATTGAATCACTATATTACTAAATCACTATATTACTAAATCACTATATTACTAAATCACTATATTACTAAATCACTATATTACTAAATCACTATATTACTAAATCACTATATTACTAAATCACTATATTACTAAATCACTATATTACTGAGTCACTATATTACTGAATCACTAAAATTCTAGATGATACAATACTTGTTTTATATTTTCTTTTTCCACAGCGAGCTTTCAGCCCACAGTACCGTATTGTACACCCGTGCCTGGGTTTTCTGACCGAATCTGCACTAACAGTATCGGATGAATCTGACCGAATCTCCACTAACAGTATCGGATGAATCTGACCGAATCTGCACTAACAGTATCGGATGAATCTGACCGAATCTGCACTAACAGTATCGGTTGAATCTGACCAAATCTCCCGGCTACAAGAGCAAACACTTTCTATGGACAGTCAGCTCACATCTTTCTTGACCCCTGACCTTAATTCAGTACTCACAACGAGAACCAACAATAGGCTATTTCTTCAGTAGCCTCTTGTCAGCTGATCGATCGAGAACATAAACAACTAGAAGAAAACACACAAGGGAGATGATGTACTCTTGGAAGACAGATAAATACTGCGGGAATTCGGACTAGAACTAACCGTTTGAATGAACACTACAGTAGAATGTAAATAACCATCAAAACACCTAGAGCCTCATGACGGGCAGAGATCTCATAAAGTTCTTGTCTTCACACAAACATGCACGTGTCTAGAGTAGATAACTATGACCAATGTTAGAAAAAAAGAACACTGATTTTTTTCTTGCTGTCTCATTGTCCTGGAACTCACACTCCTACAGGTGTTTAGTTCGAGCAGCTAAATCAACACGAGGTTTTGTCTCTGCGTTTCAGTGCTAAGGGGGATTTGAAGACTCCGTCTCCAGACTCTAACTCGAAGCTCTGTATTAGCTTCTCTGCTCACATTACAGAAACTCTACAGACAGGCCAGACTGCACCAACGTTCACCCAATCACAACTGACTCACAAACAAATGCAATGAATCCTTACAGTTTTCGAGGATGGCACATACCCACAGCCTACTCGGACTCCGTCACCTGCGACAGGAATTACTCCAGCGTGTACCCGGCTCCGTGGACTTCTGGCTATTTCACGCCAGCTTCAGTCTATCCATTCCCAGGGGAGGATATCTCTGGCAAGCCACCTCACGCAGGCAACTGGAAGTTAAACCCTCTCAGTTCCACGGATGGGTCACATGGGTCCAGGGATCCCAACCTCAGGAAGCCTGGCTATGAAAGTCCCTTTTACAACAGTTCAGCAACAAGGACTGAGTTCGAGCTCACTAGCAAAGATGATCTTCAGCGATCATGCTGTGCCGTCTCCGGCACGTGTAGCAACCGCCAAAAACAGAAGTGCGCGGACAGTTCTTGGAGAAGTTGTGACATGTCTACGTTTGACTTCAACATTTCTTCTTGTTTGTCACCGTTCCAAGGTCTGTGTCAGAGGGGTACGTTCTGTTTTTTTTTTTTTTTTTTAATCTGTTATTGTAATTGCTTGTTATGATCATCATCGTCGTCGTCATCATAATCATCATAATCATCATCATTATCATCATCAACAACATTATCATCAATATAAGCATCACTATAATCACTATCATCGCTATTATCATCATCTTCTCTCCTTCTTCGTCTTCTTCTTCTTCTTCATATTCTTCTTCTTCTTTCTTCTTCTTCTTCTTCTTCATCATCTTCTTCTTCTTCTTTCTTCTTCTTCTTCTTCTTCTTCTTCTTCTTCTTCTTCTTCTTCTTCTTCTTCTTCTTCTTCTTCTTCTTCTTCTTCTTCTTCTTCTTCTTCTCTTCTTCTTCTCTTCTTCTTCTTCTTCTTTCTTCTTCTTCTTCTTCTTCTTCTTCTTCTTCTTCTTCTTCTTCTTCTTCTTCTTCTTCTTCTTCTTCTTCTTCTTCTTCTTCTTCTTCTTCTTCTTCTTCTTCTTCTTCTTCTTCTTCTTCTTCTTCTTCTTCTTCTTCTTCTTCTTCTTCTTCTTCTTCTTCTTCTTCTTCTTTTTCTTCTTCTTTTTTTTCTTCCTTGATAATCATCTTCTACTACTGCTGCTGTTGCATCGTCAGCGAGCAATGTTTGCTTTGCATGTATTTGAATATGGGTCATAGACAGAACGGTACGATCCAGGTCTACACCGAAACCTCATAGTTGATCTTGTAGGTACTTTTTTTCTGGGAGCCAGATTTCATGTCTCTGACTTTGGGCCTTCATGTAAGACATTCTCGGGAGTTTGCTTGGTTGAGCCACAACCACATGCAGCAGAGTTGGCGTGAAAGTGTCCTATGAGTTTACAGTGCCCCGTTCAGAGTCTGACAATTTTAGTCAGAGTATTTCTACAGTTATCTGCACAAAGGCTGTTAGGGACATACTGATGACATCACTTGATATTTCAATAACGTAAAACAGGAAAAGAGTTGGTGATATGACACTGCCCTGTGGAACACCTTTCATTTTACCCATTTTCTGAAGCAGCTGTCTACTTTCACTTTTACTGATCATTTGTGCACGAGTCTCTTATCCATGGGTACACGTTGTGAGCGAATTCTGGGTGAGGATTTTTCAGCGTCTGTCCATTCTTCCGTACAGTGTCGAAGCATGTAAAAGATTAAAGAATCACGGTAACAGTCATCATCATCTGCATCATTATCATCATCAAAATCTTCACAACAATAATTGTCACCACACCATTCATCATCATCAACACAACAATCGCCATCATCACAATTATCATCACTCAGCATTCGTCATCACCATCATCATCACAACAGACATCATCATCGCGATGATCATCATCACAACAGATCATCATCATTGCAATGATCATTATCACAACAGTCATCATCATTGCAATGATCATTATCACAACAGTCATCATCATTGCAATGATCATTATCACAACAGATCATCATCATTGCAATGATCATTATCACAACAGTCATCATCATTGCGATGATCAATATCATAACAGACACACTTATCATCATCACAACAGACATCGTTATCGCAATGATTATCCTCACAACAGACATCATTATCGCAATGATCATCATTACAACAGACGCAATCATTATCATCGCAACAGCCCTCATCCTCGCGATGATTATCATCACAACAGACACAATCATCGCTATGATCATCATCACAACAGACACAACAATCACAACAATGTTTGACACAACCATCTTCAACACCATCATCATTACTATAATCATGCTCATCACAACAATAATCCTCCTCCTTAACATCCTCATCATCATAAATGTGAGGTAACCCAAAACTGCACAGAGGTCATGAGAGAAATTCCCACTCCCAACATACAACTTTGGTGATATTCCATTCCCCACATACAACTTTGGTGATATCCCCCTTCCCCCACATACAACTTTGGTGATATTCCCTTCCCCACATATAACTTTGGTGATATCCCCCTTCCTCACATAAAACTTTGGTGATATCCCCCTTCCTCACATAAAACTTTGGTGATATCCCCCTTCCTCACATAAAACTTTGGTGATATTCCCTTCCCCACATATAACTTTGGTGATATCCCCCTTCCCCACATACAACTTTGGTGATATTCCCTTCCCCACATATAACTTTGGTGATATTCCCTTCCCCACATATAACTTTGGTGATATCCCCCTTCCTCACATATAACTTTGGTGATATCCCCCTTCCTCACATATAACTTTGGTGATATCCCCCTTCCTCACATATAACTTTGGTGATATCCCCCTTCCCACATATAACTTTGGTGATATCCCCTTCCCCACATATAACTTTGGTGATATCCCCCTTCCTCACATAAAACTTTGGTGATATCCCCCTTCCTCACATATAACTTTGGTGATATCCCCTTCCTCACATAAAACTTTGGTGATATCCCCCTTCCTCACATATAACTTTGGTGATATCCCCTTCCCCACATATAACTTTGGTGATATCCCCCTTCCCCACATAAAACTTTGGTGATATCCCCCTTCCTCACATAAAACTTTGGTGATATCCCCCTTCCTCACATAAAACTTTGGTGATATCCCCCTTCCTCACATAAAACTTTGGTGATATCCCCCTTCCTCACATAAAACTTTGGTGATATCCCCCTTCCTCACATAAAACTTTGGTGATATCCCCCTTCCTCACATAAAACTTTGGTGATATCCCCTTCCTCACATATAACTTTGGTGATATCCCCCTTCCCCACATATAACTTTGGTGATATCCCCTTCCTCACATAAAACTTTGGTGATATCCCCCTTCCTCACATAAAACTTTGGTGATATCCCCTTCCTCACATAAAACTTTGGTGATATCCCCTTCCCCACATACAACTTTGGTGATATCCCCCTTCCTCACATAAAACTTTGGTGATATCCCCTTCCTCACATAAAACTTTGGTGATATCCCCCTTCCTCACATAAAACTTTGGTGATATCCCCTTCCTCACATAAAACTTTGGTGATATCCCCTTCCTCACATATAACTTTGGTGATATTCCCTTCCCCACATAGAGCTTTGGTGATATCCCCCTTCCCCACATAGAGCTGTGAGATATCACCACACTTCACGTAGAATGTGTGCGGTATCCCGACTTCCCACACAGTGCATGTGAGGTATCCCCACTCGCCACACAGTGCATGTGAGATATCCCCACTCTTCACACAGAATGTATGCGGTATCCCGACATCCAACACATAGCATGTGAGGTATCCCCACTCGCCACACAGTGCATGTGAGATATCCCACTCGCCACACAGAATGTGTGAGGTCGCTGGGAACTGAGAAAAGCCAGATCGCAGACACTACCCAAACCACACATAACGCCCTGCCGCCCCTCAAGATAAGCCAGCCTCTAGGTGGCGCATCTAGTAACCAATTAAAATAGGCCATAAATATCCGTTATGCTGCAAGCGACACCTGGTTGAGATGTGGAAACCATCTCCAATACACGCGGATGGGATGATAGGTAGATAAGGTGGGCTGTAGCAGCGGGCATCCAATGGCCAACAAATCTTTCAGCTGCTGGCACAAACCGCCCTTATCTTTAACCCAGAGCTTCGCGGTAGAGCAGCTTCTGTGAGATGTCTTCTTCGCATTTACTGGCTGTAAGTAAACTCCGACGGATGGTTCTGGTTGCTTGTTCACTTCTCGTCGAGTTCTAGAACTTATGTTTTGCGTGCACATCCATTTGGCAGATCTGTTTTACTTTATGCTGAATGTTGGCTTCTCATCATTTTGGATAATGCATTCCGACTTTAAGGAGGGGGAACTGTGGGTTTATTCTGTCTTACACTCCCTCGCCGACGCCCGTAATGGGACCAAGTAACCCTCACGGGTAGTGATTTCCATTGATTTCTGTAACAGGAGTACGTTGTCATTGACTGGATCTATGTCCCACTAGACGATATTTTTTAGAGGAACTTCAACCTGGGCCCCCAACATGTCCCACCAGAAGATATCTAGTAGAGGTACTTCAACCTGGGCCCCCAACATGTCCCACCAGAAGATATCTAGTAGAGGTACTTCAACCTAGGACCCCCCCCCCCCCCCCCAACATGTCCCACCAGAAGATATCTAGTAGAGGAACTTCAACCTGGGCCCCCAACATGTCCCACTAGAAGATATCTAGTAGAGGTACTTCAGCCTGGGCCCCCAACATGTCCCACCAGAAGATATCTAGTAGAGGAACTTCAGCCTGGGCCCCCAACATGTCCCACCAGAAGATATCTAGTAGAGGTACTTCAGCCTGGGCCCCCAACATGTCCCACCAGAAGATATCTAGTAGAGGTACTTCAGCCTGGTCCCCCAACATGTCCCACTAGAGGATATCTAGTAGAGGTACTTCAGCCTGGGCCCCCAACATGTCCCACTAGAAGATATCTAGTAGAGGTACTTTAGCCTGGGCTCCGAACATGTCCCCCTAGAGGATATCTAGTAGAGGTACTTCAGCCTGGGCTCCGAACATGTCCCACTAGAGGATATCTAGTAGAGGTACTTCAGCCTGGGCTCCGAAGATGTCCCCCTCACATTCTTGTCTTTAAAAACAGGATCTGACTCCCCTTTACTTGTGCTACACAGTTTGTCAAGAGACTAACTGTACCGACCACGTTCCAACATAAAAGTTATCTTTCCACTAAATGCTCACCAATTTGAGATCTCTTTCTTACAAATTGTTCACTTCAGATACCATTAATGGTCAGGGTTCGAGTCCTTTACACACTGCCAGTCTGGCCATGACCCGCCTGAAAGACTCTCCTTCTCTAGCCGCCTTTCTAGCCCCATGTGTTTTTATATGCATCTGTAATGTCCAGTGTCAACCCTTATGTCGGTCTGTCTGTCCCTTCTTCCCCAACCCATTAATGCTCCCTTTAAGCCACGTGAAAGTTAACATCTCCAAAATACCTCTACTGTGAGAACAGGATGCTGTGTATGAGCCAGTTTTCCGCGATTCTCAGATCATGGAGCATGTCAGTTTTTCTCTTCTCTTGCTCCGCGGTATTCTTATAATGTCTCTAGAACATTTCAGTTCAAAAGCTCCGATTTATTTTTTCGTTAGTGACAGAACGTGAGTCTATGAATCTCATCCATTAGTTGTCACGGGAAAGATTCACAACCTCCAGGTTTATTTTATGTAACTAGCTTGCTTGTTCTGTGTGCCAGTTTCTTTTGTCCTTTAGTCTCCGCATTGCCAAGTGTTGCCACCCGTCAAACAAATTTGTTTTAAAGTAATATAATAAAGCTGTATTATCATGACGCACACAAACAAGGCCTAAGCCTCTCGGGTCCTAGAAAATATGTAAAGAGCTTTGTCTCTCCTCTGACCTCTCCGCTCCTGTACAATATACAACATATGCCTATATGTGGTCACATGGAATGCGTCTGTATGACTGTACACTATGTACATAAAGATTTCCGCTTGGGCTGCGTCTTTAGGGACATGAATGATGAGACGGGGGACCAGTGCCCTAGAGCTGTGCATGTCCTTGCTGGTGAGATCAACCCCATACAGCGGTCTGTGTCTGATGGGAGGAGCCGAAGGAAAACCAGACTCTAGGACCCAGCAGACAACAGACAAGTTAGAGGCTATGGGCACACCTTGTCCTTGAATGATTGCTTGGATTCTCCAGCCATGTTTTTCTAGCGAGTCCCACTCTGCCAGAAGTCTCCCACAAGGTTACCGCACCGCAACTGTTTCCATTCTCACGGACGCCAGTCAGACACGAGAGAGCTACCGCAACACTCACAGCTGGAACCTGCTGCTCACTGCTCGTGAACTATGAAACAATCAACTCACACAGGGCCGTAAATAAGCACTTGGGGACTGAACAAGAGCGAGCAAAGTATTAACTCCTTCAGCTTTATGGCCGGTTGTCCTCGCTGACCTCTGCTAATGCACCCGCCAATGTCCGGGCTGTTAGTTTTCACTCCCGCTGGAAGGTTCACACTGTGCGAGGCTACAGGTGTCGAGGATGGGAGATGATCGAATCATGAGAGCCAATGTGTCAGTTGGGCTGGTCGGTTTGTAGCTGCACCTGAGCCATCTGTTTGATAGATAAATGGAGATTTGATAGAGATTGCCTGGGGACGAGAGGGAGAGAGAGAGAGAGAGAGAGAGAGAGAGAGAGAGAGAGAGAGAGAGAGAGAGAGAGAGAGAGCGATAGAGCGATAGAGAGAGAGAGCGAGCGATGCTGGGAAGAGAAGAGAGAGTAAGAGTAATAAGGAGGGGTAGAGAGGGAGGAGAGAAGAGAGAGTAAGAGTAAGAAGGAGGGGTAGAGAGAGGGAGAAGAGAAGAAAGAGAAGCTCTACAGTAAAACGCTGTCTGTCCATCATCATCAAAACACCGAGGGCCAAGTGGAGTCATTCTCCGGTATCCACTGACTGTTTCAATAACTGACTGGCTCACCTACTGAAAATCTGACTGAATGATTGAATACTGATTCGCGAACTGACAGAATAGCTGACTGAATGATTGAATACCCAACTTACTGGATTACCGACCGAATAACTGACTGAATGATTGAAAACCTAACCGACTCGTGAACCGACTGAATATCTGACTGAATGATTGAATACTGACTCACAAAGCGACTGAATAAATGATTGAATGATTGAATACCGAACTGACTGGTTTACCGACTGAAAACTGATCAGCTCATTTACGGAATTACTGAGTGACTGACTGAATGACTAACTAAATGATTGACTGGGTGGTAGACTGGCTGTTTTACTGATCGATCAACTGAATAACTTATTGACCGATTGACGGGGTTGGCTGTCAGAAAAACCTACCGACTAACTGACTGACGGACTGACTGACTGACACGTCTAGACTGCTATCTGAAAGTTTCGGCTCCAGCTGCGGTTGCAACAACCACGTTCAACATGCTGGAATCCATAAACCCGGTTCAACCTCCCAAGAAATTAAAATGGTAGCACACATAACAGCTGTCCTATCCACTATCCTTATTATATCCTATCCACTGTCCTACCTACTGTCCCATCTACTGTCCTGTCTACTGTCCCATTTACTGTTCTACCTACTGTAACATCAATTGTTCCTATATTTTTTTGACCTACTGTTCTATCCCATCTACTTTCGACGTACTGTCCCATCTACTGTCCCATCTACTTTCTACCTACTGTCCCATCTACTGTCCAGGTACTAGCTTGCTGCCCGAGGCGGGGAGGGAATCATCATCTTCACCACGTGCCGTGCCAGTAAGCGTAGGATGTCCTGTTTTGCTATCTCAGGCGATCACCAGAATCGCTAATCATGACAGTGTTCTTGCCTTGGGTAGAGAATAGAGAACTGGAAATCTGACAGTAAGTTAGTGTGTCAACTAGGAAAGCGGTTCAATTGTAATTTGAAAGTTAAAATTTTTTCTTCTCGCTTTTTGAGGAAAGAAATATTAAAATTTGTTTAAGATATAGACAAGACATAGCTGTGACAAGACATGACACAGACAAGACATAGCTGTGACAAGACATGACACAGACAAGACATAGCTGTGACAAGACATGACACAGACAAGACATAGCTGTGACAAGACATGACACAGACAAGACATAGCTGTGACAAGACATGACACAGACAAGACATAGCTGTGACAAGACACGACACAGACAAGACATGACACAGACAAGACATAGCTGTGACAAGACATGACACAGACAAGATAAAACAACGCTTGACCTACAAAAAGACAAAATAAGTCTAGGCCTGACGAGACAAAAAAAGACACCAGATAGACAAGACAAAACATTGCTAGGCAAGAAGAGACAAGGTATAAACAGGACAAAGACCAGACAAAACAAGGTTAGACATGGGGAGACAAGGCATAGACACGCCATAGACCAGACAAAACAAGGTTAGACATGGGGAGACAAGGCATAGACACGCTATAGACCAGGCAAAACAAGGTTAGTCATGACGAGGCAAGGCAATAGAAACGCCGTAGACCAGACAAAACAAGGTCAGACATGACAAGACAAACATAGACAATAAATAGACAAGACAAAACATCGCTAGGCATAAGGAGACAAGGTATAGACAGGACATTGACTAGACAAAACAAGGTTAGAAATGACGAGACAAGGTATAGACAGGACATAGACCAGACAGAACAAGGCAAGGCGCAGTCAAGATAAAAAGGATGTTGCATAAACAAAAAAGACTAAAAGACACCCCCCTCCCCCCCCCCCCCAAAAAAAAAAAAAAAAAAAAAAAAAACATGTGACAACAAAAACCAGACAAGACAGACAAGGCATAGCCTGAGAAAGGAAATAGACAAGAATAGATGATGTCAAAACAAGGTAAAGTTTACTGACATTTATGTATTTTGTTCCTTTCAGATATGCCCCAATCAATGCACCTACCGTCTTTATCTCTCCCCACAACAACAGTTACGTTAAAGAAGAGGCGCCGCCCATATTCCAAGCAACAAATCGCCGAGCTGGAGCGGGAATACTCAAGCTCCACCTACATCTCTAAGTCCAGGCGGTGGGAGTTATCTCAAATAATTAACTTATCAGAACGCCAGATTAAAATCTGGTTTCAAAATCGACGAATCAAAGCAAAGAAGACGCAAAAGAGGGAAGTGACAACGCCGTATTCTCCTCCGCCCACTAAATTTGTTAGTTTACCACACCCTCCGCCCTTCCCAGGAATGATGCAGACCGCGATCCCTGTTTCCTGACGTCTTCTGGTCCTGTCATTCAGCACAGTAGAGGTAATATGTCTTACACCTTTGGGGCACCTTACTTAGAAATGACTGGTTTCACCTTGTGGCTGCCCATCAATTTTTCTGGCCGAGAATGCAAGAATTTGCTGTTCGCTGTTGAAATATGGGGTTCGCGTCACATGATCCCTTGACCCAGCAAATCCTGCAGGGATTCTACAGAACATGCGCCAATTCGTTTAGGACGTTGCCCATAAAACAAAAATACGTTTTCTAAAGCAGTATAAAGCACACGACAAACCTCACTAATGGCTGAAATGAACAGTTTCCAAACTGTATACAGGAAAACGGATGCAGAATGAAAGACAAATCTACAATAGGAGAACTACACGACACATGTTGACTTCTTCTTCTGAGCTGTCAACTTCTTCCAGCATTATACTCCAGTGGAAAGCTGTATTTGTTCATCCACTTCTAGACTTTGTTTTGCTCCAAAACTTAAGTTGTGCGTGCACTTCCGTTAATAAAAAAAAAAAAAAAAAAAAAAAAGGCTTTGTTACATGCAGACTGTTGATTCTTCGCCTCTTATGTAGATGCACTTTGAAGGAATCGCCCCTGACCAGTTGCCTTTCATGAAATTCTTGTTGGGGACAAAGTGTCTGTTCTCCATTTCCACAAAAATTGAACTCTAGAACATAAATACGTAAGCACGTACACACATATACACACAAGTATATACATAATCTATGCATACATACACACAGGCATGCCCACAGACACACGCACACTCACACACTAACACACACAGACACGCACACAGAAGCACACAGTCACGCAGACAAACACACAGTCCCACACACACACAGACACATAAACACAGCCACATAGACATACACACATACACACACGCAGACGCACAGCAGACATAAATATATACATGCTCACACACTGACATAAACACGCACACACTGACACACACACACACACACACACACACACACAGAAACAGGCAGACACATACACTCGCGCAGACAAACACACAGACACCCAGACACAGAGACACATACATACAGCCAAACAGTCACACACACTGACGCACACAGAGACGGACACTCAGTCAGAAACATAGAAAGACACATGCAAACACATGCAGACACATACACACAACAAAGAGGCACACACAAACACACATACACACAATGACAAACAAGCACCGGAGCAAGAGAGAGTGAGAGAGAAAGAGAGAGATAGAGAGAGATAAAGTGAGAGAGAGAGAGAGAGAGAGAGAGAGAGAGAGAGAGAGAGAGAGAGAGAGAGAGAGAGAGAGAGAGAGAACATTGTAATGAAGATAACTTCACAGAGTACAGCAAGACTTCTGGTTGTGCTCAACAACAAGAAAACTGTAACAAACACAGAGATTGTATGTATTATGTAAGCGTGAGTATGCATGAATGTTTTGACAATCACTCTCACTCATGGATACACACTCGAAAATACCTATTTATACTTAAGACCTAATCCCAAACACACACACACACGCGTATACAATCATCTACTCATACATAAGTACCCATACATTCACAAATTCTCGTACATACAAAAACACAAGTACATACATGGTTGCCGCTCATGTACACACACACACATATCCATTCACGCACAATCACCTATACATACACAATGTCATACATACACGAAAACACATACATAACATCACAACGATCCTCAATGTTCCTTGAAGTACAGGCTTTGCAATCGAATCATGTCTCACCACGTGCCCAAACTAAGCTAGCTTGCGACATTTCACCACGTGCCCAGACAAAGCTAGCTTGCGACGTTTCACCACGTGCCCAGACAAAGCTAGCTTGCGACGTTTCACCACGTGCACAAACCGAGCTAGCTTGCGACGTTTCACCACTGCCAAGTGAGGCTCGTGATGTCCAACAAATGAGTGTATTTGTCTCTGACATATTTAATTGTTTTGTGTTCTAAACAACGCATTCGTAAAATGCGTCTACAGCATTTACATTGGAAAGCCTGGATCCTCATTTCCACTTCCACAATGAGAGTCCAACTCTCACATCCGTACATTAACAATCTTCTTCCTCCTCTTTTTCTTCTCCTTCTTCTCCTCCTCCTCCGTGTACCTCAGCGAAGTGTCGGGGGCAGATGTAACATTTGTTGATGCGCTCTATCAAGAGCACTATTAGGATTAATTTTCATTTCCGTTAGGCTGTTTTAATGCCATCACTCCATTTTCCCAGGCCTTATGCTCGCTCTATACCCGTTGTAACGTTTTAGTGTGGCTCTCTGTGGCAGATAGTACCAGAAAATTCTTGTTAGGTGTCCAAACCACTTCATTTGTTGTTCTTTGATGACCTGTAAGAGTGGCTTCCCCCCCCCCCCTTTCCCCAGTATTCGTATGATTTCGTATTCTGTTTTTCCTTGAAACTCCTGCAGCTCTTCTAGGGCATTTCCTCTCTATTGTCATAATTTTACGTTCATTAGAGGATGCAAGTGTCCACGTTTGGCACTGACATCATAGTGTTGGCAAAAATATAGTTCTGGTAAGATTCGACAATAAGAGTGATTGGTAAGTATTGACCTTAACTGCAATGTTGATTTTCATTTTTCACGCCGTGTTCAGCTGGGACATGGCCGCTGTGGCCAAATCAAACCTTGTCTTATCCATTTGCTACAGCTGCCATCGTTGCATATGTGGGACTGGAGTATTTAAAAGCCCTAACTTCTTCTAGTCTCTCCCCCCTCCCCCTTTATATGTATGCTGGTAGGTACTTGATTATTGTGCCTATTTACCAAAATCGTGTTGGCGCAACCATCCCAGACTGTGCAACCATCCCAGACTGTGCAACCACCCCCAGACTGTGCAACCATCCCAAACTGTGCATCCAACCCAGACTGTGCAACCAACCCAGACTGTGCAACCATCCCAGACTGTACAATTATCCCAAACTGTGCAACCATCCCAGACTGTGCAACCATCCCAGACAGTGCAACCATCCCAAACTGTGCAACCAACCCAGACTGTGCAACCATCCCAAACTGTGCAACCATCCCAGACTGTACAATTATCCCAAACTGTGCAACCATCCCAGACTGTGCAACCATCCTAAACTGTGCAACCATCCCAGACTGTGCAACCATCCCAAACCGTGCAACCATCCCAGACTGTGCAACCATCCCAAACTGTGCAACCATCCTAAACTGTGAAACCATACCAGGCTAAGCAACCATCCCAGACTGTGCAAGCATCCCAACTGTGCAACCATCCCAGACTGTGCAACCATCCTAAACTGTGCAACCATCCCAGACTGTGCAACCATCCTAAACTGTGCAACCAACCCAGACTGTGCAACCATCCCAAACTGTGCAACCATCCCAGACTGTACAATTATCCCAAACTGTGCAACCATCCCTGACTGTGCAACCATCCCAGACTGTGCAACCATCCCTGACTGTGCAACCATCCCTGACTGTGCAACCATCCCAGACTGTGCAACCATCCCAGACTGTGCAACCATCCCAAACTGTGCAACCATCCCAAACTGTGCAACCATCCCAAACTGTGCAACCATCCCAGACTGTGCAACCATCGTAGACTGTGCAACCATCCCAGACTGTGCAACCATCCCGGACTGTGCAACCATCCCAGACTGTGCAACTATCCCAAACTGTGCAACCATACCAAACTGTGCAACCATCCCAAACTGTGCAACCATCCCAAACTGTGCAACGATCCCAAACTGTGCAACCATCCCAGACTGTGCAACCATCCCAGACTGTGCAACCATCCCAATCTGTGCAACCAACCCAGACTGTGCAACCATCCCAAACTGTGCAACCATCCCAGACTGTGCAACCATCCCCAACTGTACAACCATCCCTGACTGTGCAACCATCCCAGACTGTGCAACCATCCCAGACAGTGCAACCATCCCAAACTGTGCAACCAACCCAGACTGTGCAACCATCCCAAACTGTGCAACCATCCCAGACTGTACAATTATCCCAAACTGTGCAACGATCCCAGACTGTGCAACCATCCCAAACTGTGCAACCATTCCAGACTGTGCAACCATCCCAAACTGTGCAACCATCCCAGACTGTGCAACCATCCCAAACTGTGCAACCATCCCAAACTGTGAAACCATCCCAGACTGTGCAACCATCCCAAACTGTGCAACCATCCCAAACTGTGAAACCATACCAGGCTAAGCAACCATCCCAGACTGTGCAAGCATCCCAACTGTGCAACCATCCCAGACTGTGCAACCATCCTAAACTGTGCAACCATCCCAGACTGTGCAACCATCCTAAACTGTGCAACCAACCCAGATTGTGCAACCATCCCAAACTGTGCAACCATCCCAGACTGTACAATTATCCCAAACTGTGCAACCATCCCTGACTGTGCAACCATCCCAGACTGTGCAACCATCCCAAACTGTGCAACCATCCCAGGCTGTGCAACCATCCCAGACTGTGCAACCATCCCAGACAGTGCAACCATCCCAAACTGTGCAACCATCCCAGACTGTGCAACCATCCCAAACTGTGCAACCATCTCAAACTGTGCAACCATCCCAGACTGTGCAACCATCCCAAACTGTGCAAACATCCCAGACTGTGCAACCATCCCAAACTGTGCAAACATCCCAAACTGTGCAACCATCCCAAACTGTGCAACCATCCCAGACTGTGCAACCATCCCAGACTGTGCAACCATCCCAAACTGTGCAACCATCCCAGAATGTGCAACCATCCCAGACTGTGCAACCATCCCAGACTGTGCAACCATCACAGACTGTGCAACCATCCCAAACTGTGCAACCATCCCAAACTGTGCAACCATCCCAAACTGTGCAACCATCCCAGACTGTGCAACCATCGTAGACTGTGCAACCATCCCAGACTGTGCAACCATCCCAGACTGTGCAACCATCCCAGACTGTGCAACTATCCCAAACTGTGCAACCATACCAAACTGTGCAACCATCCCAAACTGTGCAAGCATCCCAAACTGTGCAACGATCCCAAACTGTGCAACCATCCCAGACTGTGCAACCATCCCAGACTGTGCAACCATCCCAATCTGTGCAACCAACCCAGACTGTGCAACCATCCCAAACTGTGCAACCATCCCAGACTGTGCAACCATCCCCAACTGTGCAACCATCCCTGACTGTGCAACCATCCAAACTGTGCAACCATTCCAGACTGTGCAACCATCCCAAACTGTGCAACCATCCCAAACTGTGCAACCATCCCAAACTGTGCAACCATCCTAAACTGTGCAACCATCCTAGACTGTGCAACCATCCCAAACTGTGCAACCAACCCAGACTGTGCAACCATCCCAAACTGTGCAACCATCCCAGACTGTGCAATTATCCCAGACTGTGCAACCATCCCAGACTGTGCAACCATCCCAGACTGTGCAACCATCCCAAACTGTGCAACCATCCCAGACTGTGCAACCATCCCAGACTGTGCAACCATCCCAAACTGTGCAACCATCTCAGACTGTGCAACCATCCCAGACTGTGCAACCATCCCAGACAGTGCAACCATCCCAGACTGTGCAACCATCCCAGACTGTGCAACCATCCCAGACAGTGCAACCATCCCAAACTGTGCAACCATCCGAGACTGTGCAACCATCCCAAACTGTGCAACCATCCCAGACTGTGCAACCATCCCAAACTGTGCAACCATCCCAAACTGTGCAACCATCCCAGACTGTGCAACCATCCCAAACTGTGCAACCATCCCAGACTGTGCAACCATCCCAAACTGTGCAACCATCCCAGACTGTGCAACCATCCCAAACAGTGCAACCATCCCAGACTGTGCAACCATCCCAAACTGTGCAACCATCCCAGACTGTGCAACCATCCCAAACTGTGCAACCATCCCAAACTGTGCAACCATCCCTAACTGTGCAACCACCCCAGACTGTGCAACCATCCCAGACTGTGCAACCATATCAGACTTTGCAACCATCCCAGACTTTGCAACCATCCCAGACTGTGCAACCATCCCAGACTGTGCAACCATCCCAGACTGTGCAACCATCCCAGACTGTGCAACCATCCCAGACTGTGCAACCATCCCAGACTGTGCAACCATCCCAAACTGTGCAACCATCCCAAACTGTGCAACCATCCCAAACTGTGCAACCATCCCAAACTGTGCAACCATCCTAAACTGTGCAACCATCCCAAACTGTGCAACCATCCCAGACTGTGCAACCATCCCAGACTGTGCAACCATCCCAAACTGTGCAACCATCCCAAACTGTGCAACCATCCCAAACTGTGCAACCATCCCAGACTGTGCAAAAATAGTCGACATGTGTTTGGATGCAGGACGCGTACATTTGTGTCCCTGTATCTTCATGCAGAAATCGCTGACTTTTTTTTTGACAAGCTGATGAACGTTTTGTTCTAGTTTCTTAGTTATGACACAAACATGATAATTCCAATTAAATTGTTGTCAGTTATAGTGCCTGATGTGTCTGTGTTCAATTACATTAACAATAGGTAATTTATCAATGTAGAGCTCAAGTGGTGGCTTGTGAAGGGCTAGTGTTTGTAACGTGTGTCTGCTAGTCATAAGCACTGATTAGTTTTATTTATTTTAGCTTGCATGTGATTTCCATTGTTACATTTAAAAAAGATTATTCACATATTTCTTTAAAGAACTTCCCAATTCATTACGAAACCACTCGCTTTACTAGTATATATTGTACAGTCGCCAACAAATCGATCGCATGATATAGTGTAACGGAAGTTGGTTAATATACGTAGCAACAAGTAGCAGACCTGGAAACAATCCTTCGGGTACCCCTTAATTTAACTGAATTGATTTTAGATTTTAACAGACGATTTTTGAAGGATACTACCTGCTGACAGACAGACAGGCATGCGAGAATGCAGACAGACAGACACCAAGATATAGTGAACAGACAGACAGAAAGGTAAGTAGATGGGTAGGTAAATCGATAGATAACTGAACAGATAGATAAAAATACAGATAGAAAAACGAATTTCTCAGTCTTAAACATCGATCTATGTGTACAAAACAAATAAAAGACTGCAGAAAACAACTGTTATTCTTGTCGACTCCTGATTTTTATTTATTAAATTTTTTTTAAAACTGTTTTTACATCTGCAGTGAAGTATAAGACAAGAATTGCAGTCCGGTCTGAATTTCGGGGGTTTGCCATCTCGGGTTTACCACCTGCAAGAATTAAAAAAAAAGACAATTAGCTCTATATACCAGTCAACTATCTCTGTACTTGGTCTCACTCATAGCGGAGGGTAATACAAGACTTTATACAATGAAACACAACATACACTCAGGTCAGTACACACAAACACACAAACACACACACAAACACACACACAAACACACATACTACAGTCTGTCAACACAGACTAACAATCATCACTGTGTCATCCATATACACATAGAGTCATCTATGTACACATACGGTCATCCATATACACATAGAGTCATCTATGTACACATACGGTCATCCATATACACATAGAGTCATCTATGTACACATAGAGTCATCTATGTACACATAGAGTCATCCATATACACATAGAGTCATCTGTGTACACATACGGTCATCTCTGTACACATAGAGTCATCCATATACACATAGAGTCATCTGTGTACACATACGGTCATCTCTGTACACACACAGTCAACTCTGTACAAATACAGTCATCTCTTAACCCGTACAGTAATATCTGTACACATGCAGGCATCTCTGTACACATACACATGTCGTGATTGTAAAAGGCTCTAAAAGCATAATGAAAAAGTGAAAGCTAGTTTTGCTTCGAACAGAGTGGCAAAGTTTTACTTGCATGTTAACGACTAGTGAGCACACTTTGGATCTTTTCTTATAAGGTTGTGGATACACATGACAGTAGACGAGACAGAAGGTTGTGGATACACATTACAGAACACGAGACAGAAGGTTGTGGACAAACGTGACAGTAGACGAGACAGAAGGTTGTGGACACACATGACAGTAGACGAGACAGAAGGTTGTGGACACACATGACAGTAGACGAGACAGAAGGTTGTGGACACACATGACAGTAGACGAGACAGAAGGTTGTGGACACACATGACAGTAGACGAGACAGAAGGTTGTGGACACACATGACAGTAGACGAGACAGAAGGTTGTGGGCACACATGACAGTAGACGAGACAGAAGATTGTGGACACACATGACAGCAGACGAGACAGAAGGTTGTGGACACACATGACAGTAAACGAGACAGAAGGTTGTGTACACACGTGACAGTAGACGAGACAGAAGGTTGTGGACAAACATGACAGTAGACGAGACAGAAGGTTGGGAACACACGTGACAGTAGACAAGACAGAAGGTTGTGGACACACATGACAGTAGACGAGACAGAAGGTTGTGGAGACACATGACAGTAGACGAGACAGAAGGTTGTGGACACACGTAACAGCAGACGAGACAGAAGGTTGTGGACACAAACGACAGTAGACGAGACAGAAGGCTGTGGACACACATGACAGTAGACGAGACAGAAGGATGTGGACACACATGACAGTTGAGATAGAGAAGGTTGTGGACACACATGACAGTAGACGAGACAGAAGGTTGTGGACACACGTGACAGTAGACGAGACAGTAGGCTGTGGACACACATGACAGTAAACGAGATAGAAGGTTGTGGGCACACGTGACAGTAGACGACACAAAAGGTTGTGGGCACACATGACAGTAGACGAGACAGAAGGTTGCGGACACACATGACAGAACACGAGATAAAAGGTTGTGGACACACGTGACAGCAGACGAGACAGAAGGTTGTGGACACACATGACAGTAGACAAGACAGAAGTTTGTGGACACACATGACAGTAGACGAGACAGAAGGTAATGGACACACATGACAGTAGACGAGACAGAAGGTTGACACACATGAGAGTAGACGAGGCAGAAGGTTGACGCACATGACAGTAGACGAGACAGAAGGTTGTGGACACACATGACAGTAGACGAGACAGAAGGTTGTGGACTCACGTGACAGTAGACGAGACAAAAGGTTGTGGACACACATAGAGAAGGCTCATGAAAGGCCTCGAGAAAGCTTATGAAATGGCTGGAGAAGGCTCACAAAATGGTTGGAGAAGGCTCACAAAGTGGGTGGAGAAGGCTTACAAAATGGCTGGAGAAGGCTCACAAAATGGCTGGAGAAGGCTCACAAAGTGGCTTGAGAAGACTGATGAAACTTCTGGGGAAGGCTGACGAAAGGCCTGGAGAAGGCTCATGAAATTTCTAGAGAAGGCTCATGAAAGGTCTGACGAAGGCTCATTAAAGGTCTGGAGAAGGCTGTTGAAAGGTCTGGAGAAGGCTGATAAAAGGTCTGGAGAAGGCTGATGAAAGGTCTGGAGAAGGCTGATAAAAGGTCTGGAGAAGGCTGATGAAAGGTCTGGAGAAGGCTGTTGAAAGGTCTGGAGAAGGCTGATAAAAGGTCTGGAGAAGGCTGATGAAAGGTCTGGAGAAGGCTGTTGAAAAATCTGGAGAAGGCTGATAAAAGGTCTGGAGAAGGCTGATGAAAGGTCTGGAGAAGGCTGATGAAAGGTCTGGAGAAGGCTCATGAAAGATCTGGAGAAGGCTGATGAAAGGTCTGGAGAAGGCTCATGTTGGTCTGGAGAAGACTCATGTTGGTCTGGAGAAGGCTCATGATAGGTCTGGAGAAGGCTCATGATAGGTCTGGAGAAGGCTCATCATAGGTCTGGAGAAGGCTGATAAAAGGTCTGGAGAAGGCTGATGAAAGATCTGGAGAAGGCTGTTGAAAGGTCTGGAGAAGGCTGATAAAAGGTCTGGAGAAGGCTGATGAAAGGACTGGAGAAGGCTGTTGAAAAATCTGGAGAAGGCTGATAAAAGGTCTGGAGAAGGCTGATGAAAGGTCTCAAGAAGGCTGATGAAAGGTCTGGAGAAGGCTCATGAAAGGTCTGGAGAAGGCTGATGAAAGGTCTGGAGAAGGCTGATAAAAGGTCTGGAGAAGGCTCATGATAGGTCTGGAGAAGGCTCATGATAGGCCTGGAGAAGGCTCATGATAGATCTGGAGAAGGCTGATGAAAGGTCTGGAGAAGGCTCATGATAGGTCTGGAGAAGGCTCATGATAGATCTGGAGAAGGCTCATAGTAGGTATGGAGAAGGCTCATGATAGGTCTGGAGAAGGCTTACAAAATGGCTGGAGAAGGCTCAAGAAATGTCTGGAAAAGGCTCATGAAAGGTATTGAGAAGGCTAATGAAAGGCCTAGAGAAGGGTGATAAAAGGTCTGGAGAAGGCACATGAAAGGTCTGGAGAAGGCTGATGAAAGGTCTGGAGAAGGTACATGAAAGGTCTGGAGAAGGCTGATGAAAGGTCTGGAGAGGGCTGATGAAAGGTCTGGAAAAGGCTGTTGAAATGTCTGGAGAAGGCTGATAACAGGTCTGGAGAAGGCGCATGAAAGGCCTGGAGAACACTGATAAAAGGTCTTGAAAATTCTGTTGAAAGGCCTGGAGGAGGCTGATAAAAAGTCTGGAGAAGGCTCATGAAAGGCCTAGAGAAGGCTCGTGAAAGGCCTGGAGAAGGCTGATGAAAGTTTTGGAGAATGCTGATGAAAGGCCTGGAGAAGGGTAGTGAAAGGTCTTGAGAAGGCTCATGAAAGGTCTGGAGAAGGCTGATGAAAGTTTTGGAGAATGCCGATGAAAGGCCTGGAGAAGGCTGATGATAGTTTTGGAGAATGCTGATGAAAGGCCTGGAGAAGGCTGATGAAAGTTTTGGAGAATGCTGATGAAAGGTCTGGAGAAGGCTGATGAAAGTTTTGGAGAATGCTGATGAAAGGTCTGGAGAAGGCTGATGAAAGGTCTGGAGAAGGCTGATGAAAGGTCTGGAGAAGGCTGATGAAAGGTCTGGAGAAGGCTGATGAAAGGTCTGGAGAAGGCTGATGAAAGGTCTGGAGAAGGCTGATGAAAGGTCTGGAGAAGGCTCATGTTGGTCTGCAGAAGGCTGATGAAAGGTCTGGAGAAAGGTGATGAAAGGTCTGGAGAAGGCTGATGAAAGGTCTAGAGAAGGCTGATGAAAGGTCTGGAGAACGCTGACGAAAGGTCCGGAGAAGGCTGATAAAAGGCCTGCAGAAAGGTGTCCAGTAAAGACAGTAAACAGAAAAAGACAGCAGCGTTCTTCAGTCACTGTCAACTGGCTCACGGATGGACTGGATGTTTCATTTTCTAGGACAATGCTAATCATACATATCAAACTAACTGAGGCGGAACACAAGGACTGGGCAACGACGATGATTTTTAGGGAGGTAAATTGTGTGTGTGTGTGTGTGTTTGTGTGTGTGTGTGACAGACACACACACACACATAGAGAGAAAGAAAGAGAGAGAGAGAGAGAGAGAGAGAGAGAGAGAGAGAGAGAGAGAGAGAGAGAGAGAGAGGCAAACTGTATACACCTTTCATAATCCCAAGATACCAACAAACACTCTGCGTTTAGTATTGGTTGGCGTCGTGGCTTTACTGGTTGACGATTCAGATCTACTGGTAGACGTTAAGGCTCTGCTTGTGGATGTAGTGGCTCTGCTTGTGGATGTAGTGGCTCTGCTTGTGGATGTAGTGGCTCTGCTTGTGGATGTAGTGGCTTCATTGACGGCTTTAGTGGCGCCACTGCTGGCAGAAGTCACCTCGTAGGCCAAGGAAAAGCGGAGGCATTTCATGCTGTTGAAGTTTGCCGTGGCTAGGTCGGCCAGGGTACTGGCTGCAGCACAGGGAACTACCGAGCTATTGTCTGGGAAGTTGCCGCACTGATTCTCGTGCAGAGTGTTTGCGACTGCGGCGTGAACTCCGATCATATCACCAACTTGCACGGGGATCTGCTGATTTGAAGGGATCGGCACCCACCAGGTGAAGCCAGGCTCACAGAACACCTGGTTGGCGCCCAGGAATGTAAAAGTTGACCTGGTTGGAGAAAACACATTGAGTTTAGTCACGTGTAAGGTGATATTTTATCAAATTAGCACAGTCGCTTCTGATAAAAAGAAGTTATACAACAGTACAGCCGCTTCTAGCATAAACAACTAATACCAGCATAACAAGATGTATTTACTGGATGTCTCGTGCATTTTATATGTTTATCAATATATTAGTTGATAAGAGATAATGCGGATTCTAGTCTTTATAAACGTAAGTATTCTAGGAGACAAAGGTCCATCTTAACGCATTTTGATGTTTAGATGAGATTTCATTCGAATTCCTCTTTTAGTCGTGTAGATGATTAATGAAGATTGAGTTATTTACTTCGTTACTGATTTCGTCCAGGTATCAACCTCACTGCAATGGGAATTCCCCATATTTGCTCCGTTTCTGTGTCAGTGCAAATGAAATGAAATGTTCCTCAGTGTCGCATTTGAAAAACTGGTGAACAAACAATTAGTCCCGGAATAATCCAGAAAAATGCACACCCATTAAATGCCTAGGGCAGCTGCTAGAGATGCCAAAGCCAACAGTCGTTAAAAGAAATGCAGTTTGTTGTTGATAGACATTTCTGGCACGAAAATCTGGCTATACACTAGTAGTATTTCACCAGCGAAATGTAAACTGGCTACCAGCCATATGGAACAGCACGACAGAATATGTGCACACATGAAAGGCATTCCACATGAAAAACACAGCTCACATGGCGACAACAAGCACTATATCGAAACCGTCGACTACCGTCCATATGTGGAAACTGCATTAGCAAAGCGCTGTCGAAAGCACACACAAAAAGCTAAACAATCTGCTATGCCTAATCCTTACTGAAGATTAAATGAATGAATGAATGAATGAATGAATGAATGAATGAATGAATGAATGAATGAATGAATGAATGAATGAATGAATGAACGAATGAAAGAATGAATGAATTCACATCCCTGCATTCAGGACTGTCCCAAACGTGTGCCGTCTCCTTTCTCAGTAGTCAAAGGAGAGTCCACAGGCTGACAATACCAATCGCAAACTGATTAAAAAACTCGCATTTGATTGTCCCCAGTGTTGGATATCTTCCAGACCCTCTTCTCAGACCCCTCCTCCACGCCCTCCCGCACCACCACCGTCGCTGAATTAGTATGTCAGTGTATGCAAGCTTAGTCTGTTCTGCTGTACTGTCCACTTGATCTCAAACAGCCTTCACTACCTCATCTGCTTGATCATAAAGTAGCACAATATCCAGAGGAGCAGCAACAGCCAATCTTTATGTTTGCTCATTACCATATACACCGGAATGTCCCGGACAGAAAATCATCGATATGCTCCTGATCTGAGTCTTATCAAGTGAGTCAAGCCATTCTATGCGTAGGTTGCCTTTTTCAATTTTCCGAAGTAGGCTCTGTGAGTCTGTTAAAATTGCAACATGTCTGGCTCTACAGTTTATTGCCTGGCATATTTCAGGTGCATTCTAAAGTAACAACTGATTCAAATGAAGCAAATGAATTAAACCTTCAAACTGGAACACAAAGTCCACTACACTCACACTTTGTCTGTTTCACAAAGGTAACTGCAAAGAGACAAGCATTTCCTTCTGTCGGTATATTTCTGGATTAAACTGGTTGATCGCTGACGCTTTTAGGCATCGCAGTAGATTATGGCAACCGTAGATTACTGTGATATGCAGACGCGTCAGCAATCATGCATTCATTTTAACAGTTTTCATTTTTTTTAAGTAGTGATAAATTTGTGTAGTTCGTGGAATAGTTTCCTTCGTGGTTTCTTGTAGTTTGTGTGTAAAGTGTTCTTTTGATAGAAAGTTCACTGGAGTGTATTCTTTACATTACTACAAGAAGTCTAGTCTCGCTGAAGTCATTAAGATGACCAGACAAAATGATTTGACAAGTGACAAGGCACTTGAACGAGCTAGTTAGAAAAAAACACCGATCAGCTGGAAAGACAAGATAGAGCGGATGAGAGGAAGTTGAAAAAATAGAGATCCAGAAAAAAGCTAAAGAGATCGAGGCAGCGACTAGGGAGAAACAGTTTGCAGTACAGGAGAAAGAGATAGCGACCCAAGCAGCTTTACAAACAGCTATGGAACAGCAAGAATTAGTTGATTAACTGGGCTTGAAACAACAAGAGGCAGCAGCCCAAATAGCCTTAAAAGAAAAAGAGTTGGCAGCTTCAGCTGAAAGAGACAGTCCAGTTAGGCATCAGAAAGAGCTTGGTAAACGATGGTGAATACACCGGTAAGCATGTTGTGTGTCGTACTTTCTCTGGAAGAATAGAGCGAAATGACTTGGCATGGATAATCTCAGATCGACATACTGCACAGGTAGAACGAGGTCTGCGGTTCTTTTAGATCCCGTTTTTTGATGTCATTCTTGGCAAGTGCAAAAATGTAGAAGACATGTCTCAGAATGATGTGGTGAAATGGCAAGATGAAAACATCGCATGTGATGTCGTGACAAGACAACGAACAGTGTGTACGAATGAAATGAGAGAGAGAGCGAGAGAGAGAGAGAGAGAGAGAGATAGATAGAGAGAGAGAGAGAGAGAGAGAGAGAGACAGAGAGAGAGAGAGAGAGAGAGAGAGAGAGAGAGACAGAGAGAGAGAGAGAGAGAGAGAATGGACAAAGTTTTAACTGTCATACCTTTCAACAAAACCAATTGGAAAGATAAGTTCATCTCAAAACAGAAAGACGAAAGTATGATAAAAAAAAATGTTTTCAGCTTGCAAGTTTTCCAGAGAGGTCATCAAACAATGGAAAATTGTCTTTTGGTTTCAGAAAAGGAATTTTAATTCGATTTTATAAAAAGAGTATATGCACACTTAAGCAGACTGTAGTACCTTGTACCTCTCATGCATCTCAGTGTTGAAGGGAGATTATACAGCATTGCATCTCATACATCTCAGTGTCGAGGGGAGATTATACAGCATTGCATCCTATGCATCCCAGTGTTGAGGGGAGATTATACAGCATTGCATCCTATGCATCCCAGTGTTGAGGGGAGATTATACAGCATTGCATCTCATGCATCTCAGTGTTGAATGGAGATTTTACAGCATTGCATCTCATACATCTCAGTGTTGAAGGGAGATTATACAGTATTGCATCTCATACATCTCAGTGTTGAAGGGAGATTATACAGTATTGCATCTCATACATCTCAGTGTTGAGGGGAGATTATTCAGCATTGCCTCTCATTCATCTCAGTGTTTAGGGAAGATTATACAGCATTGCATCTCATACATCTCAGTGTTGAGGGGAGATTATTCAGCATTGCATCTCATACATCTCAGTGTTGAGGGGAGATTATACAGTATTGCATCTCATACATCTCAGTGTTAAGGGGAGATTATACAACATTGCATCTCATGCATCTCATTGTTGAGGGGAGATTATACAGCATTGCATCCCTTGCATCTCAGTTTTGAGGGGAGATTATATAGCAATGCCTCTCATGCATCTCAGTTTTGAGGGGAGATTATACAGCATTGCCTCTCATGCATCTCAGTGTTGAGGGGAGATTATACAGCATTACATCTCATACATCTCAGTTTTGAGGGGAGATTATACAGCATTACATCTCAGTGTTGAGGAAAGATTATACAGCATTACATCTCAGTGTTGAGGGGAGATTATACAGCATTACATCTCAGTGTTGAGGGGAGATTATACAGCATTACATCTCAGTGTTGAGGGGAGATTATACAGCATTACATCTCAGTGTTGAGGGGAGATTATACAGCATTACATCTCAGTGTTGAGGGGAGAGCATATACAATTGCTGTTGACATATCATAGTACTGAGGGGACATAATATAGCATTAATGTTAATACATTTCAGTGTTAAGGGGAGACTAAACAACGTTGCAGCTCATACATCTCAGTGTTGGGGGTGGACGGAGATTATATAACAATTCTGTTGATACATCTCAGTGTTGAGGGGAGACTATTTGACATTGCAGATGACACCTCTCAGTGTTGAAGGGAGACTACACAACATTACAAAACACATATCTTACCCCGTTTCTTCTGTAGTAGGCAACTGTCACGTTTCCTGCGGATACTGTCATGCAGTAGATGGCGGAGACATTGCCTGGTATAGGCACCCTGTGGAGCAGATGGCAAATGCATCAGCCAGTTAAACAAAGAAACTTTATTGTGGATCGTTGAAGGTTTAGATAGGGAACGCGGAAATAACAAAATCACATGATAAGTACAGTACAAGAGTAACACAATGCGCCCAATGACTGAAGCTTCGAGACGGCCACGCCATCTGGCCACGAGAGCTGCTTACATCACCAGACCACTGAAATGTGACATAGTTGGTACTCAGTTGAGACACAATATCAAGTCGCGATGCGACTTCAGGCTACCTGTTTTATGTTAAATGTTCCTAAATACAGTCATGGAGCTCAAAAGAAATATGCAATACATACTTAATGTGTCCATCTGGTACGTATACTTTAGCTATAAAACTCAAAAATCAAAATGATGAAAACTGGCTGCTCAGAATGGGAAAATCTGAAAGGTTGGCGTATTTACGCATGACATACTACTTCTGGCACCATTATGAATAAAGTTTGTAGACAAGTTCCGCCACCGCCAAATCTGTATATGATGCTGGAGAATCATTGTGTCGTCCTATTATCTGGTGACTTTCTTTCACGTGTGTCCTATGTGGCACAAGTGTCGGTTGGTCCACTTTGTTTTTATTGTAGTCTTCTTCCTCCTTCTGTCATTTAAAGTTTCCTAAACTACCGTGCACCGATTTACATCTTTCCACGCTGTCTTTTTCGAACAATCTGTCTTCTAAGCCGTGTCCTGCCTGGCTCCAGTCTCCAGAAGTGAATCCGTCAATAACTGTCAGAGAAAATGGTTCGATGCCTCAGTCTTCTGTTCTTCTCATGACGTAAAAGGGTCCCAGTTTCAGTCACCTGTTCAGTTTCCACCAACTGCTTAGAGAAACCGTTTTTAAGTTAAGATGTTGTGGCAGGTTTGTTTTAAAGTTAAGATGTTGTGGCAGGTTTGTTTTTAAGTTAAGATGTTGTGGCAGGTTTGTTTTTAAGTTAAGATGTTGTGGCAGGTTTGTTTTTAAGTTAAGATGTTGTGGCAGGTTTGTTTTTAAGTTAAGATGTTGTGGCAGGTTTGTTTTTAAGTTAAGATGTTGTGGCAGGTTTGTCTTATCCTGATTTTAGTGGTGACAATCGAGATTTGACCTAATTAATGTTGTTGTTCCTGTCTGAGAATATGATACTTAATTCTAATTTCCAGTTTGCTTATTGGTAACTAAGCAACAAACAGCTTGGCATAATTTTATGTATAATGGCAGATTTTTGTTTATCTGGGATTAATTTAACCAGATCATTTAGCAGGTGTGTTTACCTGAGGACCTGAGGCGCAGACTGGAGCTAGAATTGTGAAGCAAGATTCTAGTGCTGTTGCATTGACCATCTGTAGTCTGAGTAAGGAGGTCATGGCAGTGACCAAAGCAAATACATGGCTGGAGACACAGACCGTTTCCTTCAGGAAGATATAGAAAGACTGGATCTGAAGACAGTGGGTGGAGTCTCTAAAGCGGTCTGAGCTGACGTATATTAGTTTCATATTCGTGTCAGGGCACGCAGGCGCGAAGGGAAATGAGCAAACTGATTGACTAGCAGGTACTGCTTCTGTAGAGAGCCTGCCAGGTATGGAACAGGCGGTCATACCGAATGATCTAGGAAAAGTAAGGCATTTGCGAAAACCACGTGATGACGGTCAATCTGCAACATTGACCAGACCGCAACAAACATCGTGATAAAAGTGCTGTGGCCAGACAACAGCACCACGTAGAAGGCAAACGAAGAAAAGGAAACCAACACAGAACTGGACTCGCCAACCGCTGCAGGAATTACTGAGGAGGGGATCCGAGCGCCTGTGGACTGCATGCTTCTAAATTCAGTGAAGATACTCTGTCCACTTTTTAACTAGTTAGCCCCTAACACAGGGGACAGAACTGCACGACAGGTGCAGACACATCTCCACCAACGTCTAGTTTCAAGTGAAAAGCGGTTTACAAGAACCTCCATTCTATAATGTAAAGTGGAGAACGGTTTACGAAAACCTGGACTCTCTGGTGTGAAGTAGACATAATCAGTTACAAGACTTACCATTGACCCAGGAAGACAACATACAAACTGACCTGTAGCCCTGGCGGTCAAGGACACACACTGTGTTGACCATGTGGGAGCCTCTTCGTCGTGCCAGTAAGTCCAGCCCTATAGTCACATTTCCAGGGTTAGCTGAGGGCAGACAAGTCATTGTCAGTCTTTCTTCCTGTGTTTGTTTGTCCTTGTTGCTAATAATGCTTTATTTATTCATTTAATAATAATAATTATTATTATTATTACTTGGTGGCTCCTCGAAATTTACCAAGTTTAATTTCAGCCATAGTGGGTTTCAACCCCCGCCCCCAGCCCCCACTTTTTCACTCTCACGCCTCGATCCCGCCCCTTCTCCCCATTTTAGTGGCTTTCTGACAGTGTTGCCGTAGTCGTTTCAATGGACCAGATCGAGGCTCAATACTTATTATCTCCATAGTTAGCAGTGACTGTCAACTTCCATTCTGGAGACGTCACGTTGTTTATATATTTATTTTACTGCTATAATTGCCATTGTGTAACTTGGTACCATGATTAGTTGATTTAGTTTTGATTTGATTGTAATGTCACATTATTCAGTGTATAATGCTGTGAATGTAATGTCACATTGTTCAGTGTTGATGTCGTGATTGTAATGTCACATTGTTCAGTGTTGACTGCTGTGATTGTAATGTCACATTGTTCAGTGTTGACTGTTGTGATTGTAATGTCACATTGTTCAGTGTTGAATGTCGTGATTGTAATGTCACATTGTTCAGTGTTGACTATTGTGATTGTAATGTCACATTGTTCAGTGTTGACTGTTGTGATTGTAATGTCACATTGTTCAGTGTTAAATGTTGTTATTGTAATGTCAAATTGTTCAGTGTTGATGTCGTGATTGTAATGTCACATTGTTCAGTGTTGAATGTCGTGATTGTAATGACACATTGTTCAGTGTTGAATGTCGTGATTGTAATGACACATTGTTCAGTGTTGAATGTTGTGATTGTAATGACACATGGTTCAGTGTTGAATGTCGTGATTGTAATGTCACATTGTTCAGTGTTGAATGTCGTGATTGTAATAACACATTGTTCAGTGTTGAATGTCGTGATTGTAATGTCACATTGTTCAGTGTTGAATGTCATGATTGTAATGTCACATTGTTCAGTGTTGAATGTCGTGATTGTAATGCCACATTGTTCAGTGTTAATGTCGTGATTGTAATGTCACATTGTTCAGTGTTGAATGTCGTGATTGTAATGTCACATTGTTCAGTGTTAAATGTTGTGATTGTAATGTCACATTGTTCAGTGTTGATGTCGTGATTGTAATGACACATTGTTCAGTGTTGAATGTCGTGATTGTAATGTCACATTGTTCAGTGTTGAATGTTGTGATTGTAATGCCACATTGTTCAGTGTTGAATGTCGTGATTGTAATGCCATATTGTTCAGTGTTGATTGTCGTGATTATAATGTCACATTGTTCCGTGTGGAATGTTGTGATTATAATGTCACATTGTCCTGTGTGGAATGTTGTGATTATAATGTCACATTGTCCCGTGTGGAATGTTGTGATTATAAAGTCAAATAGTTCAGTGCTGATTGTTGTCGCTTCTGATGAAGAACTCAAGAGAACAGTTGTAGCAGAATGGGGGATAGAGGTAGCGGAATAGAGACAGTGGTAGCAGAATGGGGCACAGTGGTAGCAGAATGGGAGAACAGTGATGTCGTGATTGTAATGCCATATTGTTCAGTGTTGAATGTCGTGATTATAATGTCACATTGTCCCGTGTGGAATGTTGTGATTATAATGTCACATTGTCCTGTGTGGAATGTTGTGATTATAATGTCACATTGTCCCGTGTGGAATGTTGTGATTATAAAGTCAAATTGTTCAGTGCTGATTGTTGTCGCTTCTGATGAAGAACTCAAGAGAACAGTTGTAGCAGAATGGGGGATAGAGGTAGCGGAATAGAGACAGTGGTAGCAGAATGGGGCACAGTGGTAGCAGAATGGGAGAACAGTGATAGCAGAATGGGGGAACACTGATAGAAGAATGGGGGAACAGTTGTAGCAGAATGGGGATCGAGGTAGCGGAATAGAGACAGTGGTAGCAAAATGGGGGACAGTAGTAGCAGAATTGGGGACAGTGGTAGCAGAATGGGGATAAAGGTAGTAGAATGGGGGACAGTGGTAGCAGAATAGGGCACAGTGGTAGCAGAATGGGAGAACAGTGGTAGCAGATTGGGGGAACAGTGATAGCAGAATGGGGCAGAGTGGTAGCATAATAGGAGAACAGTGGCAGCAGAATGGGGGAATAGTGGTAGCAGATTGGGAGAACAGTGGTAGCAGAATGGGGGAAAGGTGATAGCAGAATGGGGCACAGTGGTAGCAGAATGGGAGATCAGTGGTAGCAGAATGGGGGAACAGTGATAGTAGAATCGGGGAACAGTGGTAGCAGAATGGAAGAACAGTGATAGTAGAATGGGGAAGCAGTGATAGAAGAATGGGGGAGCAATGGTAGCAGAATGGGGGAACAGTGGTAGTAGAATGGGGGAACAGTGGTAGTAAAATGGGGGAGCAGTGGTAGTACAATAGGGGAACAGTGAGAGTAGAATGGAGGAAAAGTGGTAGTAAAAAAAAGGAAACAGTGATAGAAGAAAGGGGGAACGGTGGTAGTAGAATGGGGGAACAGTGGTAGTAGAATGGGGGAGGAGTGGTAGCATAATAGGGGAACAGTGGTAGCAGAATGGGGGAACAGTGGTAGCAGAATAGGGGAACAGTGGTAGCAGAATGGGGGAACAGTGGTAGCAGAATGGGTAAACAGTGGTAGTAGAATAGGAAAACAGTGTAAGTAGAATGGGGGAACAGTGATAGTAGAATGGGGGAACAGTGGTAGCTGAATGGGGGAACAGAGGTAGCAGAATGGGGAACAGTGATACCAGAATGGTGCAACAGTGATAGTAGAATGGGGGAACAGTGGTAGCAGAATGGGGGAACAGTGGTAGCAGAATGGGGGAACAGTGGTAGCAAAATGGTTATAGAGGTAGCGGAATAGAGACAGTAGTAGCAGAATAAGGACAGTGGCAGCATAATGGGGACAGAGATAGCAGAATGGGGGAAAGTGGTAGTAGAATAGAGACAGTGGTAGCAGAATGGGGACAGTGGTAGCAGAATGGGGACAGTGGTAACAAAATGGCGATAGAGGTAGCAGAATAGAGACAGTGGTAGCTGAATGGGGATAGAGGTAGCAGAATGGGGATAGAGGTAGTAGAATAGAGACAGTGGTAGCAGAATAGACACAGTGGTGGCATAATGGGCACGGTGGGGAAAGTGGTGGCACTTCAAAACACATTAATGGCTAGGAAACATATTTCCACCCAATGAACATGTTAGCCAACAGAAAAGTCAAGTATGTAGTGACAACAGGAAAACTGGAGAATGTAGTGACAGCAGTTAAGCTGTTGTATGTAGTGACAACAGGAAAACTGGATTATGTAGTGACAGCAGGAAAACTAGAGTATGTCATAATAGCAGAAAAGATGGAGTATGTAAAAACAGCATCCAAACTGGAGTATGTAATGACGGTAGGAAAGCTGTTCTATGTAGTGACAAAAGGAAAACTGTTGTATGTAGTGACAAAAGAAAAACTGTTGTATGTAGTGACAAAAGGAAAACTGTTGTATGTAGTGACAAAAGAAAAACTGTTGTATGTAGTGACAAAAGGAAAACTGTTGTATGTAGTGACAAAGGAAAGCCTGTTGTATGTAGTGACAAAAGGAAAACTGTTGTATGTAGTGACAAAAGGAAAACTGTTGTATGTAGTGACAAAAGGAAAACTGTTGTATGTAGTGACAAAGGGAAGCCTGTTGTATGTAGTGACAAAAGGAAAACTGTTGTATGTAGTGACAAAAGGAAAACTGTTGTATGTAGTGACAAAAGGAAAACTGTTGTATGTAGTGACAAAAAGAAATTTGTTGTATGTAGTGACAAAAGGAAAAATGTTGTAGGTAGTAACAAAAGGAAGCCTGTTGTATGTAGTGACAAAAGGAAAACTGTCGTATGTAGTGACAAAAGGAAAAATGTTGTATGTAGTGACAAAAAGAAATTTGTTGTATGTAGTGACAAAAGGAAAAATGTTGTACGTAGTAACAAAAGGAAGCCTGTTGTATGTAGTGACAAAAGGAAAACTGTCGTATGTAGTGACAAAACGAAAACTGTTGTATGTAGTGACAAAGGGAAGCCTGTTGTATGTAGTAACAAAAGGAAGCCTGTTGTATGTAGTGACAAAAGGAAAACTGTTGTATGTAGTGACAAAAGGAAACCTGTTGTATGTAGTGACAAAAGGAAAACTGTTATGTTTAGTGACAAAGGGAAAACTGTTGTATGTAGTGACAAAAAGAAACCTGTTGTATGCAGTGACAAAAGGAAGCCTGTTGTATGTAGTGACAAAAGGAAAACTGTCGTATGCAGTGACAAAAGGAAAACTGTTGTATGTAGTGACAAAGGGAAGCCTGTTGTATGTAGTAACAAAAGGAAGCCTGTTGTATGTAGTGACAAAAGGAAAACTGTTGTATGTAGTGACAAAAGGAAACCTGTTGTATGTAGTGACACAAGGAAAACTGTTATGTTTAGTGACAAAGGGAAAACTGTTGTATGTAGTGACAAAAAGAAACCTGTTGTATGCAGTGACAAAAGGAAGCCTGTTGTATGTAGTGACAAAGGGAAAACTGTTGTATGTAGTGACAAAAGGAAAACTGTTGTATGTAGTGACAAAAGGAAAACTGTTGTATGTAGTGACAGCAGGAATACTGTTGTATGTAGTGACAAAAGGAAACCTGATGTATGTAGTGACAAAGGGAAAACTGTTGTATGTAGTGACAAAAGAAAAACTGTTGTATGTAGTGACAGCAGGAAAATTGTTGTATGTAGTGACAAAAGGAAGCCTGTTGTAGGTAGTGACAAAGGGAAAACTGTTGTATGTAGTGACAAAAGGAAAACTGTTGTATGTAGTGACAAAAGGAAGTCTGTTGTATGTAGTGACAAAAGGAAGTCTGTTGTATGTAGTGACAAAAGGAAAACTGTTGTAAGTAGAGACAAAAGGAAAACTGTTGTATGTAGTGACAAAAGGAAAACTGTTGTATGTAGTGACACAAGGAAAACTGTTGTATGTAGTGACAAAGTGAAAACTGTTGCATGTAGTGACAAAAGGAAGCCTGTTGTTTGTAGTGACGAAAGGAAAACTGTTGTATGTAGTGACAAAGGGAAAACTGTTGTATGTAGTGACAAAAGCACAACTGTTGTATGTAGTGACAGCAGGAAAACTGTTGTACGTAGTGACAAAAGGAAAACTGTTGTACGTAGTGACAAAAGGAAAACTGTTGTACGTAGTGACAAAAGAGAGCCTGTTGTATGTAGTGACAAAAGGAAAACTGTTGCATGTAGTGACAAAAGGAAACCTGTTGTATGTAGTGACAAAAGGAAGCCTGTTGTATGTAGTGACAAAAGGAAGCCTATTGTATGTAGTGACAAAAGGAAAACTTTTGTATGTAGTGACCAAAGGAAAACTGTTGTATGTAGTGACAAAAGGAAAACTGTTGCATGTAGTGACAAAAGGAAAACTGTTGTATGTAGTGACAAAAGGAAAACTGTTGTATGTTGTGACAATAGGTCATCTTTTTCGAAAAGGACCGAGATTAAGCCTGTCAGTGTGACCTCATGACCTGGAATACGATCTGTGCCAAGAAGGAATTCACTTCAGAACAATACAAGGAGCAACGGCTAAAAAGCTTTCACATGTGATGCCTAAGAAGAATGCTTGGCATTAACTGGCAGGACAAATCACAAACACTGAGGGACTGGAAAAAGCAGGTACTACAGCTGTTTTTTCTAGGGCTGTACCGAATAGTGATTTTCACTATTCGGCCGAATACGAATAGCAGGACCAACTATTCGGCCGAATACGAATACCAGTACGAATAGTGTATAAAATATATCTTTCACACACACACTCACACACACACACACACACACACACACACACACACACACACACACAACATTCATAATGTCAGATGTACGCTGAACTTTTACTTCACATAAAGTAGCACAGAATAGTCATCTTCTTCTTTAGCATTCTGAGCACTTAAGGTTTACTGCTGCAGATATCACTCGTCTCTATTCATATCTCTGGCTGGCCTTATCTTCACAGTTTTGACACCAGTTGTTTGCAGGTCTAGCTGGACATTCTCTCTCGAACTTCTTTTTTGTCTGCCTCGTGGTCTACGCCCATTCCTCTCTCAGGTGTATACAGTTTTTACTTCTCTGTCTTCTGACATTCTTTCAATATGACCCACCTATTTTAGTCGGTTAGCTCTCATGATGCCAGTGATCAATGGTGATTTAAACATATTATGTGTTACGTTGTTGCTTCTCACTCTCCATTCCCCGCTGTTAGCATCTTTGATGGGTTCAAAGATTTGTCGTAAGACTGTTTTTGAAAACCTGTAATGAGGCCACATCTCCTTTGTTTCTGCTTCAAGTTTCACAGCCATACAAAACGACTGCTCTTATCAACGTTTTATATATTTTGATCTTGGTGTTGCGAGACAGACACTTTGACTTTATCAGATGTTAAAGGGCAAAGTATACTTTTTTTCTAGATTGTATTCTAGATTGTATTTCTTTTCTCAGCATGTTGGAGCAGTTCAAGTTTGCACCCAAGAACTTATCGTTTGATTTTCATATTATCGACTTGGATGTCGCCGGAGTTTATATTCTGTCCATGCCTAGTTAGTATTCGTACAGAATAGTAAACATGTAAAAACATTTTATGTTTTGCATCCTTCAGTCAGTCTGTGGTAACTAATAACCAATAACTAGCTCTTTCAGGACGGTATTTTTTCTGGGGTTTGGACAGCATTAATTTTAAGTGAAATCTTTTAGGGCACCACGACAAATCTAAAACCTTCCTGAGGAAAAGTATCGGCTGTATCGGGACTTAAAATATATAAAATTAAAGATAAATGAGTGCATAATAAATCTAATCTACTTAAATGTCTGTATAACATCAACATATTATTAAAATCACACAACATTCAAGGATGATAAACACATATACAAATTTTTGACACACAAAATTTTGTGCTAACCTTATTTTTCACTGGTTCAACAACATTGCTATCCAATTCTAAGAATACACATGCCTTCTCTGTTCAATTTTGTATTAGCTAGTCTTAATTTAAAACAATTAATTTAAATACTTTTGATATTATAATCATTTTTGAATGACATGTCAATTTTCACAACAACCAAAAATCGGAAAAACAGCTGATCGAAACATTGATCTGATTGAAATATTTTGTGAAATTTTCATATCCTAAACTAAATTATCGCTAGCAGATTTGTCCCTTAGATATCAATCATAATATCAAGACTGTTGTCACCATCTGGCAGGGATTCATCAACGATAGAGCAGTATGAACAGTTTTGGACCCTTTCCCTTATTATTTAGTATAGAAAAATCATGTAAAAATTGTATCCCATTTAAATATTTTTTTTTTTAAAATCACAAAATAATGCACCCACTACGATGAACGTCGCAAACAAAAGTACATCCTGTTGTTAATCCTAATTGTTAAAAAACGTATTCATAAAAGTTCGTTTTCCCTACAAACGGAACAAAATTAGTGTCTCTAACATGAGCCAGTATACTGGTTTTACGTCTTTAAGGGATAGACTTAATCGCCAGTATGCTGGCTAAACGTCTGTAAAGAGCTAGGAAGGAAAGAATCCTAAGTATTAAAACAAGTAACTAAACTTGGAAATTGTCACTGACAGCTTAGTTAATGCAGGAAAGCTTTATTAGCTTTCAACAAAACCAATCGTTCCATGTTGTCAGTATTAAGGCCGAGTATGCAGAAGCGGGCATATGATAACTACTATTCGTATTCGGCCCGACTGCAACTATTCGGCCGAATACCGAATAGTCAATAGGTCCTCTATTCGGCCCCGACGCGAATAGGAAGCAAATATTCGGTACAGCTCTAGTCTTTTTCATGCTGTCTAAGAAGGCTCGGATGGCTGGGTCACACCTGGAGAATGGAGGATGGCAGAGTACCCAAGGACATCCTTTATGGTGAATTAAAGACAGGAAGAAGATGTTGAGGCCGACCTCTACTACGATATAAAGATGTGTGCAAGCGGGACATGAATGATACAGGCATTGAGGTGGACTCATGGTAACAAAATGCCATGGATCCTGTTGTGTGGAAAAGGCATATCAGGAAGGGAATGAAGAAATAATTGCAGAAAGGATGAGAGCTGAGCGTCTGAAAAGAAGCGGATTAAACACAAATGTTGACAACAATGGTCCTGAAATCCCATGCTATCATTGTGGACACGGGCGGGTCTTGCTAGTCACACTCGCCATCGCCATGGCCAGTGAGTCTCATGCCTGCCCATAGCGCGATATAACACAATCGTCTGGGAAAACGGACAGGTACTAATGAATGATGAAATCAAACAAAAATTATGAAACCTGTTTTAGCGCTCAAAAAGAAAAAAAAAATCTGTTTTTGACTGGACCCCAAAATGTCTATCTGGCGCCCTAACACGTGTAGTGGTGGTTATAATTAGGGTGATAACTCACTTTCACAAACGGGTTCTTTTCCCAACAAATTTCCGTCCAAGCCACAGGCGCGTTCAGTATCACCGCCAGTCAGGAAACTGCCGCTGGCACAGGCAAAGGTCATGAACTGGCCGTTAGTGCAAGTGTTGTTGGGCGATGTTCTCACGTAGGTGGCGCTGGTGGGCGCCGTGCACACTTTGGTAAATGAAACATGATTGGTCAATTAGTTATCTGACTGTTCTTCCATCTCATCTCCTCTCACTATCTATCTATCTATCTATCTATCTATCTATCTATCTATCTATCTATCTATCTATCTATCTATCTATCTATCTATCTATCTATCTATCTATCTATCTATCTATCTATCTATCTATCTATCTATCTATCTATCTATCTATCTATCTATCTATCTATCTATCTATCTATCTATCTATCTATCTATCTATCTCTATCTATCTATCTATCTATCTATCTATCTATCTATCTATCTATCTATCTATCTATCTATCTATCTATCTATCTATCTATCTATCTATCTATCTATCTATCTATCTATCTATCTATCTATCTATCTATCTATCTATCTATCTATCTATCTATCTATCTATCTATCTATCTATCTATCTATCTATCTATCTATCTATCTATCTATCTATCTATCTATCTATCTATCTATCTATCTATCTATCTATCTATCTATCTATCTATCTATCTATCTATCTATCTATCTATCTAGCTAGCTAGCTATCTATCTATTGTGTAGGCGTATGTGTGTATGTATGATTCTGTGTATGCATGGGTAACTGTATACGTTTGTGTGTATGTATCTGTGTTTAGGCGTGTGTCTGTGAGTGTGTCTGTTTGTCTGTATGGTGTCTGGGTGCGTGTCTGTGCGTGTCTGTCTGCGTGTCAGTGTGCGTGTCAGTCTGTGTTGTGTGTCTGTGTGTGTGTTTTTTTATGTTTATCTGTATGTGTGGCTGCGTGTATGTCTGTGTGTGTGATTGTATGTGGATATGTGCGGGTGTGGCTTGGCTGCATGTTTGTCTTTGTGTGTGTGTCTGTCTGTTTGTGTGTATTTATGCTGTGTCTTTAGGTGTTTCTGCGTGTGTCTGTGTGTCTATGCCTGCGTGTGTCTGTGTGTCTATGCCTGCGTGTGTCTGTGTGTCTATGCCTGGGTGTGCCTGTGTGTCTATGCCTGCGTGTGTCTGTGTGTCTATGCCTGGGTGTGTCTGTGTGTCTATGCCTGGGTGTGTCTGTGTGTCTATGCCTGGGTGTGTCTGTGTGTCTATGCCTCTGTGTGTCTGTGTGTCTATGCCTGGGTGTGCCTGTGTGTCTATGCCTGGGTGTGTCTGTGTGTCTATGCCTGGGTGTGCCTGTGTGTCTATGCCTGGGTGTGTCTGTGTGTCTATGCCTGGGTGTGTCTGTGTGTCTATGCCTGGGTGTGTCTGTGTGTCTATGCCTGGGTGTGTCTGTGTGTCTATGCCTGGGTGTGTCTGTGTGTCTATGCCTGGGTGTGTCTGTGTGTCTATGCCTGGGTGTGTCTGTGTGTCTATGCCTGGGTGTGTCTGTGTGTCTATGCCTGGGTGTGTCTGTGTGTCTATGACTGGGTGTGCCTGTGTGTCTATGCCTGGGTGTGCCTGTGTGTCTATGCCTGGGTGTGTCTGTGTGTCTATGCCTGGGTGTGTCTGTGTGTCTATGCCTGGGTGTGCCTGTGTGTCTATGCCTGGGTGTGCCTGTGTGTCTATGCCTGCGTGTGTCTGTGTGTCTATGCCTGGGTGTGCCTGTGGCTGTGTGTTGTTTCGTGTGTATTTGTATGTTCAAATTTTTTGATAATATGTGTGTGTGTGCGAGTATTTGTGCGTCTGTGGGTGTGTTAGTATGTGTTTGTGTCTGTCTCTGTGTGTCAGTGTCTGTGTGTGTGCCATTATGTGTCTGTAGGTGTGTATGGCTGCATGTGTATATGTGTCTGTCTGTGTCTGTGCGTGGCTTTGTGTGTATCTGTGTGAGTCTCTATCGGTGTGTCTATTATATTATGTCTGCGTGTCTCTGCTTGTGTCGGGTTATGCATCTGCGTGCGTATGTCTGACTGTGCGTGTCTGTGTGTGTATATCTGTGTATGTGTGGGTTTTGCGTATGTCAATGTGTGTGTCTGTTTCCCTGCCTGCGTGTTTGTATGTGTCCACGTGTGTGTGCCCGTGACTGCATGTGTGTGTGTCTGTATGTGTCTGGATTGTATGCGTGTGTGTTTTAGAGCTTGTGTATGAGTGTATGTATGTATGTATGTATGTATGTATGTATGTATGTATGTATGTATGTATGTATGTATGTATGTATGTATGTATGTATGTATGTATGTATATGTATGTATGTATGTATGTATGTATGTATGTATGTATGTATGTATGTATGTGTATGTATGTATGTATGTATGTATGTATGTATGTATGTATGTATGTATGTATGTATGTATGTATGTATGTATGTATGTATGTATGTATGTATGTATGTATGTATGTATGTATGTATGTATGTATGTATGTATGTATGTATGTATGTATGTATGTATGTATGTATGTATGTATGTATGTATGTATGTATGTATGTATGTATGTATGTATGTATGTATGTATGTATGTATGTATGTATGTATGTATGTATGTATGTATGTATGTATGTATGTATGTATGTATGTATGTATGTATGTATGTATGTATGTATGTATGTATGTATGTATGTATGTATGTATGTATGTATGTATGTATGTATGTATGTATGTATGTATGTATGTATGTATGTATGTATGTATGTATGTATGTATGTAT